>OY728152.1:718938561-719563561 GCA_963277665.1 Viscum album
ATTATATACTAGTAACTAAATATTTAAATAATTTTTTTTTCTTTATGGTTGGAAATTATTTGAAATCCAAATTTGATAAAAAAATATTCATTCTGTATTTTTTTAGAATAGTTAAAAAGTACCATGTTTTGAGAAAAAATAAATGATTCAATTCTAATCCTTTTCTAAAAACTAATAATTGTTTACGAAAATAATTTTAAGAAATATTAGTATAATATTATTAAACTTATGGAGACATTTTAATAAATAATTGAAATGGATGATAGATATTCCCCAATGGATACATAAATATAATCAATCCTAATTAATGAAGAGATTATGAAATAAAGTGATATATAATTTATATCATTTGATTAATTAACACCTTGAAAGAAAGAACAATAAATAATATTTATATTGCATAGTTTTCATGATATAAATCATAAATCAAATTCATGGGCAATATACACAACACAAAAAATAATATGTTTTGTATAGGACATGTGTCCCACTAAAAAAAATTGAGACCAAAATAACATACCATTGTTCCCACATCCTTTAAATTTTCCTTAACTTTGTATATAATAAATTTAAATATATTATAAAAATATAAAAAAATCTTTTCCATGATTAGTATTTAATATATATTCATTATTTATATATTTTTAATGTCATCTATAATGATTGATATTGATAATTAATTACATTGTTCATGGAGATGATAGGTCATAGGTATGCAAAAACATTCTATTAATTTTTTGATGTATGAAATGAAATAATGGTAAATAATAACCTATATTTTATTAATAAATATTATATCATATATATCATATATTTTAATTATATCCATTCTATTTACAATATAAGTAAAATTTAAATGAACAATGAACCATATCGCTTCATGGAGGTGGTAGGCCACACGTATTCATCATCCACATTATCAATCTCCAATGAATTCGAAGGTAAAAAATTTTACAAAATAAAATATTTTCATATTAAAATTAATCTCATAGATATAGAAATTTATACTTCAAAACTATTATATTAGCCACAAATTTATTTTGGTGATGGAAAATGAAATGCACCTCTATGTGGAGACGGTTTTTCATATGTACACATCAGTGATTATTTCACATCTCATATTATGTAATAGTGTTTTATAATGGTATTTTAACAATCATATTAAAATTTTATAATATTTATGATAATATATAAAATGTTTTATTAAAAATGTATCACAGTTATAGGAATTAAAATTATAATCAAGAAGAAATTTAGTGGTTAAGGTTATTACCTATTCATTGAGATGACTCCATTTGGTATACTTTTAAAGGCTCTAGGGTTCTAATTCTGAGAAGAAATGGACCTATATAATAATTATAATGAATCATAAAAGATATATTTTGTAGTTATGTTTGGTCTATAATACTCAATGTTGCGTAAAAAAGTGTGGGGATCTTTTAGAATTTATAAAAATATTAATATATTCAAATTTCATTCGCAACCCAAATTTCTCCATATAGATTATTAATAAATAAGGGATTCCAATATAGACTATATATTATACAAACTTCCATATTTTAATATTTTTATTATAATTAAATAATTTAATAAAATATTGTTTTAATGAAATATCATATTTTTCAATTTTGATTACATTAATTTGACTATAAGAAAATAATGAAAACATTGATATTCAAAAATATAAAAATTTATTTATTCCCGAACATATTAATTTTATCGTAAAATTATTTAAAAAATTTTATTCTCTAAAAATAAATTTCTTTTAATATTTTAAATATATTTTACATTACTTTTCCTCTAATTGAGTAAATATTCTTTTTCAATTATGTCTATATTTAAGATATTAATTTAATTAATTAAAAATAAACATCATGAATATAATATCATTAGAAACAAAATTAATATTGATATTCATTCATAACTAACTATTTTCAAAATCTGAATAGTAAATTGATATTTAAAACTATTAGGGTGACATTTTTTATCATTCGTTGGTTAAAATAATAAACATGCCATTTTCGTGGACCAGTGTCCATTAAGAAATATTATTCAATTATAAGGTGATATGGGTAGAATTTCCTTAATCCAATAAGAATTAGTATGAATAATTATGGCATTATCTATAATGTTTATCCTATATTTACTCTATTTATGAAATACCATTGTGTAAATATTTCGATTGTTACTATTCATTTGGACCAATAATTAATGAGACTTATTTACCAAATTTAAAAATCATGGTTATAAAAATGGAACCAATTTTAAAATATTATGTTTCTATATATGGAAGAAATTCATTTTAAAAAAAAATGTAAAACATAATGAAAAAAGATTTTTATGAAAATATGTGTTTTAACACAGAAAAGGTTATCATAACAAAATATTGTACAATAAAGAATCAAATAATGTTAATTAAAAAAATTTAAATGATCTAATACATATGTTACATTAAGATAAAATTCAATTAATAATTATAATCTAACAGAAAAAATGAAAATTGTATAGAAGTTGGTATTTTCAAATATTAATAAAAAATCATTCATTTCAATATTATAATAAAATTTCACCATAAGATAATTTTGATATTTTGATATCAATAATTATTGTAATTTTAAAAAATATATTTTCCAAAAGTCCCATAAAAATTTTTCTAATATTTTCTCACAAAATGAAAAAAACAATTTTTGAAGGAAATGAATTTTTGAAGAATAAAATGACGTTAAAAAAAATTTGGTTATTTTATAATAAAAAAATTTATATAGATTAAGGACATATTATATAATTTATAACTTTGTTAAACTTATAAATAACCTCATTCTTTATAGCTATGTAACAATATCAAGTAATAATAATTTAAATATTATATCATGATTCTCTTAAAAGGGCAGTTGTGTGTAACATTAGATATCGATGGAGTAAAATAAATTTGAAAGACCAATTTAATGAAATATAGGGGTGTAAAATTATCCCCCATTAAATTTCATCATTTTATTTGATTCCTAGTAAAAAAATTATTTTATTATTATATTGTATAAACCCACTTCATTACGTGGGTTAATAATTGTTTTTATAGAAAATAGTGATTATGAATTACGAAGGTCATATAAAATTACATATTATATTTTTCAAAACATGATAATATTATAGGGATGTATAGATTTTTACATTGAATAAAATTAATTTCCATTGGTCATTCATTATATGATATTGAATGATTATGACAAAGATAATAATCACAATACCATAAACCACAGTTGTAGAAAGGTCAACCAGTTAATTGGAATCCATGGTTATAGTATAACGACCCATAATTTACATACATTGTTATTAATTCTAAATTGAAGCACACTTATTACAACATATAACAAAACTAGGAAAGGAGCGTATATGTATAGTGTCTTTAGAAACTGGGAAACATAAACAACTGGTTCATAAGGCGTCTACACTGTATCCCATTTATTTCATCATTTCTAGAGTCACTTTTTGGAATATCCTACTTAATAAACTTCTTCCTAACCTGGGGAAAGAAATCATACAAAAGGGTGAGCTCAAATTCTTAGTAACGGTAAACAGAAGAAATATCTATCACATCATATTCATAAGAACATAACATTTAGGAAATCTTAACCTGCAAAAGTGATCATAATATCATAACATGGGATAAATCATAGTAGTGAAATGTAATCCCAATAATCATAACTTAAAACATGAAACATTGTTTCATACACACATAATCATAGATAATCATTTCTTATTAGTCGAGACTCATTTCCAAGACTATCTTTGTGGACAAAGTCCATTTCTGAAACGAGTTCATTCCTCGTTTCAGTCCTGTTTCACTTAACCAGTTTAACCTGCCGTTCCAGCCATGTCTATCTAATGAGATATAAAATCTTTAGGCAATTCATTGGTGGGAGATATAGGTCCCACCCATCTCATAATGATACCATTATTATGTGTGCCACAAAATCATAAATCATACATCATCGCATAACCCATGTAGTAAAAATGGGATTCGTAAATAACATGACATCATAAAACAATTCATATAAAATAAATGAATTCATAAAAATAATTCCATCACAACATAATCAAATATATGTAAGAATAGGGGTAGAAAAAGAACCCTATATTATGTTAGATAGGAAATAATTTTGATAAAGCACTTGAACTCCATTCTTGAGGAAAATATCCTTTCTACTTCAAAAACATTTTCCTTTATTTAACATGTCATACAATTTTAAACTAAAAAAATTTAATTAAAAATAAACATTAAAACTTGTAAAGGAAGCTTCTTGGAAATAAGTTTTTAAAAATATATTCATGCCGTATAAGTTAAAAAAACATTCTTCTTGTACTTTTGTCGGAAATGTCAAAAAGTACCTCGTATGAAAAACGACAAAAGATTCCTTTCATATCTTCTACTAAAAACTCAACGAAGGGTAAAATTGGATTTAAAAAATTGTAGGTGGATGGAAAAATATTACATATTGAGGAAACATGGATTTGGATGATAAAATTCACCCTAGAAAATTTGAAAGTATAAACAATCTCAGATAAAAATGAGATTGTGATATTTCCTTTACCTTAGGTCCGATTTTCTTCGTAAGTGTCCGAACCTCCTGTATAATGATTTATATAATGTCATTGACTTATTCCAGAATCATACTCATTGTTATGATATCATATATCGTCATATTATTAGTTTATTAATAGTAATATTTCATTGCTACTTGTTATTCAGGTGTTTATTACTTTTTGTTCTTATGTGTGTTTTGTCGAATAAATTCTTATTATTATTTTTTAGGTTATAGATACCTTATTTCCATAATGGTATTAGTGTAATATATATGATATTCATTCATTCATTTCATCTATATAATCATTATGCAAAGAAGATCATGTAGAACGAGTCGCATCACATCGTGGAGACGGTATTCCGTACGTACGCACGAGCGATGATATCATTCCCATGATTGTGGAATTGTATTGGAGTGTATATATACTATTTCAGAATCAATATCACTTAGAAAAAATCATATATAGTCATTATTTACACCATTATACCCATCCATGTAAGGTGGTGGTGGAAAATAGTTTGCACCACGGCGTGGAGACGGTATTCCGTACGTACGCACGCACGGTGATTTCATTTTCCATAGGATGGATAGATGGTGAAATAGGGTTGTTTCATACATATAATAACATATCAGTATCTTAGTGATACTAATGTTATTATTTCATAATGAAACAACTAAAAAAGAATATGTGGATGAAGAAATAAATATGAAAGAATCGGTAATGGGCATTACCTCTTCTTTGAAGCGCTTCTTTGAGACCTCCTTTTAGGGCACTAAAATTAGTCTTTGAAGAATACCAGGACCTCTATGATGTCTCTAGGGATGTGGAGAGAAGACATTGGTAGGGGTTGGCCGAGCTTGAAGGCTCAATGTGGTGTGAGGAAGAGAGGGAGGAGGTGCCCTTTTATAAGGGAGGAGAGGGGCACCTTTGGAATAACTAAAAATATTATTTTATTATAAATCCAAATTCGGTTTTAAATAGCTACAAATTGATTTATTTAGAATCTAAGGTGGGGAATGGTCGAAATCCTCTCATACAGTAGAATTTATACAAGTTTATGTTCCTATTTTAACCTTATCGTTTTGATTTAACATTAAGTTAAATAATTTTACTTTTACCCTGTCTTCTTGTGTTCTTACACTATAAGGATAATAAACATACTATAACAAGCCAAACGTACCCCAAGTCGTTTATTATTAATATATATAACAATATCTAAGTCATTTGGCCAAACCTTATATTTTTAATAATAAAATAAAAATTAATAATATAATATTTATTTTAAAAACTATTTTATGTCAATTTTGACAGTATTTAGTAATTGATTTTTGTGAAAATCATAACAGAATTATTAGTACAAAACTTTTTAATTAAATCAATAATAACATGTATTATTAACATATAAAACTATTGGAATTAATAAAAATTCTCAAATTACATTTATTTTGGTATTTATAACATCAATTATGTAAATATTTAATTAATAAGATAATTACTTCATCGTTATTGTATCATAAATAAATTAAATTATTTGAAGTCTAAAGATTATAAATAAATTACCATTATGTTGGAAATCTTTTTAGATTTCTAATGAATATTTATAGTCGAATTTAATTTATGTATAACCCTATATTAAAAATGATTTACTTATTAAACTTTGATTTTAACTATTTTAACCCTTCTTTAAATAAATTAATAATAAATGTCCTAATCTAATCCAAGTGGGCCTAAATGGTCATATTTAATTCCTAAGGTTGTTTTAGGTCGAATTAAACTTATCCAATAGAATTAGGATATGTGTTAGGGTAATAATAATTACACTTTTACCCTTAATTACCCTATTTACTTTTAATCGTGGTAAAAAAAAGTAAAATGTTACTATTCACCAAAAATTATTTTCATCTCATTGAACCACATTTTAGTCCTTGATATTAATTGTTTCTCTCGGATTTTCGAAATTCCATTCACAGAAGTGGTAAAATTATGTTTTATGAAAATTCATTTTTTTAACTACCACTTAGTGGTTTCACTATTTATCAAAAATTGAATGTTTTCAGAAAAATACCAAAATTTCACCACAGGATAATTTCGATATTCCGAATCAAAAAATGAAGTCCATTTTGAAAAATAAAAATTATAAAATTTCAAAAAGTGGTTATTACTATTCATACCGGCTAGTTTTAATAATATTTTCATAGCATATCGTTGTTTAGTGAAACTCGATATTCCGTACGACACAAGCTATCGAGGAAGGTCGCGGTTACGTGTAAAGCAAGCCAAGAAAGTTTTGTGTGTACTGAACAATTCCTTTGATGATTTATATAAAAAAATATTTCTCATAAAAGTCTGAGGCATTACATTCTACCCCCATTAAAATGAATTTCGCCCTCGAAATTCGTCACTTTGTCACAAATAGATGAGGATACCTCTCCCTCATCATATCCTCAATATACCATGTAGCTTCTTTTAATTGGTGGTTCCTCTATAAAACATTCACCAAGCAAGTGGTCTTCTTTCGTAGGACTTTTTTGCTACGATCCAGAATCTCTATCGGCTGTTCTTAATAAGAAATATCTTTCTCCAGCGGTACAACTTTTGAGCTGAGTACATGTGAAGGATCAGGTATGTAGTTTCTCAGGAGAGATACATGGAACACATCGTGAACTTGAGAGAGATTCGATGGAAGCTCCAATAGGTAAGCTAAATTTCCAACACGATCCAGTATTTCGAAAGGACCAATATATCTAGGGCTCAACATCCCCTTCTTTCCAAATATCATGACCCTCTTCCAGGGAGATATTTGTAAGAACACTTTATAACCCACTTCAAACTCTTGGTCTTTTCTTCGGTTGTCGGCATAACTTTTCTATCTACTCTGAGCTACTCTTATCTGTTGTTGAATAAATCAGACCTTTTCTTCTATCTCATGAACAAGATCAGGTCCTAATAGCTTTCTTTCCCTAACTTCATCCCAGCAAGTTGGAGTCCGACATATATTTCCATAGAGATATTCAAAAGGAGCCATCTGAATACTGGAGTGAAAGCTATTATTATAAGAAAATTCCACCAAAGGTAGGTGTTGATCCCAACCACCATTGAAATCCATCGAGCCAGCTCTCAACATATCTTCTAGAGTTTGAATTTTCCTCTCAGACTGACCGTCTGTCTGAGGATGACAAGCAGTGCTGAAACTCAATTTTGTATCCAGAGTATGCTGAAGACTTCACCAGAACATTGAGGTAAAACTAGGATCCCGATCAGATATAATAGAAAGTGGTACTCCATGCAATCTTACCGCTTCCTTTAAATATATCCTGGCATGCTGATCCAGAGAGAAATCCTCTCTAATAGCAATGAAGTGTGCAGACTTTGTAAGATTATCAACTATGACCCAGATAGCATTATTGCCTATGGATGTTTTAGGAAGTGTTGTGACAAAGTCCATAATGATGTTTTCCAATTTTCATTCTGGTATGGGTAATGGTTGTAACATCCCCTTGGACTTCTGTCTCTCAGCTTTAACTTGCTGACAAACCAAGCATCGAGTGACATATTCAACAACATCTCTTTTCATGCCATCCCACCAGAAGTAATCTTTCAGGTCCCTATACATCTTCGTGCTTCCATGATGAATAGAGAATGAAGAACTATGAGCCTCATCCAGAAGCTCCTTCTTTAATTCGTGGATGGGAGGAACACAAACCCGATTCCTGAACATTATTATCCCATCACAATCAAGGTTGAATTCAGGAACATTTCTCACCTTCTTTTGTAACTCTACATATTCTTTCTGGGCCTCTTTAATCATCACAGTTATAGATGGTTGAACATTAATTTGAGAAAGATATGATTTTACCCCTTCCATTAGAATTCTAAGATTCATCCTTTGTAAATCCATAAATATTGGGTCTTTTATTATCCTCATCATGGATAAGCTAGCGTGGTCTTGTCGAATTAATGTATCTGCCACCTTCTTTTCTTTCCCAGTGTGGTAATGAATTGAGCAGTCGTAATCCTTAATCAGCTCCAACCATCTTCTTTGGCGTATATTCAGCTCCTTTTGTGTGAAAATATACATTAAAATTTTATGATCAGTATAAATGTAACACCTTTCTCTATAAAGATAATGCCTCTAAATATTTAATGCAAAGTTTACCGCAGCTAACTCCAAATCATGTGTTGGGTAATTCTGCTCATGGATTTTCAACTGTCGTGAGGCATAAGCTATCACCATATCATTTTGCATAAGAACAAACCCCAATCCCATCTTGGATGCATCACTGTAGAGCACAAACCTTTCTCCACTACAAGGCAGTGTGAGAACAGGTGCACTGGATAACCTTCTTTTCAACTCCTTGAAATTCTCTTCACATTCCTCTGTCCAAACAAACTTAACTCCTTTCCGAGTCAACTTGGTGAGTGGATTAGATAATCGTGAAAAATATTTCAAAAAACATCGATAATACCCAGCCAAACCAAGAAAACTTCAGATCACGGTTACTGTTGTTGGTCTCGACCATATTTCGGTAACCTTTGTTTTTGCTGGATCCACAGATATCCCCTCTTTTGGGATTATGTGTCCCAAAAATGCATCTTTTTGAAGCCAAAATTCACACTTGGTAATTTTGGAATAAAGCTTCTCATTTCTTAGGGTCTTCAATATAATTCTCAAGTTCTCTTCATGTTCTTCCTTACTCTTTGAATAAACAAGAATATCGTCTATAAAGACTACCAAAAACTGATCAAGATAGTCTCTAAAGACTCTATTCATCAGATCCATGAAGATTTCAAGGGCATCAGTAATACCAAATGGCATCACTATAAATTCATAGTGTCCATACCTTGTACGGAAAGTCTTATTTGTTATATCCACCCTTTTGACCCTTAATTGATGATACCTCGAACGAATATCAATCTTGGAAAAGTATTGAGCTCCACGTAGTTGGTCAAATAAGTCATAAATGTGCGTGAGAGGATATTTGTACTTGACAGTGATCTTGTTATGTTCTCGATAATCAATGCAGAGTCTCATAGATCCATCGTTCTTCTTAACCTACAGAATAGGTTCTCCCCAAGGTAATGCACTAGGGCGTATGAATCCCTTATCAAGATTCTCTTGGAGTTGCTTCTTCAATTCATGCAACTCAATTGGGTCCATTCTATAAGGTGTCATTGAAATAGGCAAAGCACCCAGTACGAGTTCTATTGAAAACTCAACTTCACGATTTAGTGGAAGACCCAGCAATTCCTCTGGAAAGACATCATCAAACTCCCGTACAATGGGAATATTATTAATCGTGAGTTTCTCACCAACCATTTGAAATATATAACCCTCATTTAGTGGAATCAAGACCCATAAGATGGAAGAAAATTCCACTGGAAGGTTATGTTCATCCTTGCATCTATAGAAAATCATAGATTGATCAGGAATATGAAATGTGACTTCCCTTCTTTGTCAATTGATATGAGCTCCATATAAAGATATCCAATCTATGCCAAGAATTACATCAAATTCTACTATAGGAAGGATAACAAGATTTTCAGGAAGCACTTTCCCACAAAAATCAATCGGGGAAGAATTATAAACTTTTGATGCGACTGTTGTGCCATTAGGTGTTGTCACAGCCAACTCAACACCTAATTGTTGAGGTAATATGGTGATAACCTTAGAAAAATCTTCAGAAATAAAAGAGTGGGTGGATCCAGAATCAAATAAAACATTTGCTACTTTAGAGTGGATGGTATGTGTACCTTTCACCACATCGTTATCATACTCCACATTGCTGATAGAAATTTCATGTGACTTTCCTTTGTCTTTAGCCTTAAGATTTTTTTGATGTCGATCATCATCAACAACCCTTGGATTAGGGCATTTATTGGAATAATGCCCCATCTCCTTGAACTTGAAACATTGAAGTGTAGTAGGTTCATTCTGTGTGTCCCTTCTTTTGTTTGCGTCATTAGACATCTTCTTCCCATCATTGCGGCATTCAAATGCCCGATGACCTTCATTTCCACATTTGAAACATTTACTTGTCCCTTTAAGACAACTCCCTCCATGTTTCTTTCCACACTTTGAGCATAAGGGAAAGCTCATCTTTTTTTCAGTGTGATATTTAGATTTTCCTTTGAATTCCATTTTCCTCTTCTTATCAAACCCATATGACTAATGGGTTACTCCAATCTCCATCTCAACATTGAGAGCACATCGAACGATTTCCTCTTAGCTATTGAAGTCCCTTATGGCTAAGGCCCTTCGAAGACATGGTTTTAGGCCACTAAAGAATCGACCGATGTCACTCTCAGGTTGGATAATAATACCAGAAGTGTACCTTGCAAGTATTGTAAAATTTTCTTTATAGGTACCAACAGATTTATCATCCGTTTTCTTTAGTTCATGAAACTCTTTCTCCATCATTGTTCAGAGAATACGAGGGAAGTACTTATTGAAAAATATGTTCTTGAACTCGTCCCATTCCATGGACTCAATTGCATCCCTTTGCCTCGTATTCGTAATAAGATTTCCCCATTGATCAGCATATACTTACAAATGATACACTGCTAGGATGACTTTATCATGTTCAGAACATTGATGAACTGAAAATATCTTTTCAGTAGTACTAATCCATTGTTCAGCAACTAATGGATCAGTAGACCCGCTGAATGAAGGTGGACGCTGCCTCATGAAGGATTCAACATAATGTTTCTCCTTCCTTTGATTGTTTGGAAGTCCTGCATGATTCATAGCTTGAGAAAGTTGTGTGAGAATGGCTACATGATTTTCCATTCCAGCTCCCATAACATTTGGTTGCTTAGGGGGACAATCATTGCATTGCCCGTCGCATTCTGCATTAACATGGTTCCTTCGAGTTCCAGCCATTGACTAAAACCAAGAAGAATAGTGTGAGAAACACTAATTATAATAGGAAAACCACATAATCATGAATAAAATTTCACACTTAAGGTATTATCCTAGGTTATTCATGGCCATTTCTAAAATACTAAGATTGTGTTCTATTCTTAGACTTATCCTTGGGGTTCTTACCAAGGCTTTCACATCCTAGTTTCCAAAGGATGACTATACCTTTCCTCTGATACCAACTATAATGACTCATACTTTACATACACTGTCATTACTTCAAAATTGAATTACACTTATTACAACATATAACAAAACTAGGAATGGACTGTATAGGTATATTGTCTTTAGAAACTGGGAAACATAAACAACTGGTTCATAAAGCATCTACACTGTATCCCATTTATTTCATCATGTCTAGAGTCCCTTTTGTCATATCCTACTTAATAACCTTATTCCTTACCTTGTGAAAGAAAACATACAAAACGGTGAGCTGAAATGCTCAGTAAGGGTAAACAAAAGAAATATCTATCACATCATATTCATAATAACATAACATTTTGGAAATCATAACCTGCCAAAGAGATCATAATATCATACCATGGGATAAATAATAGTAGTGAAATGTAATCCCAATAATCATAACATAAAACATGATACTTTGTGTCATACACACATAATCAAAGATAATCATATCTTATTAGTCAAGACTCATTTCCAAGACTATATTAGTGGACAAATTCCATTTCTGAACCGAGTTCATTCCTCGTTTTAGTCCTATTTCACTGAACCGGTTTAACCTGCCATTCCAGCCATGTCTATCTCATGAGATATAAAATCTTTTCCCAATGCATTGGAGGGAGATATAGGTCCCACCCATATCATAATGATACCATTCTTATTAGTGCAACAAAATCATAAATCGTACATCCTCGCATAACCCATGTAGTAAAAATGGGATTCTTAAACAACATGACAACATAAAACAGTTCATAAAAAATAAAGTAATTCATAAAAATAATTCCATCACAAAATAATCAAATAAATGTAATAATAGGGATAGAAACAAAACCCTATTTTATCTTAGATGTAAAATAATTTTGATAAATCACTTGAACTCCATTCTTGAGGAAAATATCCTTTCTACTTCAAAAACATTTTCCTTTCGTTAACATGTCATACAATTTTAAACTAAAAGAAGTTGATTAAAAATAATCTTGAAAACTTGTAAAGGAAGATTCTTGGAAATAAGGTTTTAAATATCCATTCATGCCGTATAAGTTAAAAAAACATTCCTCTCGTACTTTGGTCGGAAAAGTAAAAAAGTACCTCGTACGAAAAACGACAGAAGATTCCTTTCATATATTTTACTAAAAACTCACAGAAGGGTAAAATTGGATTTAAACAATTGTAGGTGGATGGAACAATATTACATATTGAGGAAAAATGGATGTGGATGATAAAATACACCGCAGTAAGTTTCAAAGTATAAACAATCTCGGATAAAAATGAGATTGTGATATTTCCCTTACCTTAGGACCGATTTGCTTCGTAAGTGTCCGAACCTCCTGTATAATGATTTAAATAATGTCATTGACTTATTCCAGAATCATAATCATTGTTATGATATCATATATGGTCATATTCTTAGCTTATTAATAGTAATATTTCATTTCTACTTGTTATTCGGGTGTTTATTACTTTTTGTTCTTATGCGTGTTTTGTCGAATAAATTATTATTCTTCTTTTTAGGATATAAATACCTTATTTCCATAATTTTATTAGTGTAATATATAACATATTAATTCATTAAATTCATCTATATAATCATTATTCAATGAAGATCATGTAGAACGAGTCGCATCACATCGTGGAGACGGTCTTCCGTACGTACGCACGAGTGATGATATCGTTCCCATGATCATGGAATTGTATTGGAGTGTATATATACTATTTCAGAATCAATATCACTTTACAATAATCATATATAGTCATTATTTACACCATTATACCCATCCAAGTAAAGTGGTGGTGGAAAATAGATTACACCACGGCGTGGAGATGGTATTCCGTACGTACGTACGCGCGGTGATTTCATTTTCCGTCGGATGGATAGATGGTGAAATAGGGTTGTTTCATACTTATAATAACATATAATTTTTGAGTGATAATGATTTTATTACTTCATAATGAAACAAATAAAGAAGAAGAAGTGGAAGAAGAAATAACGATGAAAGAATCGGTGACTGGCATTACCTCTTCTTTGAAGCGCTTCTTTGAGACCTCCTTTTAGGGCAATAAAATTGGTCTTTGAAGAAGACCAGGACCTCTAAAATGTCTATAGGGAAGTGGAGAGAATAAATTGGCAGGTTTTGGCAGAGATTGAAGCCTCAAAGTGGTGTGAGGAAGAGAGGGAGGAGGTGCCCTTTTATAAGGGAGGAGAGGGGCACCTTTGGAATAACGAAAAATATTATTTTATTATAAAGCCAAATTCGGTTTTAAATAGCTCCAAATTGATTTATTTCGAATCTAAGGTTTGTATGGGTCAAAATCATATCATCAAAAAGAATTTAGACAAGTTTAGGTTATTATTTTAACCTTATCATTAAGATTTAACATTAAGTTAAATAATTTTACTTTTACTGTGTCTTCTTGTGTTCTTACACTATAAGGTTAATAAACTTACTATAACAAGCCAAAAGGACCCCAAGATGTTTATTATTAATATATATAACCTTATCTAAGTCATGTGGCCAATCCTTAGATTTTGAGGAATAAAATAACAATTAATAATATAATATTTGTTTTAAAAACTATTTTATGTCAATTTTGACACTATTTAGTTATTGATTTTTTTGAAAATCATAACAGATTATTAGTTCGAAATAATATAATTAAATCAATAATTAAATTTCATTTTAACATATAAAATTATTGTAATTCATAAAAAGTCTCAAATTACATTTATTAGGGTATTTATAACATCAATTATGTCAATATTTCATTAATAAGATAATTACTACATCATCATTGTGTCATAAATAAATTAAATTATTTTAAGTCTAAAAATTATAAATAAAATAAAATTATGTTGGAAATATTTTTATCTTTCTAATTAATATTTATTTTCGTATTTATTTTATGTATAACCCTATTTTAAAAATTATTTACTTATTAAACATTAATTTTAACTATTTTAACTCTTCTTTAAATAAATTAACAATAAATGTACTAATCTAATCCAAGTGGGCCTAAATGGTCATATTTTATTACTAAGTTTGTTTTTGGTCGAATTACACTTATCCAATAAAATTAGGACATGTATTAGGGTAATAATAATAACACTTTTACCCTTAATTACCCCATTTACATTTACCGTGGTAAAAAAAACTAGAAAGTTACTATTCATCAAAAATTATTTTCATCTCATTGAACCACATTTTAGTCCTTGATATTAATTGTGTCTCTCGAATATTCAAAATTCCATTCACAGAAGCAGTAAAATTAAGATTTATGAAAAATTCAGTTTTTTTCACTACCACTTAGTGGTTTCACTATTCATCAAAAATTGAATGTTTTCAGAAAAATATCAAAATTTCACCCTAGGCTAATTTCGATATTCCGAATCCAAAAATGAAGTCCATTTTGAAAAATAAAAATTATAAAATTTCAAAAAGTGGTTATTACTTTTCATAACGGCTAGTTTTAATAATATTTTAATAGCATATCGTTGTTTAGTGAAACTCGGTATTGCGTACGACGCAATCTATCAAGGAAGGCCGCGGTTGTGTGTAAAGCAAGCCAAGATAGTGTTGTGTGTAGTGAAAGATCCAGTTCATGATTTATATAACAAAATATTTCTCATAAAAGTCTCGGGCGTTACATATAAGAAAACATTTTTTATTTCTATTTAATTTTCCTTTTAGTGATAAATTAATTTACCATCTAGAATAATAACAAATGGAAACATACTTACTTGATAAGTGAAATTCCATCCTTTAATCAATTTCAATTGTAACCTCCTACTTTTCTCCAAAGGATTAATATTCAAGATGATATTTTATTTCCTCAATCACTACGAAAAACATCTAATATATTAAAAAATCCACAGAAATAAAAAGAAACTACTCCACCTATCATTTGATATTAAAAAAGGAAATGATTACAATAAGATAACTAATTTTCATTAACAAAATAATTTCAAAAACATAAACCGTAATTTAAATTAATTATGTTAATCAAATCCAAAAGTATTTATCCATAATAAAACTCCAAAATATGTTTATCCAAATTAAAAACCCAAATATTTTTTGAATTATTATCACTATTATTCTAAAATCAAGATATCATTTATCCCTGAAAGTATATCATAATGTCACATAAATAAAATTTGAACACGAATGTCATATATTTTCATAAAAATGTTAGTGTCTAATGTTTCCATAAGACCATAATGAAAGCATGAATTCTTTTAGAAATTAATATTTTCCATTTTTCTCATCTAAATTTTGAAAATACATAATAAATTCTTTAAATCCAAAATGAAATTATATTTTCAAATGATGACTAAAAATGAATTTTTCAAAAAATAACTTACCAATTTCAATGATCCCAACACAATACCATTAGTGTAAATCATCTCTTTATCCAAAATTAAAAATATGACCTCTATATTAGGAACAAATTGATTTTTCTATTTCCCTCAATCATTTTTTTTCCAACAATATCGTCTTTCAACTAAAAAACATTTTTGGGTCATCTCAACATTCAACATATACCTTTGTATCCTTAAAGAAAACCTAATGAGGAATGTCCATATATATTTCATGATTTAGATAAACTATAATATTTTTCATACAAATATTTATGATCGTAGATCTAAAATCTGAATACATATGAATTTCAATCATTAATCATCTATTATAGTACATCAACAGTGATTCTTTATCTTATTCCATAACACTTTTTCCCTATCATACGTCACTCGTATTCTCTACATAATTAATAAGAAGAATAATACTCATAAAATATTGGTAATCCATTTCTCAATAATTCCCCATAGGAAATAAATTTTTATAATTCCCAAGCATTAAAAATTATATAAATGATCTATTAATAATTCCATGTTATATATATTATTAGAATTCATTTTTTTAACAGAACCATTCACTTTTCCTCAGAAATTAACATCCCTTGGTCCTTATTTTCCAAACCCAAAACATTTTTATGTTCCATTAACTCATTGTCCTTTATGCTTCCACCCACAATCTTGAAAAGATGAAAATTGAGAATTCATTCATCTGTGTTAGTCATGAATCTCCAATTTCCTCATGTTAGATGTGTTAGGAATGTAACCTATATTTTTATATTTTACAATATAATTATATTATAGATTAATATTAATAATAATTTTTGACCATCCAAATATCATTTAATTTGGTTTTTAAGAATATACTAATGAGAATTTCCTTAAAATACCCTATTAACTTGAATTATAATGGTTGCAGTCATTGTATAAAACCAAAAGTATAGTGTGAGAAACCAGTATCATAGTTGGATTATATATAACCATTTGTAGGATTTGTAAATCATTTCACCAATATTTCAATATAATAATCCTTAGGCTTCACCATGGTATTCTATTATTATCATCTATTAAAATCCATAGTAATGGTTCATAATTAAAATATGGAATATCCTAGTTCATATCTCCTCAGAGTGTCAAAAAAAAGTTTCCAAAAACGCCTCTTATTTAGTACCGGGTAATGGTAAATTCTAGTTCAATGTTCCCTTTTTAGAGTTATCACCCCTAGGTACAAATTCTCTAGAGACACAAGGAATTATAATGACATTAATGGAATGTAATATAATGAAAAATCACTTAATATATTTCATACTAATTACATTATAAGTTTGGAAATCTGTGGGATTATCCCCAAGGTTTCACCCACGAATATATGAACCTAATCTCAAAAGTATCACTAATAAATTATATAATATCAATAATAATGACTCATCCTTTTCATAGATATATATTACAGCTAAATTGAAAATTATTTCATACATTAAATAAAAACACCTAATCATTGTATAACATTATTTTATTTGGGGACAAGGATAAAAAAATTATTGTTTCATGTATGGTATTTTACTTCTCCAATAATGTTCTTTTCGTGTATTATCATTCCAGAACATACCCTATATAATACCATTTTGTGTAACATGTGGAAAAGAAACATATTAATATTTGAGCTAAAATAGTTAGTGAGGGTAAACATGAGTTTTATCAATAGATTATAATAACCAGGAAACAGAAAATCATTAAGGTAAGTTATCATGACCATAAGATAAAATGATTATACCCTATATGAAAAATATCATAAACATTTGTTGTGGAAGAACAATGTAGTAATTAAAAAGTAAAGAATCATTAGAATGAAAAGTAATTATATCTCATTCATGAAACACATGCTCATGGAATATATGTGTGTTCTATAATAATATGTATATATAACATTTAATATGTCATTGTAAGCTACCGTTAAAAATGGAATATTAAACACACCTTTATCACATAGTGGATTAATAGAATTAGTTTGTTTCCCATAATTAGTCAAGAATATCGAATTGTTCCCATAACAGATTAGTCACATTGACTTATTTCCAATTTAATATCTGGTGAATCAACATTTTTACCATTATTATCTCATCAGATAAAATAAATTACCAAATTATTTAGAGGGAGATATAGGTCACACATGTCTCATGATGTTAACCATATATCTGTGTTCCAAATAATAATAAAATATTCATCATATAATAACACATGAAAAGAAAAATGTTTCATAAACATTTCACCTTTTCCACATAAACATAAACCATCAAGAGAATGAATAAGTATTATATCCAAGGTTCATATTCCTAGTAAATTATATGTTACATAAATGTATTTCATCTTATATGAAAAATGATTTTGAATGGGCACTTCAAATAATTCTCAAGGAAAATAAATTTTCAAGTTTACAATAATTTCCATCTATAAAATCCAATACACTGCGAAAAGAAAAACATTCCTAGAAAATTTTATTATAATCATTGGAATTAAAATATAAATAATAATTATTTCATGATATTTGTTAAATCCTATTAGGATGTATAATATAAAATGCAGTCCTTCCATTTTGTTTTTTAAAATTCACTATATAACTCACTGGAAAATGAAAAAACATCCCTTTCTAACCATTTTAAAAAAGTCAAACATGGGTAAAAAGTTATTATAAATATTTTTAAGAGAATACATATATAATTTTACAATACTTGTTTAGAAAAGATTCACATGGATGAGAATTGTTTACTAATAATGATTTAACCATTAACAATCACGGATAAATATTATATAGTAAAATAAACGGTTACCATAATAGAATCATTTGAATAATAAGACCTATGAAAGAAATAACATAAAATTGATATGAATATCCCATAATTATATATTTAATAATTATATAATACATTCACATGATGTATATACACCATAAAAAAGAAACATGTTGTGTATTAGTCATGTATCGTTTATAAATAAATTTGAGACAAAAACAAGTTGCCTTAGGTCAAAATTTCATTGAATGTCTTTTAAACTAATGTATAATAAATATAAATATATTATGCACATATTAAATAATAATTTAACGTATTATTATATCATATATATTCATTATAAATATATATATTTAAAATCATCTATAATGAAAGAGATAGAAAATGAATTACACAGTTCATGGAGACTGTAGTCTATATATATGCTTGAATGTTGTATAAGACTTTTTAAGGATTGAATTATTGAATGGTAAAAAACATATAACATTATTTAAATAATTATTATATATTATTTTTCATTTCAATTCATTATAACCATCCTATTTTCAATCCAAGTAAAATTGAATTGAAAAATAAATCACATCACTTCGTGAAGGTGGTAGTCCGTACATACTCCAAAGAAATGCTATCATTTTACAACAGTTTAGAAGGACACAATGTATATATTATTTTATCATTTCAAAATAATTTTTTTTTCATAAATATATTATTAAATTATTAAACACGCTATAATAATAATACCATAAATATGGGGATGGAAAATTAAATGTACCATTATGTGGAGACGGAAAGTTGTATGTTCACAGAAATGATAATTTCTGATCACATTTTTTGAAAAAAGGAATGATAATAGTGGGTTTTTAACCAAATAAAATTAATGATAATTTAGTATAATTAATTTAATATTTAATGGATAACATATCATATTTATAGGAAGTAAAAAGAGAATTAATGTTAGAGTGGAAAGTTAATGTGATTATATTCATCTTGAGACAATTCTATTAGTTAACATCTTAAAGGCGATTGGGAAAGAGGTCGGAGAGTAAAAAATCCTATTAAATGTCTATAAGGATGCTTATAAGATAATATTATAGGTTATGGTAGATTAGGAAGGATCTATTTAGTGTAAAAATGTGAGGAAGGAAGTTTCCATTTGTAGTTGATGTAAGGGTTAATTTGGAATGTCTCAAAAGATTTAATAATAATAAGTTCAATATAAACTAAAATACCACAAAAATATTGGTGAATTAAAATATTATGATATTATAGACCATATATAATCCCTTTTTCCTATTTCAATATTATTTATTTTTATATATGTTAGCAAATTGTTGTTTTTTATAAAATAACAGATTTTACAATTTTGACATTATCCATTACATTGACATTAATCATAAAAATACAAAAAAGACCTTTATATATATAAAAATGATAGTAATTTCTATAAAATTAATTATTCTAATTAATAATACCAATTTATATTAGTTTTTATATTTTGAGAACAATTTATTTTATTTTTCCTTCAATTGAATAAAAAATATTTTAATGTTATCTATGTATTTAAGGTAGTTATTCAACTCTTAATAATTATAAATAAAGTAACATAAAAAATAAAATTTCGTTATGTAAAAAAAATTTATTAATATTATATAATAAATTATTTTATCGTAATTTTAACTAACAAACTATATTTAAAACTAAAGGAGTGTCTTTTTGGCACTTATTTTTTCTTAAATTATATATATGTCATTTCCAAGTACAATTTTAAATTAAAATACATAATGCATATAATATTTTTCTAATGGTATAATTATCTTAACATACTAAGAATTAGGAGGAATAATTATGTCATTATCACTTAGTTTTAACAAATATTTACGAGATTTACCCTTTACTGAGGAGATAAATTTTAAAAATTTACTATTCATTTAAATAAAAAATAATAGTCGAATACATTTTAAAAAATTAAATCCTATTTATAAATTTGAAATAAATTTTCCCTGATTTGATTTCATGACATAAAAAAAATTGTATTTACTATAAATGCACAATACTCATAGAAAAATAGTTCATAAAAAATATTTTTTAAACTCCAATAATTTTCTTCAACCAAAATCATGTATAGTGATGTTTAAAATAATGTTAATGATATTATATCTATATAATTATTTGAAATTTTACATTGAGATATAATTAAAATCATTATGATTCCTTAAAGTAATGAAAATGATAGTTTATAAAAAAACAATATTTAACTATTCACTGAAAAAAACCATTCAGAAAATATAACAAAATATCAAGAAAATATAATTTTGGTATGGTGTTTTAAAAAAGTAAGTTTATTTTATTAAATATATCTATTTTATGAATAAAGTGTGTGTAAATTCGATACATTTTTTCCACCTCCTTCTTATACATTTTTTTAATTCAGAAATATCATCATCTATTTCATTCGAACAACTTGTATTTTTACAGCTATATTTGTTTCAAAGTTGACAGATATTTTCTCCACTAGATAAAATTATTAGTATCTTGGATCAATCTAAATGGTTATATTCAAAACCCAAAAATTTATATTTCTATTATTTTGGAGTCATGTACTCCTAAATGTTAATTTTTATAAACATCTTGGATTACATGTCTAACCATTTTTAGTACATTTATAAATAATATTACATGTACTATACTGATGATTATGATTGTATATTTTTTGTAGAACATGAATATTAATAAATAAAATTATAAATGATAAAATCATGATATATATGAAAAATTCGTGATATGTAATGTTCAAAAAATTTGTTGTAACACCCTTACATTTTGAAAAATATTTTTATTATAATTAAACAAATATTTCTGATATTTTACATTTCACACGTCACCAAATAATGTTTTATACATGTTAATTACATTTATCTAGGGATATTGGAAAAACCATCTTAATAATGAACTATAAGAAACCATTATATTATATTATTGTACACATAAAATCATGTTTTCTTGTATTACACATTATATCAACTCCCTTAAACAACATGTGTTACAAATAAGGTCAAGTTTTACCGAACTACATGAAATTATTTATATTATTGGTAAAATATTATTATAGTGGCCACCTATAATTGGAATGGTATTTATGAAAATTATTAAATAAGAAGTTACATTATTTTTTTATGTATATAAAATAAATACTTTTATTATAAATTATTATATGTGACTGTATGAACTATTCAAAATTGGAGAAATTATTTCTCTAAAAAAACAATTTTTCTATGTAAAATAAAATTTATTCTTAATAAATTAAAAAAATTGAATTATTTTTTTCTATATATATTAAATATTATAGGTTAAATATATATTTTTTAAACTCATCCAATAGATTTGATATGTATATGATAAAATAAATAATATTTAATGGGAAAATATTTATTTTTCTAAAAGGTAATTTTACCACCTTCTAATGGAGAACCTACATTTACTGAAATTTTGGGGAATTTTATTGATATTATAAGTAGAAATAATATTTATATTCAAAGATTGAACAAAATTATTATCTTAGGATTAATTTTTTTAGTATTCATGATGTTTTCTTTTTTGATGAAAAATGAACAAAACTGAATTAAAATTCAAAACATATTTTTATGTATTTATTTATTAGGATAAATTTTATTTTATTTGCTTTGAATGTTTAAATAGATCTATTTTACCTAAATTAATACAATTAAAGAAATTTAATTATATTTAAATTTATAATTGTATATGGAAAAAAACAATTGATCATTTTTAATTTAATAACTTGCGATGTCATCCCATCTGAGGGAATAGTTTTAAATTAATTTCGACCACTTATGTGATTGGATTTTTTAAAAATGTATTTCATATTTGGTATAATAATATATTCTATTTTATAATAAGGTAAGCATAGTTTTTTAATAATAATATTTGTGAATGGTTTTAAAATAATTACAGTGGATAGGAGGGAAATTATCTTAACAATGTACTAAACATTAAACTTAAGGGACAAAATTACCTATAATATTGGGAAAATGCCATTTTATGGCCATATTTTCCCCTATACTCAATATTATTTATTTTTTCTCATTATTAGATCAAATATTAAATGTAGAAATGTTGGTGGAATTCCATTTTAAAAAATATACAAGAATGGTACTCCTCTAATATAAAAAGGCACTCACCCCTCCAACATATTAACAACTCTAAAGCCCTTTAGATCGACTGTAATCTATCAAATAAGGTCCAAAAAGCTCTCCATTAATCCTATTATCCCCCCTTTGTCAAAAAAAACCCACATAATCCCATTGGGGAAAACCAATAAGATTTAAAAAAAGAATAGGTAACATTCTTCCACTTTCTCTGATGTTTTATTATAATCCTCCACCATATGAAATCATCATATTTGAGGATTATATAATAAAATATATATCCTTAAATATAAATATATATTTTTTAATAGTTTAACATAAATTTATACACACTTCCATTTAATGGGTAACAAATATACAATCCTTCTATATTGCGAACTACGACCTCAAAAAATGATGTTGTTTCTATAACATTGCCACATCTCATGGTTGGGAAGAATTATTGAAATATATTTCTTATAAAATATATACAAAATATTATTTATTTATTCTATTCTAATTATTATATAATTCATACCATCATGATTTCCATTTTGTGTAAATACGATAATTTTTTTTGGAAGGGTAGAAAATCGCCTCTCCCAAGCGATGTGATTTGTTCACACTCTACAAGGAATGTATTAAGGTTGGGTCCAGTAAAAGTATATGATATTTATGAAATAATAATTCTTATGGAAATATATATATACATAAATATATATTTCATTTAAATTTGTTCTTTCGATAAGTCAATTAAATTGAAACAACATTAATGCAAATGTACATCCTAGCATTTATAGAAACGGTTAGTTACATTTTATATTTACATCACATATAGATTATTATATATATATAATGAAAATATATGATATTTATATGATATTTTAAATTATTAAATATTTAAATAATTATCTATTAAAGTGTATCAAAAATAATAACTCATAACATATGTTGAAAAAAAGTATGTATTACCGAAAACAAAATGTTAACATGGATATGCCAATAAATCATAATTATAATGTTATAAAAATCATATATGGTATTAGATATAATAATATATTTATATGAAAGATTCAAATTAAAATTATATTTATTATATATGAGGATTTAATGTGTACAGTCAAAATCATGACCTATGGTATGGTTTATCCCACCTCACGATTATTTCCATGAGAGTTATTCCATATTAATAACACATTTACATTGTCTGATGTATATGATACCAATAAATTTATTATATTATTTGTAAATTCAAATTATGGTTATTTACACATCCATTAGATGATATTCCTGTCATGGGGTTTATGGTTAATAATTTAACAAATTAATGATTCACATTTGTCTCAATTTTCCAACTTTGAGACATATGTTTTTTTATTAACCGATATTATTTTGAGAGGTGTATATAATGAAATGTTACTTAATGTAGGATGAATATACTTCTTTTAATGATACATTATGCTGTAATTAATTTTATCTTC
Organism: Viscum album; assembly: GCA_963277665.1. Classification (NCBI taxonomy): domain Eukaryota; kingdom Viridiplantae; phylum Streptophyta; class Magnoliopsida; order Santalales; family Viscaceae; genus Viscum; species Viscum album. The sequence goes on from OY728152.1 coordinate 718,963,005, forward strand.
ATAAATGTGGTGTACGATTCAATGTTACCATGTGGAAAGAGTTTATTCGAATAATTACAATCATTTATATGGATTGTTTGTTTCTATGATTTTATAGATGAAACCTTACATCACTCATGAAAACACTTGAATTTTATAATCTTCTACTTATTCATTATATCTTAATATATTTTTTCCATTCTTAAACTTTATTAATTATGATAATTAATAATGTCTATTTAAAAAATTGTCACTTTACCTCTATCTTCGGTCAGAAATCTATGTTCTTTGGAAACCATATTTTCTAAAAAAGCATTAAAATTTTATTTTTTATGTTTTGCATTATTTTAGGTGAATTTTTTTTGAAAATTTTTTCAATCATTATTTATTTTTTCCAAATTATTCTCAATGACTTCTTTCAAAACGTTCTCAATATTTCATTATACATTTTCTGTTTATTTTCAAAGAAATCATATATCAACAATTTACATTATTTAATTGTATTTTTTCTGAGTATTTTTAAATAAAATGCTTCAAAATTTTTACTCAATATTAATTTATTAATTTTTAAAGAAAATAGTTTTCAAAATGTTTTAATGATTCTTTTATATGATTCCAAAGAAAAATGTTTTTTAAAAATTCTTCATGCATCTTTTATAAGTTTTAAATGAAAAAATATATTCAATATTCTTTATTATCTTATATTACGCATTTTCCATTATATTTTCAAATAAAAATGTTTTTAATTTTTTTAAGCATCCTTAATATGTGTTCAATGAAAACGGTTTTCCAAATACATTATGTTTAAAAAAAATTGAAGGGAAAAATGATATTTTTCTCAAGAAATTTCCCCAAAAGATATTTCAAAATTATTTTCCATATTTGATGTCATTTATTGAAGTTACTCATACAATTATGGGGAAATGATTAAATTTTTATTCTAATATACATTCTTTTAATAGTTGATGTTTTGATTGCATGATGTTTATGAAAATCATTCCTCATTCTGGGGTTATATGTTTATGAAGCTCATTTATCATTTAGGGGTAATTTTCATACGAAACATACTTCTTTAATCATGTTATTCATTTGATGAAATGATTTTGGAAAATATCTATTTTCCACAAGATATGATATGAGTACATGTCTATGATACACATTTATATTAATTGGTTATGATATGACTATTTACGATCTTGTGGAAGATGCAGGTTTGATTTCATTAATAGATGGGTGTGATCAATATCCCCGTATAATAAATTGTGTAAGGATATATATCTCATAGATAGACATGGATGGTATGAGTGAACTCAGTTCATAGAGATAATTATTTTCTATGATGGTATTTGGAGTGAAAAATGATTACAAATATGGTCATGGGATTTTACATGATTAAAAATATGGTATTGGGAATGAACCCATAAAACTAAGCTGGCCTTGGTAGCGATTGGTTGACTGCAATGGAAATAATTTTGTATTCATATGTGTCTCAAAAAAATGCCACATTCATATTTTATTCATTAAAGTTTCATTTTCATAATTTCCTAATGATTGATGCCTTATAACCCTCCAATACTTTTGACATGTCTCATGATTCTGATCATTGATATGAAATGCATGATTATTAAATCTTATTATCATGTTATTGTATGTTTTTTCATGATATTCATACCTATTTCTATTATTTACTATTATGAATAATTAGAGATCATCCCCTTTTTTCTATTTCCATTTCATAGGAAATGATGTTTGGTTTTACATAGGGGTACTAAAGGGGAATATCTTTAAGGGATATGTTGAAGATCATTCACCGAACTAGAATATTTATTTTGATGTTTCCAAAGGATTTTACCTATTACGATCATTAGGAATTTAAATTTTTATTGCAAGAAATATTAATATAAAATAATGTAATATCTATGTATTTTAAGTCTGTATCACAATACATGATAACAAATGAAAGGTTTATTCAACCTTCTAAGAATAGGATGACAAAACATTAGTGGGGTCCCTAGGAATATTTACAAGGGTATTTCTAAGGATGTCTCAAAGTATAAGTTAAGGGGTGAGGAAATGTATAAGAAAACGTCTTGGTATTTATTTAATGATATAGAATTTGGTTTCCTATAATTACATCACTTCCTAGGTACTATAAGTGGATGTGTCTTCAAAACGGATGTACTGATGGGTAACAACATTGAAAAGGAATGTTAGTCCTAACTGGTGTGTAACCCAGTACATGACCACTGGCCTTGCTATATACCATGTTTGACCCACCTATGGGACACGCTTTGTTAATTCACAAACTCTTTCTGAACAGTCATGAATGATTTAACTATATGATGACTATTAATAACTTGGGATAAACCTATGGTTTCATATATTTACGAAGTATGAGCTATGATTTGGAAATAATATAATTGATATTTTTTTAGGATTACATGATATTCCAATATAATAATTTTTTCTCACAATATATATTCTACATTAATCAAATTAACGTAACTAGAAGGAATATGGTTAACATTTAACATTTAAAAGTTAAAATTATGGGAATTTTGAAAATCAATATCCATGGTTGAAATCTCATGATGAGAATCCAGAAGTTTGTTTGAGTATGGGTTATACTACTAATGAAAAGAAGGTGTTGAATAAGAAGTTAAAGGACAGTGATGTTCTAACAGTATTTTTTACATTAAATATATTAAAAATTATATTAATTAGGTGTTGGGGCATTAATACTTGATTTGTTACTATATATTTTACAAAAAGGGTATTATTGAATAAGATGTTGAATCCTAAGTAATGGTTTATGTATAAATTTTTATCAATCATGTATTTATGTTTTGGAATTAAAATATTAGGTTATACATTTATATAATTCATTTGGGGATAAAACTACATCAATGAATAAAAAACCTCACAAAAAATGATAGAAAGGTAATCCATGCCCCCTCATGAGTTAGCCTACACATCAAGCTTTTGGTATTTATATATAATAGTGGAATGAAGGCCTAGTGGTCCATGAGACACATTATTATGACCAATGTCCCAGTATCCAGCATGCCTCACTTCCATCACACATACCACTTGGGTCCACATTTCCATAACACAGAAAATTCATCAATAGGGTACACATACCATTGGAATTATAGCTTCTCCAACTGCATTCTCGAATGGTCGCTGCCGCATCTAAGACAGCCCCACATCATCATCATTCCACATAATCTTGGGTTCCCCAAACATTGTTGATGGAAATCATTCGACGACCTTACATATCTATCACCATATTCCTCACTCCATCTCTAGAAGAAATGAACATCGTGTCCATCACATTCTTGAGAATGATGGTCTCCCAATGTGCCAACTCACCAACCTGCACTCACTCCTGTGGGAATGAGCCACATCGACGTCTCCTCTATCCATGGGAAACATCCAACCTTGACATTCCTCATTGAATTTCACCACAAATGGAGATTTACAGTTATTTAGCCTTATATTAGGATGTTATTTTTTTGGGAGTATATAACAAATCCATGACCCATGCTGCATTTTATATTATATGTATCCTGAAATATATAAAATATTTTATTATATTTTTTTCATTATAGATTGAAAATAATATTTTAAATGGTTATAAAGACATATCTTTTTTATATATTGGAATGGTTATATTTTTAATATGGGAAATGTAACCCTAACTGTGTTCATTGTATAGAGGAATCTGTTTAGCTTGGATAAAGAGATGATTTTTTTGGATAATGTAAATTTTATATTATCGATGACCATTGATCTTAGTAATTAATTTTCTACATAGTGGCTTATATTATTATACATGAAGGTTTTATCTTCTAATATTTAAGTAATCTATTCAATTTAATTTGGAATTTGGATACCTTCATAATTTCAAATAATTATTTAAGGTGATTCAAATCAGTACCTTGTTTCAAGAGAGTACTTGATTATGGTATTCAAATGTTTAGTATGTGAAAGATAATAAATAATATATGGTATATGGGTAATAAATATTAACCGAATTTTTTAAACATCATTATAATGTATTGTATTTTCATCTTTCAAATGGATTATAAGGTTAACCATTTATGGAATGTTTATGATAACCTTCAGATGATGTTTTTTAGATTAATTTATTAACTCTCCAGATGATGATTTATCTATTTTGGATATCCTACTATATAAACATCATGGTGATGGTAACTGAATACATATGGGATAACATAGTAGAATTCCCTTGATCTATTAGTTCTATAGGAATGGAATATTTTCCATTGTTTTTAGATAAATAAGGGAAGAGGAAATTTTTCATGGCATGACAAAAAAGAGATATTTTATTTATAAAAGGGAATGAAATCAGGTAATTACATCTTCTCCATAAATTTCATAAAATATAGGGAAATTATATTGAAATCGAAATGTTAATCCTAGTATATTATTTTTTGATAAATCAAATGGCCTCATAGATCATCGTTGATTATATGGATTTATGATTGTTTACATTTTCCCGATCTTATTCTATATCACTCTCCACCCAAACATGATTTTTATATTTCTCTTCCTTGACTAGGTTTTCAAATCCCACCAATGTTATCTGATGTATAAACCTAGTTATGAGTGACATTGGGTAACAGTTATGTTTCGATCATTCAATTTTTAAAATATGTTTTAGTTTTCATTTTTTTATCAATGTTTCATTGGAAGGAAATTTAATGAATTAAAATATTAATAACCCATAAGAATTTAGTTGGTTAAATTAATTTTAATGGTGGAAGAATGTAACACTGGGAGAGTTTGAGGAATATTTTTTTTTCTAATTATTGAAATCATAATTATATTATTAATTTCATGAAACATTGAATATAGTTTTTTTCAATAGAAGAACATTATTTTCCATGTGATATAATTTACCCCATGTTTGTAATTTACTACACACAACATTTCTATTATAATTTAGTGAATTCAATACTATGTTTTCATGTATTACATTAAATACTCAATCCCTTCGGTAGTTCGTGTTACATGAAATGTCTTGTTTTACCAAAACAATTACATTCTCTTAATATTGTAATTAATAAATTATTATATCTACCACCTAGTAATTGTAATGGATGTTATGAATATGATTTAATAAATTTTGAAAATATTATATAAAAATTTATATCTAATAAAATGTTTCGATATCATCTAATATAATTTAATGAATGATCAATTTAAAAATAAAGAAATCAATTTTATAAGAAAATGATTTTTCAATATAAAAAATTGTATCTAAACAAGTTTAACAAACTACTTCTAAATAATTTGTTTGATAATATTTAAATATTATATATTTCTAATTATATTTGAAACACATCAAATATATTTGATTACAAGAAGATAAAAATAAATCCAATTTTATGAATAATAATTTGTATTATTGTAAAAGTTATTTTTCTAATATTTTTATAGGAACATAATTTAAATCAAATTATTGTAACTTTTATTTATTTTATAAGTAAAAATAAACTTCACCTTTAAATTTTGAACATAAAAATTCGTTTAAGGTAAATTTTTTGTATTTTTCCGTGAAGTTCAATTTTTTGATGACTAGCGAAAAAAACTGAATTTTAATTAAAAGATTATATTTTGTCTAATTTATTTATAAGGATACAAAATATTTTTAGTTGTTTTTAAAAATTAAATTGATATATATTAGATAAATAAATCCTATTTAGCTCATTAAATTAAATTTTACTAGGAAATTTTTCATAAAACATTGAATAATTTTTACCATTTTGAAATTAAAACCCCACCTTGTCATCCTGTTTATATGATTAAATTTATATTATTTTCTAATACTGATTTTATTGTAATTTAGAAAAATGTATTACATATTTGGAATAAAAGTAACCTATTATATAATATATTTTCACAGTTGTTTTTGACGAATAATTTTATTGAATGTGATTAAAATTAATTATAGTGATTCAAAGGAAAATTTAAATGAACAAAAGTCTAAACCATACAAATAACGACCAAAAGGAACTAGAAACTTATCAAAATGAAATTTTATTGAAACATTAAACCCCTATCCTAAATTGTCTCCAATATTTTCCCTTATTTAATCAATATTAGATAACAAAATGTGAGTGAAATTATCTTGTAATAATTTTACAAGAATGATATTCCTCATATACTATAAAAGGTACTCACCCATCCCACTTTTTCACACTTATCAATCCTGTTAAAAAAATTATTGAATAATCTAAAAAACCACAAAATTCATTTTATATAAATCCATTGGTGAATAAATAAAACCATGTAGAAATTTGTTTCAAACCAATTGGAGTGACCCAAAAAGAGGTAATTACCTTCCTCAAGATCCTTGGTTTTATTTTCATTCCCCACCACCTAAAATATTTTTATTCCACGACTATATAAAAAAATATCTTAAATAAATTTAAATATTTGTTTTATTATGATGGTTCTACATACACTCAAACACAAACCCATGTAATGGGTAATAAACATATCATTCTTTTCTACGGTCAACTACCACCTCATAAAACAATTTTGTTTGTTTTACCATTACAATCCATCAAGGTTGGGAATTATGATGGATACATTTTTTATATGATATATTTTATATTTATGATTCATTTATGCATTTTTAATTATTATAAAATATATACACTCATTCTTTTCATTTTTTTCTATACGATAATGTCTTTGGAGTATGTGTGGACAATTATCCCCCCAAAGCGATATAATTCTTTCAAACACTACATAGAATGTATTGAGGATCTGTTCTGTAAATTTATATTATATATGTTACATAATAATTATTCTTGAATTATTTGATGTATATATTTATGACCTTTAATTTCGTTATTTTAATAAGTTAATTACACTAAAACAACATTTATGAATAAGTACGACCTACCATATCCATTAATGGTGTATTCCATTTCATATTCTAATAATTTTTATATTACTATAAATGTTAATATAAAATATATATATGACACATATATCATATTTTAAATTATATAAATAAGTAAATTAGTGTATAATTAAATGGAACAATATTAATAACACACAACATATAAAAAAGTAGATATTACATTTAATGTAACATTATCGTGGAGTTTTTTTTAATGGTTAACATTAATTCAAAAAACAAATATATGGAAGTGGATGTAATACTATATTTATGTTTTATATTTATAATAAAGGTATATCTATTATATATGATTTTTGAATGTGTAGGATGAAATTCAATATTTATTTTAATGGTTTTCTCATCCCACTTTTTTTTATATGAGATTTATGCTTTATTCCCCACACTTTTTTTGTGTGGTATAAATAATAGACATGAAGGTATAATATGATTATTATAATTATGTTTATGGGTACTAAAATATACCTTTGATGATATTTCCTTCATGGGGTTTAAGTTTCAAATGTTACCAAATCCATAATGTAATTTTCCCTCAATTATCCTTCTTTGAAGCTCATGTTTTCTTATAAAGAAATATTATATTGCAAGGTGTATATACATTAATATAACATATTTTATCAAGAATATAATTATTTTCATGATACTTTTTGCATCATTTAATTTTATTTTCTTACATGAGTACTATAGTTCAATTTTACCATGTGGTATGGATTTATATCAAAAATCGCTTCGTTTATCGAGATTATTTAAAATTACGATTTAATTGGTGAAACCGTATGATCCATATTTAATTAAAAATCATAAAATTCTATATCCCATAAATATTATGAAAAATTTAAGTAATTGTACCATTTCCCACTCATTAGTACTTAATATATTTTAGAATTATTATTTATAAAAATATAACATTTTATATCTCTTCGGTCAGAAATCTATGTTCTTTCTAAACAATTTTTTATAATGAAATTTAAAATATCCTTTTATGATTTAAAATATTTTTTTAAAAAAATTATAATATTATTTAAAAAGATCATTTAAAATATTAAAATTATTTTAATTGAAATCGTTTTCCAAACGTTCTCCTAATTTTATTATATTTTTTCAATGTATTTTTAAGGAAATATTATTGAAAACAACTTCAAGATTTTATTATTTATTTTCTGATTATTTCAATGAAATGGTCTTGTATAATTATTTCATTATTATTTTACAATTTTCTAAGTAAAATTGATTTCATGTTTTTTTCATTCTTATTTTATATGATGTGAAGGAAAAATGTTTTCCGAATGTTTTCAACCTTTTTTTATATTTTCTAGGAAATGGTTTTCAAAATGTTTTTAATGAATCCATTATATGTTCTCAATTATATTTTGAAAGAAAATTCTTTCAACATTATTTCATGATTCATTAATATTTTATCAAAGAAAAATAAATGAAATAGATGTATGTTTTAAAAATCATTTTTCAATGAGGAATGAGTATTTTCAAGATGAAATGCTTCTATAGATTTTTTAAATTTATTTAACATATATTATGAAATATATTTGGTTACTCATTCCATTTTGTGGAATCAATTAAATGGTTCCATATATATTCTATCTTTGAATGTTTTTTATGGAATGATGTTTACAAAACACATTTCTCATTCAGGGGATATAGGTTTATGAATCATGTTTCTCTTTCACGGGTTATATTCTTATGAAAACTGATTCATTTTACGGGTTATGATTTGAGTAAATGATTATTAAACCTATATATTTTCCACATTATATGATATGATTCCATTTAAATGATAACAAATTCATTTCATATTTTTTGATATGATTTTTATGATCTTCTGAAACATATATGTGTGATTTCTTATTGATATGGTTGAGAAATACATCTCCCTCCAATTCATTGTGTAATGATTTATATATCATGAGATTTACATGGATGGAATGAGGAGTGACCTAATTTTAGTAACAAATTTTTTGTTTTTGAAAAGATGGTCTTAATAGTGAACCTTGAATATTAAGATGGTCATGGGAGTGGACGATGAAAACCATGATAGTATGGGGGTAAACCTATTATACTAATATTGAATTATAATATATTTATTTAATACTATGGAAGTCATTTTATATTCATATGTGTATGCCAAAAATTCTATTTCTTATTCATATGTTATGATTCGAGGCATAATGCTCTATATTACTATGTGATTCATGAATTATAAACTTCCAATATTTATGTAAGTACTCATTTTTCTATCTTTCCTATATAAGGCATGATCTGTAAATGTTATACCCAAGTTCTATTACACTTATGTTCATTATATTCATATATGTGTTCTTTATTTTACCTTACTAAGCATTCACTCTTACCCCTTTCTTATAATTCCGTTCCCGATGTTATGAATAATAGTTTTACGTAAGAGTACAAAAGGGGGATATTTTTAATTGATATGTTGAAGATATTTCACAGAATTAGAATAATGTGTTCTATGTTTCCAAATACACTAAAAAATTACTAACCTTAGTAATGTATTGGTGTAATGCGATGATTACTCATCTAAAGTTATGTAATATACATGTATGTTAAATATGGATTTCTATAAGACTACTATGAAAAAATAGGTTGTCAAGTTTGCATTCATATTAACATTGATTTTATTCATAATTTACCATTAATTAACTATTTATATATACTTTGATTCCAAAATTTTAAGTTCAAACTCTCATATAAATTATTCAATTATATATACTCAATTGTCTTATAATCCTATAGCTGGTTCACTCTGATAAAATGAAAACACACAAAGCCAACAGGAATTCCATTATGAAAATTATATTTCAATGGTTATTTCATTTGAAATTTATCTATTAAATTCATTTGTTTTCATAAGGAATATATAATTACCATAAATAGGTAAAATTAATCTTATCTTTTTTAACAGTTCCTAAATTTTTTCCTTATTTTTCAACCATATATGATTAAGTTACCAATGTAAAAAAAACTAGATTCCATGTTACAACATGTTCCTTCATATTGTAATTATGGTGTAACTATATTATGATTTCCAATATGCTATATATGTAAGCCTTGTATTTACTAATGAAATATTAATTCATTATGCTTCATTTCTTTGAGGAATGGGGCTAATATTAAAAATTATATATCACTTCCTACATCATCACACTATGAAAAAATCATTAAATAACACAATATATTGCATATCATGTCAATATTATTTATTATTCATTCCACTTTTAACAGTAACTATTTTACAAATATTTTTTTAGGAAGTTAGATTAATTTCCATGTACATGTATATTAAATATTAAAATTCTTATACCACGAATTAATTATATATATTAAATATATTTTATTGTTTTTATAATATAAATTATTTAATTCCGGGGAAGAATTAATATTATATATATAGGTTTGAGACAATTTACACATGTTCAATATTTAATGAATCATAAAAAAATGGGAACACATATCAGAAGAAATACTGACATACATCCTCTTGTACATTTTACAGATATGTCAACATAAACAAATTATTTTTTTCAATTAATGTTTCAATATATTGATTAATTTCATAAAAACATGTATTAGTTTAGATCATGCTAATTTATTTTATTCAATAAAAAAATATTTATGATTATATCAGACAGATTGTATTTACTCCTGAATACTGATTTATATAAAATTATTGGATTTAATCCATAATGACTTTTATTTTTTCAATTACAAGTCATATTATATATATAATACTCTAAATTATGCATACCATGATTCTCATGAACTCCATGACAATTCAATAAATATAGAAATTATACAATCATGATATAACAATCATGGTCTTTGAAACCAAGTTTCCAAATGAGACTACAAAGGAAATAATGAAAAATAGGTTATCATATATTTATTCAGGTTTATATGGAATTTTTATATAATTTTTCATTCATTAAATAAACTTATTAACAATATGTCAACTATTACATGTCCAACCTCTCTTCAAAATTAATCAATTACTTATACTAAATTGTCTCATACTCCTATACATAATCCACTATCACTAAATGAATGAACTTAAAGATGAACATGAATGTCATTATCACTTATATATATTAGTGGGTTCTTTAAAATTAATAATTATAATTAATTATCATTCATCATGATATTTGAAGTACCATATGTTTTTAATATTTATCATCAATTTATTTCAATGTGTCTCAGTAATGTGTTGTTTTACAACTATATACTATGGAGAAAAAAATTTAAAAAAATTATGAATACCATGATATAGAACAGTCTATCAATTTTTATGTATTATTTCACTATATTATGATGATAAATATTTTGCGTATATAAGCCTTATATTTACTCATTTAATGATAGTTAATTATTCATTATAGATTGAATAAATGATCATATTATTATTATTGATTCCAGACTTCCATGCTCTTCAATTTAAGCACAAATCGTTCCGGTATATAGTATCTTCTCTAAAAATTAAATATTTTTTCTTATGTATTCCACATTAAATAGAAATAGTTTTACTAATAATTTTATGGGAAACATAAATTCATTTTAAACTGTAGTTATGTTTCAAAATATGGTTAAAAAATGAAAATTTACTTATATATATGTGTGGTATATCGACTAGTATATTATAGTATTATTTCTGTTGTATTAAAGAAGAACTACTACTTTGAATGATGGTTCTATCCAATTTCGTCATGTTAAATCTTCCTGGAACCATATAAATTCAGGTAAATAAATAATTACAAATGGAGATAAACATAATGATATGAATTTTACAAGTATATATACTAAATGTTTTATTTTTAAAATTTTAAATATTAATATATTATTTAATATTAACATAGAATACTAATAGATGCAATAAAATTTATTCCCGTATAAAATTCAATTCTACTATAAAATTTTAAACACACAGTTTCATTCAAAACCATAAATTGTCTTGTTAGCATAATAAAATTTTAAAATTGTTTATCATACTATTATTAAATTTTCATTTCCATATTTTATTATATTTTCATTTTATCTCACCATATTCGGATATTAGATATTCATTTAATGTCCTGCAATATGGTGTTTAAAAATTCATGTCTGATGAGTAAAATAAAAAATCAAAAACCAACATATATAATTTTTTTCATTATGATTATTTTTGGGAATTATTTCATGGGTCTTAGTTCAACATATGATCATAGGTTTTAGTCCTTGTTCTCTTCTATTACTAAACCCAAAATGTTATCAACCTCATTTAATTTAATTTATGTGATCAATGGTTTAACTCTTTTGAAACACTAATCTTGTTTCCTTAGTTTTATTTTTCATCTATGTTAAATGGGTGTTCCCTATATGTGTTTCCTTGTATATATGGAATGGATTTTATGGTGATGAATCACAATATATGTATAATTATTCTTTCTGTTCAATAATTTTAGGAGTATGAAAAATACATTTTAACTATTCATTATCATTAAAACCTTATAGGAAAAAGCACTATAAATGTTAATCATACAAACTTAAAATTTTTTACATTATCTCGATCATGAATTCATATGATAATCTCTTTTTCTCCTATGTTGTTACAATTCAGGGGTGCTGAATTTTTTCAAATTTATTAAATAATATTTTTTTCATTCTCTAACTACTATTTACTTATTCTAGATATAATTAAAATTCAAAAATAATAAATCTGAAATGAAATTAATTTTTATTGGGATATGATGGTTTTCTTCATGATCACAACTTTAATATTAAATGTTTGAAACCCCTCCTAATGATATTCTCTATATCTTGTATCATTTCCTCCTTCACTTGTATTTTAGGATTCTATCACAATTTTTATGAGCCTATGTCCTCCAGACATCATGTAACTCAATTCATACGGAATCTTATTTTCAATATTTTCATAAAATATTAATTTTCTAGAGAAAACAATTATAAAATGATTGATATTCAATATATATTTCACAACCTAGTTTTAAATCCTCTTCCATTTTCATAGTCTTTTTTTTCATTGAAAGTCAATGTATATATGTTTTTTTTCATGTTATAATCACATTATGTGCCATGCATGTTTTGAAACAATGTACTTTTTTTCTATCGTAATTGTAATCTATTTTAAAATTCATATCAAATTAAATTTTTATTATTTTTAATTTATATATTTCATTATTATTGATTCTCTTTATGTTATATTTTGAAATTTAATAACAAAATTTAGTCATTTTGTTTATGGTCTCAACCAAGGATTTCTATATGAATCATAGTAATAGAAAATGAAATTTTATTTTAAAAAGTATTCTTACTTTTCATATATCAATTATGCGTTCAGTGTTAATTTTATAATTTAACATGTTCCCTTGTATTCCATTTTCATAAGATGGTCTAAAATACCTTTCATACCCCCAATGTGTCATTATTTAACAAATGTTAATGATGTTGTTGATAGTTCAAATTACTAGGTTTGTTTTTGGAAAATTTTATTATCTACATAGATTGATATTTTTCGAAAATTATATTACTTAATTCATATTAGTAAATTGATATATTTCAACTATTGTTTCAAACCTAGGTAGATGAACATTGTTTACAATAAAATAATGAATATAATGAGAGTTTGGTAATAAACATTATTTCTTTAATTATTATTCAATATAATATAAACCATCGATTAATAAAAAAACACCATTTAATTTTTTTGAAAAATCCTTCTTTATGTAAAAAATAATTTCAATTTTATAAAATCAAAAAAATAAACAAAAAAAATTTATTATTAATTTTTTTGAATGATGTTGTCCTCTTTTTGATACCAAAATACATTCCTCTAAATCTATTAATATCTTCCTCATTTTTTTAAATTGTAACAGTAAATCAAAATTATTAATTAATATACTATTTCTAAACCAAGTACCTTATTAAATATTTTTGTATAGGTATGTACTATATAAAATAATTTCTTATATTATTAATTAATTTAAATTGTTGAATATTTAAATGTCATTTAAAATTATGATGTCTATTTTGGTGTATCTTCTAGAAAAAATGATGAATTTTGTTTCTGGTATAATGTCATCTATTAAAACTATAAACCATATTATTTTCCTTGGATACTTTGGAAACAAAACCAGAATCCTCAGAATATATTTGAAAATTATTTTGATAATATATACATACTATAAAATTCCTACAGAATTAGGTATTTTAATAAAAAAATTATTTCTAACATCTAACTTCTCATCTTGAATACCTATAGTACACACTAATAACCATAAAAGACATAATTAATTTATTTTTGGATTATGGTGTTATCATATATATAATTACTGATGTTAATGATAAAATATTTTTCACATGGTATTTTTGTATAGGATTGTAATGATGTATATTATCTTCAATATAATGGAAATGATATTGATATCTCTTTAACTATCACTAATGTACATGATATGATTTCACAAACCTAATATTTTTTAAATTTTATAGCTAAAATTCATACATTAATAATAAAATTGTTTTAAAATAACATTTGTTTCATTAAACATTGAAAATTCTATTCCATGGAATTATTTGATCCCAATGATATTTAATCATATATATTAGTATTATATAGAGGTTATAACTAAATTATTATTTATTCATTTTTCTTCATATAATTAAAATATTTTATCTTTTTAACTTATATTCTAGTTTTTAGTGATCTATATTTGTTCACTATTAATTTGAATTTATAAATTTCATGAATTCAATTATTTTTTCAAATATAAAAATATATATTTTTTACTTGTCTAATGACATGGGTGAAGTACTTGTTTTATAAATACCTAAAATTTCGTTATAATATGATCTCAAAAAAATTCAAATTAATATTAGAAGAAAAATATTATTCATTATTAATATAACATATCCTAAAATTTAGTTACTAGATTTTACACATTTTTATTTGGTATATAAATTTTATACAATTTTAAAATTAGTTAATACTATTCATATACTCTAATTAAAAATCATAGTGATAATATTAAATAATAATATTTCATTTTTCACCTAAACTCGTGGATGTCTGTAAGGAATGATATCGCAATGTGAAATATATTGAAAGGAAAATTTCATTAAACCTCAGAGTGATACATGATAAATAAAAAATAAAACCAATAATAGGTATAAACTATTTATAAAATAACTCATGCCTCACCATCGCCACACTCTCATAAAAATATAATGTTTTATGAATAATTATAATCATGAAATATACAAAAATATATACATCACATGATGGGTCCCAACTAATTCTTGAAAAATAGAATGTACGAGTGTTTATATGAGGTTCTATCTTACATTAAGAAATATATTTAAAAGTTCCAAAAATCATTTAAAAGAAAATTCATATAATTATTCACCACTTTTTCACATGTATATACCATTATAAATATCATTTAAATCAACTATTCAACCTTATTTCAATTTAAATTCCAAAATACGATGTATTTAATTGAAATTAATTTCTTTAAATAACACACTTTTACCATATTCTTTCCCCAAGTGCTGATGAACACCATAAATCACCATTTTACACATTAAATATAAGACTATCGAGCATTTCAAGACACTATGAAATAAAAAACCAATTAAAAAATATATCTATTTTAATCCATTATTCTATTTAGTAAGACCCTTAAAAAATAGCATGTTATTGTGCATATAATATATATAATTAAATTATAAAATTATGGAATTTAAATAAATAATTAATTAATGAAATTGAATTTATTTTAAATTAATAAAAAAAATTCCACAATTTACATGGAACCATTCCAAAACAATTTAAAAATTCATCATAATGGAAATGAATACTCAAACAATAAATAAAATTCCCTTTACAAATTGAAAATAAAATCCAAGAATTATATTCCTCCCCAAATCCTATCAATTCCAAAAAAAACCCTAATAGGGTATTTGGAACACATATAAACGAATATATATGTGGGGTATAAAAGGGGATGAATAAATAAGAATATAGAAAGGATTATTAGATAGTAAACATATGTGATTAAGGGGTAAATCTGTGAAAACAAAGGCATAAATGAAGCAGAGATAGGACCAACCTTGGATCTCCTTGTGTATATGACAATGTATGAGGAAAGGAGGGATGACATCCCTAAATATTGAGCATTAGGGAAAGGGGATTTCCCCTTTAGAAGAAAACTAAGAATCACCGATGGTTAGGTGAAACTTCTTGGATTATATTTTAGTATTAAAAAAATCCCTTTAGTGATTTACATGGGAGAATCATCTTTGATTGAAAAAAGTTACCAAATATGGAAAACAAAACTATCCAAAATAGAAACACCTCACATTACTTTTCATGGGACTCAAATAATTTGTTCCAAAATATATTATAAACATACAGGAAGAACAATTCACATAAAAAATGAACTACAATGATCTATCCACCCCAATCCCAGAATGGTTTCTTCTAGAACGTGCTGAATATCTATTTAATAAAAGGATACCGTACAAAAATCCAAAAAAATAAAAATAAAATAATAATAAATTTCAACATAATAAGTTAAAATAGGAAAAAATAATAAAAAATTATGACATATGGGTGTTACAATTCTCCCGAACATCATACTACATTCATTAGTAAATATGTTTATAAATATATAATCATTGGGAAAACATTGAATATTCATATGGAATGGAAAACTCTTATCATTATCACTTCCAAAAATAGTGTAATAAAATCCTATTAAAATAATAGAGAGCTCCAAAAGTGATCAATATCATAACCACAATAAACTAATACCTCAATATTTAGAGGCATAAATTAGGTGTCCGATCTATTTATAATTCACCAAATGTCTTTTGGGAAATAAAAACCTCTCATTGAAACCAAAATGAAAGGGTCACCTTAAAATGATTAGTCTACACATTCTTCCGAAAACAAATAGAAAAGGTTATATAACAAAACCACATACCAAGAAATCATATTATATCCATAAAATATCCCAATAATAATGAACAACCAAATATTACCAACAAGATCACTCATGGACACTACAATTCTATAAATCAACAAAGGTGATAATTATATTTACCTATCCAAGAATATCCAAAAATATATTTGAACACATTAAAGTATGAAAAACAAAACAAGCATCCGATATAACATAAATCACAGACACCCCCAAGGTCATAATATTCTAGAATAAAAAAGAAACACATCCAATTTTGAAAACAATACTATCCCATTTACATATACACCATATCAAAAAATATCCCTATTGGTTCTGAAACTAATAAAATTCTTGATAAATAAAATGAATTTGTTTCTAATAAAGACATAAAATAATAAATGCAATGGGTTTAATAGGACATTATACCTAAATCTCAATCTCATTGAAAGAAAAATAATTTCCAAATTGAAACTAGAGGGTGCATGATCTCATCCTATTTTATTTCTATCCTATTAACCTTAACCTCACAGCCATGAAAAATGAAAATCCTAAAAAATAAGCATCTTACTAAATAAATCCCCACATGAGTAATCACGTATCAATACAAAACATTATGCATAAGAATAACTACAATAATAAACAACCTCTTAAATTGAGAAACATAGAAGAATAAAATTAAAATATCCCAAAGAACTACTATTATTCCATAATTTAATGATCATTAATCCTAATATTTATTATCACCTCAAAACACAAATCTCACTCTATGACCTCGAAGAATCCATCCCCCAATAAGAAATAACAAAAAACTACATAATGAATATTCATCTACTAGATTATTGTGTATGTTATACCCAATAAAAACCCCAAAAGATCATTCACCAACTATAGAGAGAATGATGATTCATAGATATCTAATATTTTGTGGATTTAAAAAATGAAACATCAATTTGAGTCTTAAAAGTATCAAACAACCAGAGAATATGTTTTTATATTTTGGGTTATCCATGGAGATGAACATTATCTTTTGTTTATAAAATTTATGAATGAATCAATATAATAAAATGATACATGATCTTGACCCATTCACATATCTTGACCAACTGAAAAATTCACAATATACACCATGTAAAAATATTGATCTAAAAATTAAGTGGGAAAAAATTACAAAGAATCCATAAAATCAACATTCTAGTTAACAAAAAACATTTTTAAATGAGTTTAAAATAATTTTCTAAAGACATATCTTCTTTTGAAAAAAAGGAAAATTCATTTCTAAATGTATTCATTATTTTTTAATTTCCACAAAATCCTTTTCCATAAATTCTGAAAATTTAATAGGATTTACACAACACACCCATATCCTGTTAATGCCTCCATATATAAATGAGATAACAAAATCTAATCCAAAAAGGATATTATCCACAATATAGAATGATATAAATAAATTTGAAAACATATTTAATAATATCAAATTCAACCCCATTAGAAATCCCCCACCACTCCTTTTAAAGACCCGATATTTAAAAAAATCTACTTGTCACCTTGAAACCCAACAAACCAAATTTAAATTAAATGTAATGACAATAATTTTTTAAAAAATTTCCCATAAAATGATTTTTTTTCTTAAACAATCATTTTTTTGATACCACATCATTCTAAATAATTCTAATTTTTCTTCCAAACCCAATTTTCATGTACCCAAGAAAGTCATTTCATAAAAAAAATATTATATAAATTAAAAATTTTGATAATAAAAAGAGTCAAAACACAGTAAAATATTGTTAATTATATTCAAGACAATGTTAACCACAATCAGAGTCAATTCAGAATAAAAGGGAACTGAAATTAGAAAAATTGACTAAAAGGGGGATTGTGTATTGTATGGAATGATTTTTTGGTGAACCATATTCTTAACTAGAATAAGAACATTATTCATGATGTTAACTCATTTAAATTAACTCCAAAAACTATTTTATACCATGTAATATAAATTTTTTCCTATAGTTCTCTACAAAACATCACTTAAAATTTATTTATAATCAACAAAAAATACTAGTATACTCAACATGGATAAGAAACATCACAATATCATATAATTAAACATCTAGTATTATAAAAAATCATCTCTAATTAAATATCAATAAATGACATCCTAGTAAAAAATCATGACTTAGGGTGAGAGTGATATTTTGAACTTATCCATTTACTAACCTTTCATACTCTGATAATCTATCTACATAGTATAGAAATTCCAAAATAATAGGTTATATGTTATAAAAAACATCGGTTCAGATTGAAAATTAAATGACGAGTTATGTTTTTTAATGAACAATCCTTGGATCCCACCCTGATGGGACCTTGGTCCAACCTTTCAATGGGCTATAAGAATATTCCAAATCCCCTTATGATTGAAAATAATGATTGGGTATCAATAACATATCCCTGTGGAATTATTTGTCACCTCAAATACAAATAAAAATTTAGAAATCCAACTATTAATTTAATAATGATCCATATAAATGGAGGTTTTTCTTTCCACAAAATATGAATAGTTACAGTATAAATTAAATGATATGTTACACTAACTCACATCTTTATTAAAAGAAAAATAGCATATAATTATTTTATAAATATTATGGTGAATATAAAACTAAAAAATCATAGAAACATAAAACAATATGACCAATGAAAGGATCTAGGACTATATGTCTAATACATAAATCCCTATAATTAAAAAAAAGAATCATAAACTTCCACAACCGTCTCCATGGGAGCCGCAGTCACTCAACATATCATATAACCAAAAACTAATGGTCCAATAAAAATATAGCCTCCAAAAATATATGTATAGGAAAATTAAAATAAAATAGAAATAATGTAGACATTTATGTATGTATTAATGGTTTTTTTAAAAATGCTCATTATGATTTATGTAATAAGTTTTGTTGTTTTATCTGAAAAATCTATTATATTAATACTAGTTTAAACTAAAAATTTTAAATGGTTTATTAACATGTTTCTTGAAAACCACATATATTACTCCATAATTTATTTTCAAAAAAAATTACATTATTTTAGAAAGAGTTAAATATGGTAGAATTTTTTTTCGTAAAATAGTTTACACCATTGGTTACAAACAAGGCACTTCCATTTGAAAAACAAAGTTTTCAAGCCTTCCAATATATACTGATTTTTTTATTAAATATTTTTACAACAAATTAATGTTGAAATTTAAATCTAGGATGAAATATTAACATTTCACCCACTATCACAATTTTTATATAATCCCCATTTAAAAAACAACCTCACATTTAGTTTTATAATACGAACATCATAATTAATTTCATTAATCAATATAAAATGTTTACCCATGAAATAATAATAACAGATTTGGAATAATATTATCCCAAATCTCTATCTAGAAAAAATAAAAAAATAGAAGAAGAGTCTTCTAAAATAATAAAAATAGAGGGACATAAACACTTCAAATGAAATAGGATTCTTTATTATATAAAAAATGTAACATAATGTTATAGGGAATCAACATATGAATATTTTGATAAAAAATCAACTTCAAATTAAGAAATTTGAATGACAGTAATGAAAATGTTCACATGTCTAGAAGATTTATCAAATTATAGGGTAATAAAATATCTCAAGAGAACACTAATACCACGAAAAATTTTCTTCCTGCAACCATATTCGGTCTAACCAACTTTTTTTTCCCAGAAAGTCTTTTTTATCATCAAAGAATATATAAATGGGATATTTATCACCCTGGTTGAATCTAATTCAGTAATACTCACATGAATTTTTCTAATGGATGTGGGTAAACAACTCACATAAATATCAATTATAAATGAATTGAAAATAATTATCACCTCACCACATACACCCTCATATAAAACAACCCATTTTCCCAAGAAAATTATTCATTGAATATATAGATATAAGAAAAACCCATGATTGGTATTATCTCATGGAAACAAATTTAATGTAACACTGAAAAACTAAGTGTCTCTCACTCTTTTCAAAATCATCAGAAAAGTCATAAAATTATCAATAAATAAAAATTATTTTAATTCCAATCAATTTCATCCACAGTAAAATACCATTAAAAATGTCATTTTATATAAAACTTATAATTAATAATAAATTAAATTCCAAAAAAAAATCATTAATCAAAACATACTACCTTAAAAACATATTTAATCTATTCTTTCAAAAAATGATGCCAAACACCATAAATCCATGTTTTAATTTTAAAGACAATCCTATATGTTATTTTTAGAAACTAGTAATTATAAAAAACCCATAAAAAGCTATAATCACATTTCAAAACATTTACAACAACTGGAAAAAAATTTATTTCTCTTTTGTGTTTTATATTGGATAAAATATATATATTTCACTTAAAAATTAGAGTTATTAAAAAAAATAAGGAATTAAATTTTATGGAGTTAAATATTTATTTTTTAAAACACCCGTATCATATTAAGAATAACTATCAAAAAATTATAATACACATATCATATTCAAGAAAATAATCAACATTGAAAAATAACTTCATCTATAAGGATTAGAAATCAAAATTTGAGAACCAAATCCTCAAGGAAACATAAATATTTTTTAAATATCCTATTAATATTCATATGAGACATCCAATTTATGTAAAAGTGTATATGAAAGGAAGCTGAATATGAAAAATATGAATTCATTTCTAATCAGAGTTAAACACATATAAATTGATGGAGAAATACCAAAAAATTAGTGAGTTAGGGAAACTATCTCTCATGTTGTGTCGGGTCCTTCATAAAAGGAGGATATATTGAGGAACAAATTCACTAAAATATAAGAAGATGAAAACTAATATTTTCCACATTAAATGAAATTTTGGATTAAAAAATTGTTATTCCAGACGGTTTGGTAACCAATTTTCTAATTATGAAACTTTCACTTCATAAGAAATATCTCCTCAGAAGGGCTCCCATAGAGAGATGGAATAGCATTACTTACCATGTGACAACTATTATAGTCAAAAAAATTAAGAACTACATCACCAAACATAGATTCTCCTAGAGAAAAAAAAGTTTGATTGAAAACATCTCAAACTAGTATTGATATAACTATTTGTGTTCAAAAATAATTCAGAGAGTCCCTTCTATTTAGACCCCCACACTGATTCTTCTATAATGTTTTAAGAAACCATGAAATGGAATGAAATTTGTATAATTTAAAAATATTAAAATCATATTATATTAAAGCATGTGTTACCCCAAAATAAAATAAAATAAAATATTATAAAAACACTAATAACATGACCATGTCAAAAAATATATATAACTTATTTAAGCCCCAGAACATTATAAAAGAAGAATCCAATTACCGAACCCACACAATATAGTACCATATTGAATATAAAAAGTTATTGTTAAATAATATTAAATATGATAATTAAATAAGAGAGTATTTTTTCATTTATTAAAATAAAATTTGAATTATTTTAAACCTTAGATTATAATAAAACATGTTTACTGCAAGCTAAATCATATTGTTCATTATATTAGATTTTAAAATATTTAACAAGATCCTATAATTTAAAGGTCATTTTAAAAAATATTATCTTTATTATCAAATATATTATACTTAAAATATATAAATTACAAAATATTTAATAGAAAATAATAATTATAAACAATATAAGAAAAACTAATAAAACAACACAAATACGTTAATATATTTCTTTTAAAACTTAATGAGAATTGATATCTGAAAAATAAAATTCATTAAAACCTATTTTATAAATATCCATATAATATTTTTCTAAAACAATAATATATATTTAAATGATTCATTATAATCTATTGAAATCCCTTAAATAATGTAGAAATTAATGATAAATTAAAAACATATTTTATTTTTAATTTAATTGATGTAATTTGAAAACATTTTTTAAAACACCCCAATCACAGAAAAAAGACATTATGTAATGTAATAACCAATATCAACATTAAAAATAAATATGATACCCTTCCAAAAAATATTAATAATAAAAAGAGGTTTCTTACACATTATTCCCAAATAAACAACATCCAATTATTAAATTTGTGGCATGTGAAAATAAACTAATGAAATACATAGTAGATGGATTTAATACATTGCACTATTTGGTGGCTTGAATTGGATGACCATGCACCAACTATGAAAATCCTAATGTGTGGTATCTAGAACTAAATAAATGTTTCATGTTTGGATATGGATACCATTCACAATAACAAAAAACAATAGGAATTATTCCCTTTTCCAATGAAAAAAATAGTATCCCAAAAATTATATAATGATAATTCCATGTAATATATAATAGTGGTAATATAACTTATAATATTTCAAATATTTTGACAAAATAATCTCATATTCTATGTGAAATTTTAATCTAAACCTAGAATCCTAAGTCTCTCTATGAGAAAAATCAATACATGAACTATTTATACATACTTCTCAAGTTCCAATTAACCTATATGTAATATTTAATTACTCCCTAAATAATAAGCGGAATTTTATTCCATTCTATAATGTACAAACTCTTGTCTAACTGAAATATTTCCACAATTAGCTTTCTACTAGACCAAAAACTTGTTCCTAATAACCCAGGGATAACAATAATTGATGTGCGTACAATAAACACATAGGAATTGGTTTCAATCTATATGTAGATAAGGATAAATAATATACTCTTAAAAATAATTTTAGATGATGTGTTCAACCATAATACATCCATTGAAATTATATAAACTATATTAAAATTACATCCCCACTTATCAAGTTATAAATATAAGAAATAAAATGAACATCCAAAAATAAATAACAATAGATTAAATTAAATGATATATGGAATGACTCATGACTATAAATTTGGATTAGTGTTTCTAATTATAGATAAATTTTAAAATTATACATAACCTTATATCTACAAATTTATTACTATATGGCCTCATGTATCCTCCCTATAAAAAGTAATCCAACGATTGAAATAAAAATTATATTAATTTAACGTATTATTAAAAAAAAAAATATTTATGAAATTTTGAATACATACCATCAATAGTTATAATTTATGGATTGAGATAATCATTCCTATAATAATTCTTACAGATATATTATAAAATTATTTTTATACTAAATTTCATTAATTCATTTTTGATCTAAAATTTGAAAATGGTTTTTCATTATAGGAACATGGAATAAAAACCAGTAACTAACGTTGGTATTTTTAATAAAATAGTCAACTAATTATATTAAAGTATAAATAAATATACACCATTGATAAAAGAGTAAATGATAGAGTTTGATAAAAGATTATGTATGAGTAAAATGAAACTAAGTCTATGATTCCCTATATCTATATGATTCATAAAAAACAAATAAATATGTTTACTTAAATGGAAATAAAAAAGTGAAATTGATAACTCTAATTGGAATCTATATTAAAACATATCAGGTGGACATGGTATAAATAAAACATCATAGATTATTTATAAATGAAAATTATTATGAATATTGATGAAAAAATTATTTTATACTTCATGACTATAAAAAAGAGTGGAAAACCACTATATGATATTGATATAAAAATAATGATGTGTCCGGAAATAAGAATAATACAAAGGTTATTAGGATAGTAAATTAATATAACATAATCAGATTTATTGAAATCTACATATGTACTAATTAGGTGATATTATAGGTACTCAAGTGGAACCAATTTTCAATATAAATTGTTTTCATAGAAGAACAATCAATCAACACACTCTAAACTATCCCCAATGCCTGATTATTATCTAGAAAGAGAGATATTATATCTAATTGGGACTAACAATAGAAAAATTATATATATAATAGAATCTCCCATCAATGATTCAAATTACTACATGGCGTTCCAAGGATATTTTCTAATGTTTTTAAAGAAACCATTCAATATATCAACATAGAACAACAATATACCATATCAAATTAATCCCCAATCATACAATTATACATTCCTCAAATAAATCAGGCCTTCCATATTTATATTAAAAGATGTTCAATTTAAATCACATAATATTACTACATACAAAATGGATCACACAATATGGAATAAATATCTGCATATTGGAATATTTTTTGAATGATTGAATACTTTTCCAAATGTGATACCAATTTTTGAAAAATAGTCAAGGAAATAAAATCGCCATCAAATAAATATCATGAATTTATTAATTACTTTAAATTTTATTTAAACTCATAAAATAATTCATTGAAAATATAAATGTCTTAGTATCATAATAATGATATGGTTGAAACAAAATACCACCACATTAAACAAAAAACATTTCATTTAATTAAATATAAAAATAGGTTTTGTTAAATTCCATATTTACAAATAAATATGATGTTAAATATCTATTATAAATTCAATTTCATTTGAGAAATACATCGATGAAATATTTAAAACACCTATTTTTCATGGAATTATATTTTTGAAATTGAATTATGGATTATAATTGTAATTCCCATTATGTCAAAAAATAATAATTTCATTATAGTAAAATTATAAATTCATCATGTATGATATATATAATTATATATATTATTAGATATATGATTAAAAATAATAATCATTATATGTTATGTCAAAAAACATGAATCACACAAAACACATACCAAGTATTGGAAAATCTGATGGAGATATTGTTATCCCATAACACTATATGAGAATATACTTATAGAAGATGATCAAAATCCATAAAATGATGAATCGGAAAATTAATTGCAATAATTACAGAAATCAAAGGTTATCATGGAATTTTATGGTCAGAAGAAAAATGGTAAAGGAGATAAAAGAAGAAATGAAGCGGTTTTGATTATGAAATATTAAAGGAAAACATATCAAAGATAAAAATCATCCTCTAACATAATATATATGAATGGTTTTGAAGAGGATATAATCATGGGCAAGTCACAGATATTGGTGGATAAAATGGAAGTTTAAATGACTAAAAATTAATCATTTAAAAAATATAATTGTTTTTCTAGGGTTTATGGTTTTCATTCATAGTTTGGAAAACTATAAAAAAACCATATGTCTGATACGATAAATGTTTGGTCCACTAGGTTAGATACCCCGAGGGGGGGAGGGGAGAATCAGGGTATGAAAGATTAAAACCATTTTCCCTATTGATCTTGTTTTTATGTTAAGAAAAAAATTATTCCCTCTCTTTCCTGTGGGAAAGTATAAAAAACAAAATCGTGAATAGGACACAATGATTTTTAATTGGTTCACCCTCAGTAGGCTATGTCCAAGGAGTGTACACTGTTAACATACCGATGTGCCATGTTCACTAAAAGTGCACTACTATTTACAATGTTCGGAGCGGACTCACTATCCCTGTTTGTTTACAACCACTCACAATATGAAATATCACTACTCTCTTAACGGAAGTATGGTCACTGCTTCTTTAAAAGATCCAATTTCAGTTTAAATACATGTATGTCCCTCTATTATGACAAATGAATTTATCATAAACTGTATATAGATACTCGGTTGAAGTATCAAATTCATCAACTGATTAATTAAACTTTACCACAGATGTACTGGGAAATATTCCTACTTTTCACTCAACCCTAGAATGACTGGTGGGAATCCTTATGCCTGGTTCACTTCTCAAATAACTGGTACTCTTATTCAATCCTGATGCAAAAGTTCCACCAAACTACTTGCCCAGCACCCCTTTTTCAACTCTAAACATTTTTGTCTGAAATCCTTTTACTCCCAAACCACTATCGGTGTGTAAATATCAACTCGCACACTTCTTCTCTGTATCATTATACTTTTGAGACCAAACCAACACTTTCCCGACAGAACAACCTATGTGACTCGAGATCTGATTTTCTCTAAGGGTAGAACTTCTTGCAAAATGAGAAGGGGTGGACCTCTATTTATATGCATTTTGTAAACCCTGTGTGCAGGCGCACAAGTCTTATCTCAGTGCGCAAGTCCATCCTCTCTTGTCCTTTTCACCCTTATCACTTGTGTGCCCAAACGAAAACACGGGTTCCCATTTTTCCTATGCCATATTTTGATGTTATGATCTTGAAAATAATATTTTACTTACTCTAGATTTTCCATTGTATTGTTGAAGTTCTTTAATCAATCATGGATTGTTAAAAACATCCCTTGAACTCAAAAATTCACTATGAAAACCCCCTTTGTCAATAAATTTATACGTCATGGTCTGTTGTGTCAAAAAACCAAACATGGAGGCCAATATTGTCTACACACAACAATAACCTCAAAAATGATACAACGATACCTTGACGGATATTTTCCCAACAGTAAATAATTTTTTGAATATGGTTTTTTATTTGTAGTTTGATCAAATATTTCTCATATCATATAAAAAGAAAAATTCTACAAAACACATTATAAGTTCATGCCAAACACTATGGAAAACAAGTAAAAAAATATTAAATGGAATAAAAATCAAATACTTAACCTATGGGTGTCACAAAAGTTTTGTTATGGTTAAATAAATTTATTTTTAAATCATTATATAGAAAAATATATTTTTAAATAACATTTTCGAAAAACAATTATATGATTTTTTGAATTCTTATATTGAAATAATATCATTTTTACTATATATAAGGTACCATTCCATCTATATTTTATTTACCCATTTTATTAGAGGACATAATTTTAAATAAATACATTATAATCATCATATTATAAAAAAAGTAACATATTATATTAAAATAAATGTAAAACACAACAAGAAAACAAGAGGTATAGTGTCTATAATAGTTTATATATTCCATAAATCATTTTTAAATAGACTGTGTATATTTTTTTTAACTTTTCATATTTTACTAAAATAACTCACATTACTCCTATACAAATGGGATATAATTGGGTTTCATAAGTTTTAGTCCACCCCTCACCATAATAATTCATCCATATGTTTTCCACCAAAAGGATAGTCTTTCCCTATGTACAAACATGAAATAAACCCTTAATAAATATATCCATAGAATAATAAATTCATATATAACTATCTACCAAGGTATTATGATGGATCCAATGGTAATAAAGGATTAATGAATCAATAATATAAATTATACTATAATGAATCATGACTAAAGAGAATTCAACTGATTTTATCTAAAATATCATAAAAGAATTTGAGGAAGAATTATTGAAATTAAATTACATTATAAACTTTTAAGAAAATATTAAGCTTATCTCTGAAATTCATAAAAGAATATGGTTTCCCAAAAAAGCACCATATTTAATTTCAAATATAGATTTTTTTATTAATATATTTAAAACCATCATTATAATATTAGATCATCGAAGTTAAAATCAAATTTAATGGTCATATATATCTGTTAAATTTACAGAATAATTTAAAATGATAACTACATAGACATGAATGAAATAAGAAAAATATTAGTGAATGTAGTGGAACAAAAAAAATTAATTATTATGTTATAAACCTAATATAAATGGAGTAAATATAATAGATATAGAAATAAGTGAAATAGAACACTACCTTAAGAATGATAATGAACATGAATGACCCGATACCTTATCTATCTACATTCTTCAGATAATCTTCTAGCATCCTGAATTGTGAATTTACCCTTGTTAAGTATTTTTTAATCATATATATATATATATCAAATATATAATAGATTTATTATATTATTTTAGTACCTTTTTAAATTAATGTTTTTCACCATGACCATTTTATGGTTGTTTTATTCAAATTTCCACAAAATCTATAGAGTAATGGTAATATTTTTGGGAGACTAAATACAGGTTACATAAGATCTATTAGTTTTAGGAAATTTTTTTAGAATCGTTATATATGTAATGGACATTAATGACTTTTCATACATTTAGAATTCAATGAATAATCCACAGTATTTTTGTTTTAGACAGTTTAAAATAAATAAGGATGTTTACATTTATTTTCATTATTATAATTATTATTTGTTCTATATTTATTTAAATTAATTAATATGAGTACATTTTTATAATAAATAATGAAATAAATTTAATAACATTTTTATAAAGGGAAAAAAGTTAAATTAAAAATACCATACATAATATTGTTAAAATAAATCCACCATGGGTGAATGATTGTGTTTAAAATATTTTAAAATAATTGAAATACTAATCCATATTTATATAAAATAAAAATATTAAATTATAAAATAAACTCAAATTTATGATTACTTTTAATTATTATTCATAAATTACAATGGGTGAGAGGATAATTGAAATGATATGAAATGTGTTTTGAAAAAAATACATTGTTATTAAATTTGCATCCATTAGTTCACTTTAGATGAAATTTAAGGAGGGACAATTGGATATACAAGGGAGTTAATAAATTTCAATTTGGAGTTACACTATTGATTTTGGTATATCCTTGGAAAGGTAATGAGTTTTGAATGTTAGTAGAAAGGAGGGGATGTGGTATTTATATATCTTAGGGGGATCGGAATATTTGAATAAAATATTATTTATTTTTTTTATTTTGGGTTATTATTATTAATTATATCTAATTTTATGGCACTCTTTTATGACACTTAAGAGTGTTTGACTAAAAACTATATGTTTTTTTCATTTTTGAACACAAAGAATTGAAAAGAACCGTGTAATTTTTTTATAAAATGTCAAAAATATAATATCCATTTTTATTATAATAACAAACAACATTGGTTTTTAATGTAGACTTATAGAATTAAAAATATCATTTTTTATTTTTAAATTAATTATTTTAATCATTAAATTAATTTTATTTCATTTAAAAATTATATCTTATTGAATCAAATTATTATTAAGATAATGGAGAAAAATATAAATTGTGTGTAAAAATATGTTCTTATAAATTATTAAATGAATCATATTATAGAATAAGATAAAAAATTTAATTTACATTAATTATGATCAGATGAAGCCAAAAAAATTATTCAATTACATTTTAATAAATAATATATTATAATTTTAAGTAAAAATATATAATTTTTAGAAAAATAATTATTCAAAAAAGTATTAGGATTTATTTTTCAATGAATGATTATATTTTTATATTTATATTTTTTATTAATTATAAAATAATTTAAATAATATATTTTCCCCAAAAAAATTTAAAAATTTTGTAAAGAAAATATTTATATTGAGAAATGAAAATATTGGTCTTCTATATAAGATAAAACACACGATTCTATAATTTTTATTTATTTATTCTTTTTTTCATATATTTTGTGGAAGTTTTATTTTTAATAAATTTACATTATATAATTTATTTATTTTTATTATACCATTTATTAAATGTACATTGATTTTGACTTATATATGTTATAAATTATGGTTGAAATATGATTGATTTCAATATATTGAATGTGCCAAATTAGAATAATTCTATGACAAAGTGTGGGAGGGGTGAATTAGTGAAAACTTTTTTATGTTTACTTTTAAAAGTTAACAAACATCACCTCTTATTAATGATTTCATTCCTAAATGAAAATATTTTAAGCACACGTCCATAGGAGCACAAGTATTCAAAAGGATCACAATTCAACATGAATAACTATGTCCTTTGTATGGTTAGAAATGAACAAATACCACAAAATCCACGAGAAAAGAATCTGTTGTAATACAATGAATCAGATATGCCCTTCCACTCCTGTATAACTTTGAATAAAATTCAATAGTGCGAGTGAACCTTATTAGTATTAGTTGTTTAATAAAATGTTTATGTAACAAAACATGTTAACTAGGCTTCTTATTAATTCTCTCAAATGTATTATTTATGAAACCATTCTTTTATTTCTTACCGAGTAGATGATAAGAAATTCACAAACTATGATATACAGTTTAGTTTGATTTCCATGTTTGATTTGACCACTCCAATTAATCAGATCTGATCATTAAATATTATTTCCTAATATGATAGATATTATCCATTTACATAACAATCAAAAAATAATAATATCATCTTCCGCAGTCCTAAAATCCAATAAAGAAATCATATTATAATTACCCTACTTAATATGATGACTAAATGAATATTATGACAAGGAGATTATATTAAGCAGCATAATATGATGATCATCTGAATAACGATGCAATATTTTATCCTCTCCTTTCACTTTTCTTCATAAAATCATCATCAAAAAAGGATCAATAAGAAAGCATATTTATCGCCTTATAATTTCAAAGCAAATCTCACATCTTATGAGTAGTATTTCAATCATCAATCATTGGAAAATTTTGATGTAAGTATCCCCTATTATAGGTGACCCATGAGTGGTTTTTGGAATAGTCCTAAAAAAATACCGATCAACAAAATTCAAAAAAATCTAAATTTACATTAAATTTCGGATGAATGTACGAATTCATCAATGATTCTTGATTTTTATTTAATCTCCTCAACAAATTAATTATTTTTTTAGACTTTTGTTTCAAAACATGCTACAATTATGATTCTCAACTCCAATTTATTATATAATTACAATGATTTCCACCCATTTTGATTTTGTGAATACGATCGATAATATGAATCCGAATCTACATAGATATGAAAAATATTTATCAAATAGGAAAATAAACTTATTCATTTCATCTCTTAATCCACAAGTTGAATAAATGTATTCCACCCCTTTTAAATGGTTGAATATATTGTTGGTCAAAATGTGAAATTCCTCTTCGTATTGGTCACTAGTTTTTTTTATTTTCTTTGTACTCATCAGTTTTAGTATATTCTTCCTCTAATTATTATAACATTATGAGTCTGATCAGATGCCTCTTTCTCTTAATAAAATTATACCATAGAAGACTTCATTATCTTTTCCCATCAAATTAATTCTTCGAATATTTGTTTCTTTTGAATTTTGGTCTAACTAAAAACCAACACCGTTGGATTTTTACATTCTCCCCAAATGTTTTCAGCCTTTATGAATCTTTTGATCCCATTACGATGATCTAATGTATTTAGAATCAAAAAAATTATTATTATTGTATCATCTATATGTATCATGACATAAATAATGAATTCGATCATATTTAAGTCCAACATTATCATCATCTGACTTGGAATGGAATGTATTATACCATCCCATAATTTCAATTATCTATTGTTCTTTTCAAATTTATCCTAAATATGATTGTCTAAAATATAATTATCTTGATACTAATTCACATGAAAATGATCAACATGATTATGATCAGGTTGAATATGACCACCATCTTTAATTTTCTTTTTTTTACATCCATATATAATCAATCAGAATTTCATTGGAATCCTCTCATCCACTCCCCTTTCTTTCATCATTATTGCATCAAATTTTTTACTAATTCATGTGGTTTCTGGGAACTCCAATATTATAAAGGTATAATAAAAATTTTATTCAAATTCATATAGATGATTATTTTATCAAATATCCAATAACAGATTTAGGGGAATCTAATGAATGGTTTCTTACAATAAGATACATTCTCAATACAATTGATCATTTCATTATAGATCTAATGATCCTTCTCTTACACCCATCATCACAAGAATACAGTGGATATTTTAAAACAATGTGAGCCTGATTATATAAATATGATGTCTAGTTAGAATTTCCCCAAATATATGGTGATGTTATTTTCCTTTTAAATTTACTTGTAAAAAATTAAAAACCATGAAAAATGATTCCTCATCATCATTGACCTAACAACATAACCCATTGGATTTTATTATCAACAATGGTTTATAAATAATTGAACATTTTATCATTAATAATTAGAATACATAACCACATTTATATGGCAAAACTAGTTTACTCATTTAAAGAAACAATAATTGTTGATAGAAAAACAATAATGTCTAAATGTAGTTATCGTGATACCTCTTATACTTTTTATCACAAAATTCTTCCTCAACAATCTTCCCGAATACATTTTCCATAGAAAAAAAATTCATAAAAGCCCTCCAAAAAATAGTTAGAATAATTCACATAACAATACAATGTTGGATTAAGAGCTTACCCACAACTCTCCCTTTGTATGTGCATACAAAACTATCAAATTTTGAATCAATTCAATTTTCCCCCATGATATGACTATCCAATAATATTAAGATAGAGTTGAAAGAAACAAAAACCACAACCTTTGTGGTAATGTGGTTGGATGTCTATGGACATCCTAAATTTAGAAATGGATTCATTCGGTAATGGTTTTTAAAAAATTTATACAACTTGTTCGAATGTTGTATCATTCTTCTCCAGATGCTCCTTGAGGAAATGATATTTGATATTGATATGTTTTAAATTAGAATGTTAAATTAGATTTTTAATGAGAATGATTGTACTTTTATTATAACATCCCATCAGAAACAGTATCTTCCCTTAAATATGTAAGTGTTTTAATTGAGGTTTCATACACATAAGTTGAGTATTGTATTGATTGGATGAAATATAGTCATCATTAACCATAATGAGAGTTATTAAATATTATTTCATTGAATTCCAACTAATAAAATTATTTTTAACAATGAATACTCAACAATATGTGGATATTCAATCATTAACATTTCCTTCCCAGTCAACATCAAAATAACCAAACAAGTCAATAATATATATTTTGCGATGCATGATTCTAAGATTATTTCTAACTTTGATGTATAATTTTTTTTTTGAGTAGGTAAATTATATTCTTTTATATAATTCAGATATCATGAACATAAGGTTACATCAAACACAATTTATAGTCTTGTGGTAGTGAAATACACAAATCATTCAATTAACATTCTAAATTCATTCTAATAAACAACATTATCTATTATTAATCAACATGGTTCTTAATGATATTGGTTTTTAGAATTGTTTTTAATTCTCTATTCTGAACTTCCAAAGCAGATACATAAAATACATTGCATAGTAATGAAACATATGTCTTTTATTATGAAATTTTTTAAAACCATGAATGTATATCATTTCCCCCTGCATGGACTTTTCAAACAGATTTCTTATTTCATATGAAAATAACTTACAACTTCTTTCATCGTTCACAAAAAATATTTTATCATCATCCTAAACAATTAAGATGAGGGAATAATCATTACTATCAATGACGTATATACTTATATCAACAATTCCTTCCATGAAACTCGTACTATTTATGAATGTATCCATTTTCAAATATCATTCAATTATAAAATGTTTTATCACATAAAATTCATTCATCATTCTGAAAACATAACTTTCATCTTTTTCAACAACAATTCAACATGTTTTTTGAATGTATGGTTCCTCAAGAATATCTACATTAAAGAATGCAGATTTAACATCAGTTTCAATGGTATTATAACCACATTGTGAAGAAGAAGAAAAATATATTATTATTTCCTCTAATGTTTCCAACAGAGAAACAGTTCCATCAATATAAATACCTTCAATGGCCTAATCCCATTGAGGATACTCAAATGATCTATTCTCATCATTTGGATGAAATGTTGAATAGATAGATTTTTGTGTAATTGCATTTGAAGTTCTACTTTTTTGACCCTTCTGATGTTGATCACCAAAAATAATTTTATTATTCTCTAGATTCCTTAGCCAATGATGATATTTTTGAGTATATTCCACATCACTAGATATATCTTGGGCTGATTATCCATCTTGAGTAGGATTAACATTGTACACATCATTATCATAATTTTTTTCTTATCCTACTCATCCTCCTTTTCTGCCTATACATTCTTTTATTCCTCATATATTTCAATTACAGTTACATTAGTATAATAATAAAATCATACTTTTTTATTTTTTGAAAAATATATATCATCTTCCTTATACTGCATATCCAATAAAGATTCCATCTGCACCTTTCTAATCAAACATTCCACAGTTTTTTCCATACTTATTTAAAATACATGGACTCCCAAAAACTCTTAAGTGTTTCAAACATTGAGGTTTTGAATAAAAATGTTTTATATAGTCATACCCGATATTGGGTAGTATAAACTTCAACGATTCATATTCACATCATCTCTCATGGCTATCATCTGACTATAATTAGAAATACCATGTTCAAGTAAGATAATTTTTGCCATTTCCACTAAACATCTTTCATTCTTTCAGAAAGCCCATTTTATTTAGGACTGTATTGGGAACTATACTCATAATGAATCACATGAATCTCATGATTCCAATTGAATTATTCACATCTGTATTCCCCATGATTTTTAATTTTCATCTTCTTTACTCTATACTCACATTTGTTATCAACTTCCATTGTGAAAATTTATTTCATTTCCAAATCATCTAACTTATGATAAATATAAATTACACATGTTATGAAAGTAAAAACATTTGTGAATGTAATGAAATATATATATCACAATTTTTTGATTTCTTTTCTCATAGGCCCATAAATATCAGAGTAAATCTAATCTACAGGTTGTTTTTAAAAAATATCAACTTCATTATGAACTAAATTATAAATCCTACATTTTTTGAAAGTAGTGCAACCAAAATATATACTTTGGGTAAAAATTACAATATCTCAAACATAGTATTTCATTGAAATATTATCACGTTTTACTGAAAAATGTGTTCGCACATTTATTCCACAATTTATTCACTACCGCCAAACTCAATTAAACATAATATACTATTTCAACAAAATTAAATAGATTTATTTTTGTATGTTAGACTCTTGTAACTATCTTTTCATCTTCTTCACATTTCACAAAAAATAAATAAAATTTTCCGAGGAAATTTTTTTACCCTCATCAGTCAATTTTGAAATATATATATATATTTGTATTTCGTCCCATAAAAATATAAATATTTCAGGGATGTAATATTTTATTTTCCAATAATGGATAATCCATAAAACAATGATTCTCATATATTCATCATTATATAATGTAACAATTCCTTGTTTAAAATATTTTTCATTCTTCAGAAACATTAGGTATTCTATCATATGAGATAAAAACCAACTATCAGTTTCCCAAAGGAGTTATTCTTTTTTATAGCTTTCAAAGTAGTTTCAACAACAATAGATTTTTTTCATCTATTTATTTCTTCAACTTAATATATTCCGAATAGTTAACAATTTTTTTTATAATAATTACCAAATAATTCATCCATTTTTAAAATTTACATGTTGTTTACATCTGTTACAGATAGTTTCCCATGGTTGGGATCTATTTACAATCATTACTCCATCCATCTCAGGTTTCTTCAAAACAACCATCTTAGTATTTGTTGTTTATAGACATTTTATATCCCTAAATCATTTAATTTCACAAACTAGGTAAATAGTGTATTGTTTTTGGTCGAAAAAAACATATGTTCCTTATATCAAAATATACTAAAATAACTTTAGTATCCATAGAGAGAGTATCTACCTCTAAAAAATTTGTACTTATTAGAATTGTAAATATGTTTCTCAACAACCATGTTGGTTTGCTTATCTAAAACACCAATGTTTCAATAATTAATATTTTTTTTTTCATTTCATCATTATTGAAATTATATGTATTTGAAAAAAAATTTGAATTCAGATAATACATTACTTATTTAGGGTATTTTGAATCTTCTCAATTTACAACATTGTTTGACTTTTACACATAGATAACATTCTGAGATTTATCCCATTTTGAAACAATACCATTATATGTATCAACCATCGGACATAATTTTTTTTAATCCTATTAGGGTTTTAATTTTTGGGAACTCTCCCCAATAATAGAGTTAGAGTTTTTGATCTATTTATTTCTCTATTTGACAATACAATGATTTTGCTGGAATTTTTTGAAGTCTTCTTCTTTTGACTTTAGATTCACCTTCAAACAGTCATTATGATTATTTTCATCCCCAAGATATTTCTTCATATCAACAATTTATTTTACTAGTTCCACCTTCACATCTGAAAAAAACATCATAATTTCATATTGGGGAACATTCGTCTTTAACATTTTTGTTTTTATTTTCAATCCTTATAATATTTATTAGTCATTACATGAACTCTTATTTCAAAAAAAATTATGGGTTTTTACTTCTTCACCAGAATGAGTACTTCATAATTATTCATCACTCACTATTTGAATAAATGTATTATCAATAGCATAATCAACTTATTTTTTAGATTCTTCATCACTCACTTCTTCTTATTCTTCTTTAGTATTGAATGTTATATTTTTGGATTTGATGAATTCTCTTTCATTACTTATGGATTTTGATTTTACTTTATCTCCTTATTTCATTGAAAATCATATTCCCTATATTTCTTCTTCATCGCTATATTATTTTTTTCTTTGTGAAAATTATCCTAA
The DNA here is from genome assembly GCA_963277665.1 of Viscum album. Lineage (NCBI taxonomy): Eukaryota > Viridiplantae > Streptophyta > Magnoliopsida > Santalales > Viscaceae > Viscum > Viscum album. The sequence goes on from OY728152.1 coordinate 719,000,309, forward strand.
AAATTAACAACTCAACCACATTCAAAACATTTCAATTAATGTTTCCTTTTGTAATTTCCTACACCTCTTTTAAATTTTTTTAAAAAACAACGATAATATATAATCATAATCATTACATAACACATTCTCATAATTGGATTCCCTGGTTTCATCTTCATTAAAAATCATCTTTGAGTATTCATACTTAGTATCCAAAAAATAAACTTTTCTATCATCTTTTTTTTCTTCTCATATATATTTTCCTTCTCATTTCATAAGTCCCGGGAGTGATATGTAGATCATCTAGAGAAAATGTTTCAGGATATTTATCTTCCAATGAAGACATATTTTCATCGAACATGTGAGTAAGGATTAATAAAATAATTTCAATAGCTATATAATCATTTACCTATTCACAAATAAATATGATATTGAAGACAATATCTTTCACCATGGTAAAAAATTCCCCAATATATTCATATTAACCCATCATAAAATCTTCATACTTAAATATCCAAATTTCTAATCATTATTTATTCACTTTATTATTACATTGTAATATATTTTTTAATTTATACCATATACCTTTGTTAAGTAAAACACAATTCATCCACAATAATTCACTATCAGAATGTGAAGATAATAAATAATTCTTGGCTTTTCAATCATTTTCATGATTCTTTTTATCTACATATAAACGATGGATATAAAAATAATTAATAGAAATCCCATCTATTATAGAATCAAGAAGAAAATATCAAATAGAGATAACATATGTCAAAATAATATTTTTCCTAATATGATAATTTTTCCATTAAAAACCTGATTACCATTACTATTCACACTATTCAAAGTCTCCATCAACATCAACTCTAAACATTAGCTATAGATGGGTACCTAGATCTGAAACTAGTTTATAGTTCATAGTCAAGATAATTTTATCATAGGGAGGGGGATATAGAGAATCGATGATATCCTTTTATTTTATGTTTCCATGAAAATAAAACAACATTTTCGTCCTATTAAATATTATATTCCCGGATAAAAAAATTTATACATACATCTATAAGAAAACAATAATTTAAAATCTCAGTATTAAATAATGTTAGTTATGTACATGGTTAGGTTTTGAAATGACCTAATAAAAAATAATGAACTAGAAAATATATCTCTAGGAATTCAATGAGAAGGATATTCCTTTTTATTTATATAGAACATTAAATAAAATCAAAAACTAAATTTGCACCCTCGTAGAAAAAATTATACAATACAATGTTTTGGTAATAAAACCTGTTACATAGGTAAAATATATATTTTCACAAAATTATCCTTCATTAAAAAATTCTTCCATTTCATACATAGAAGATGGTAAGAACATCAAGGACATTAATATAAATCTTAGTTTGATTCCCTTGGCTGAACAGACCTCTCTAATTCATCAGATCTGATCTTCAAATCTAATTTATAAATACCATGGAAATAAGCTTGACAAAATATAAACAATAATTTTCCAAATACGTTTTTCCATAGTACATATATCCAAATATAGAATCTTTTTTCTCTATATATAATTTCGGATATACGCTCTCTTCCTATGAATACTACATCCATCATTAGTCTTCATAAAAATATGATGTACATATATCCTTTTATATTCTATCCATGAGTGGATTTTTTGTGAATCTATAAAATGTTCCCGCTCAACCAAATTCACCAAAATTTCAATTTCCCTATAATTTTGGGACAATTTATGACTTCTTAAATGCTTCTCGATTCATTCTAAATATTATCTATGACTTATAATTTTATTTATACATTCATTTAAAATGACTTCCTTGTTCTAAATCTCTACTTGGATTAAAAATATGACTATTTTTCTTTCAATATATTCTGATTTTTCTAATACAATCAATAAGATGAATCAGTATCAATTCAGGTATGATGAATCAAGATCCAATTGGGAAATCAAAAACATATTTGTCATTACCTCTCATGACCCACATACCAATAAAATTAATTCAACACCATTATGATGGTTGACTATATTATTGATCAATCTCTAAAATTACCCTTCACATTAGTTAGTAAATTATTTTTATTTTTCTACATCAATCAGTTTCAAACAATTCTTCCTCTCATTATAAAATCATGCTATGTCTTATTTGATGATAAATTCTCTTTTGAAGATGATACCACTAAAAATTTATTTCTCTTTTTTGGTCAATATCATTTAATGTATATTTGTTTCTTTTGGATTTTGTTATGACTAAAAACCTGCACAATCAATTTTCCTCATTGACCACAAAAATTCTTGGACTTTATGAATCTTGTGAGCCCATTGAAATTATCTGAAATCATCAGATTCTCCAAAATTTATTCTTATTCAAACATATGGGTGTATCATGAAATTCATTCTATGTTTGAAAAAATTTAATAGTGGCTTTATAATTATCTACCATTCAATTGAATTTATTGTAGACTTACATCCCTTCCATCAACCAGATTTCTATACCAGTTCATCAAGAATATTATTTTCCAAAATTTAATCATCCAAATTACAATTTTCCTGAATATGATGATTAGGATTACGATCTTGCTAAATATAATCTAAGGAAGCATTTTCATTATTCATCGATAGCTAATAAATCTAAATACGATTGGTAGCCTCTCTTTCACTCCCCTATTCATTCACAAATAATGGACATGATGTTTTCAAAAATAATTTTTATTTATGAGAACTCTAATAACAACAATGATTCATCACATTTTTTACCATATTGATACATTATCTAATTTGATCAAGTCATATATACATGAATCAAGTTGAATTCGAGGATAATTTTTTTCCAGACTGATACATTATAAATATCATCGATCCTTTAATTCTAGATCAGATGACACATATATAAAACAAGGCTTAACATACATTTATATTAAATCATTTTAGATGAATATTCTATACATTAGAAAAATACTTTCTTGAGGACCATATTTTTTTATTTTTTTGGAAACATGGAACCAAAATCATCTATTTGGGTGAAAGATAATCAACATATCCCATAACAATATCAATAATTAATAATTCTACCTAAAACCATAATTCATAACAATGGGAATGGATCCATAATAAAGGGGTGAGATCAGATGATCAGTAATGGTTGGTAAAAGAAATGTGTAAGCCTAACATGAAAAAAAGTTTATGAATCTTGTGCATAAAATTTGATGATTATATCTTTCTTATTATATTTCATAATAATGTTTTTAGGTCACAAGTCATGAATCATAAGGAAAAAGTAACATAATACATCAAATAATAACATATGAATAAAAATGTTAATATTTTTCATACATATAAGAATAAAAAAAATTATATCCACGATATCTAATGAAACTATTTTAACATATTAGGCTTGGGCTACGACCCATGTATAATCTTCTAGCTTGGGATAACAACCTATGTAACCTATTAATTTTTGACTTGGGATACATCAGAAGGACCACCTTTTTTTTGGTCTTGGGTAATAATATGTGTACCCTTTGAATTTCAGGCCTCGGTTACAACCCATGTACCATCTTGTTTTTGGGCATGGGATATAATCCATGTACACATTACATTAAGGGTTAGGCTACAACCCATACACCTTCTTATTTTTGAGAATGGGCTACAACATGTTTACACTATGAGCTAGTATAAAGCTTTTCATTACACAATGAAATGGAAAGTGATATAGGTCTCATCCATCTCAAAATGAAATCATTCATACATATTCCACAATATAATAAGTCATTCATGATATTATATCCAGTAAGAAGTGATAGGGTTTATAAACAAAAAATCCTAACACATGAACTAATGTGGGAATCAATAACATTTCATCAAATCTTAAATTATTAGAAGAGATAGCTTTCGTAATTACTTAATAATATCATAACCAGTGAAAATAGAAACAAATTTCATAAACATATATCCCATGAAAGGGGAACAAGTTTCATAATTATTAGGACATATAGAAAAACACATTCATAAAATGAATATGAATGGATCCATTGGATCATTTCCTATAATGGCTTTATTAAAATCAACGAATGTTATCAATGATAGAAAGTAACATCAAATGATATTTTGAAAACATTTCATGAGGTTAATATCATTTATAATATGATAAATGCACTTTTAAACATATATCTTTTTGATAAAAAATTTTCATTAAAATTTATAGAATAATATAAAAAAATTATTAAAAATAATTTCTTTGAAAATATATTTTAACAATTATTTTTTAATAAATCATGCATTTTAAACATGAAAAAAATAATCAATGAATTGAAGGCCTGTAAATACAAACATTCATTATGAGGTAAAAAATAACATTCCTTTTTCATGGTAAATTTGTTTGAAAAAAACCTTTATTGGAATGCGATCAAAATATACATTTGAAAATATAGTTAAAGGAAAAAAAGTGTAATTTTTTAAATTATCATAGAATATTAGTATAATATTCTTGGAAAGCACTATTAGAAAACATGGTTTTTAAGTAACATATATTTCTAACTAACAATAGGGTATATTCATGCTTTCTTAAAAACAAATTATTAAAAATGATGTATACCAACGTGATGGAAAATAGAAAAAATACATGAATATATAATGAATAGTTTGGGTATAATAAAAATCATTATATAACATAATATATTGATCATAATATTTCATTAATGGAATCATGAAGATAAAAAATATAGAATAAAGGTGAGATTTTAACAATAAACAGTTACAACTTTGTTACATGGGAGCATACTCATCATATAAGAAAATAAACTTAAATGAAGCACAAAATAATATGAAATTAATTATTTTAGTTATATTAAATTTCAATTGGATTCTTATACACCTCGTTAAAGAACATAGTTGAATGAAATATCTTATGTCCAAAAAAATGCAGTTCGAGACCAAACTACATTACAAATTCGATTTTTTTGAGATTAACACCATGAAATAATGATCATGTAATGGATTTGTAAACAATTATCAACATAGGAATAATAATAATAGTATACATACATGGTAAGAATACCCATCACACAAAATTAATGGTTGGTTTATAAATCATGAATCTCAAAGAAACAATATTTTGATTAAATTCCCTTACCTTATGTCATGACTCTCTTCGTACTCATTCAAACCACCTGTGTAATAAATATAAATTTATTATAAAAACTAAAAAACATATTATAATATCTAATATTATATTTTAATTTATTATGACAAAATATTACCCTATTATTAACGATCTTATGTTATGGTTTCTCTTTGGATAATATTCACTTTTTTCATCACACATGTATTAATTTGTAATATTATTAGTACTTATAGTTGTATCATGATTCAAGAATGTAATACATGATATAATTATCATTTATATAAAATATATTTTATTCTAATGATCTATATTATATTTATGTATAAAATAGAATACACCATTCATGGAGATAGTTAGCGGTATGTACACATGAATGTTTTATCCGTTTTTATTTTCACGTTGATAAAAGAGGGAAAATGATATATATGTATATATGTCAATAATATAATTAAAGTTGAATTATAATGTAATATATATTATATAATTTCACAAATCCCATACTTAATAAATTCAATGTAGTGTGGGAATGAATCATATCATTTTTTGAGGGGGTGGTAGTCCACACATCCCCAAATAAAATTATCATAATTACAACAAATGGAATGTAAAGAGATTAATGTTGTAAAAGGTATAAATAATATTTATAAAATAATTAAAAATAAATAAATATATTATAGTTTCCAATATAATTATTACTTTTAGAGGGAGTAATAATCTGAACAATCATCATTGTGTGTGGCGGATGTTCACCGTACACATAAACTGAATATTCGTTACCCATTATATATAGGTGTGAATAAGTTTAGGTTTAACCCTCAGAATAAATACATCCTATAATATTTATGATACTATTTATGTTATAAAATCATGGACTAATATGGTGGTGGGATTGTGAAGGAAAATAAAATAAAGGATCTGGAGAAAAGGTGTTACCTCTTTACTAGGTAACTCCTTTTGATTTTTCAAAAAATCCTTCCTTAGAAGACTTTACGAAAAAATAGAGGCCTAAAGTAGTATGGGAGGGTTGTTTTTCTGTATATTTTTCTTAGTTTAGACTAATATATGTTGTTTTATAGTTATGAAAAATATGGATAGGTGGTATCCAATTATACTGACGGGAAAAGACACACTTGATGTTTATTAAAACATGTTATGTGTACCAACATTTTTACATAAAACTATTCATAACAATCCCAAAAAAAATCACTATTTGAATTTTATTTCTGGATAATTTCTATATAATTTGTTTTTTACTAGTTTCTAAGTCATTTTGGTTCTTAAATTTATTGGTTAGTCAATATTTTAGCTTTAATTTTCCTTAACTAATGTAATTAATCTTAGTTACATTCACTAATATTTTAGTTAAAAAACTAATTTGAAATTATTATAAATTATAATATTTTTATTCAAATTATAGAATAAAAATTCAATTTTAACACACATGAGTGGAATAAATTAATTTAAGAATAATACCATGGTCAGGTTGACAATGTGGGTTCTAAAGGTAAAACATTCCAAATATTTCTATGTTTTTATATCTAATTTCAAAGTGTAATTGGGTACAATTACCTAATTGATTTAATTTATAAAAATATTATATAATAGAAATCGTATTATAGTTTAAAATATAAGTTATACTTATAAATTAATCAGATGATAAAGCATATTTTACTTAAAATTAAATATTCATAACAATTAACTAAAAATAAAACCTTAAAAAAATACAAAAAATTAAAAAAAAACCTTAATTTTAATGATTCTATTAAAATGAAAATGCTTTTTGATATATTAAATCTATATAAGTGCCAAAATTTTTATTTAAAATGGGTTCTCCATTAAATGGTGAAAAAACTTCCTTAATAAAAAAATAGGTTTTATGCATAAAATTTGGTTAATTATTTTCTTATAATATTTGAAACTACTGGATGAATGCCCAAATTATTTAATCGAATATATAACATATATATTATATTAATATAACTAACCAATTATTTTAATTTAATTTATTTGGATACAATATCTTTTTTTCATTAATATTATTTTCATTGTATATTTAATTAGATTTCATATTCATTTATAAATAATTCTTTACATATGAAATCTTGTTATATTTTGTAAACAATATATCTGACTAAATTATTTAATAAATTTAATTACCTCTAATTTAATTTCTAGTTTATATCTTCTAATATTAAATAAATATATATTTAAAATAATTTATTGTTCGGTAAACCACGGACTTTCGTGTTACGCATGCCTTCGATGATTGCCATTATTGCGTGTAATGCAAGCAACCCATGGAGATCCTTATAGATAAAAATAATTATTATGTTGCATTTTTTGAACTATCAACTTCAACATGAATATAACACAATCAAAAAATATTTCTTTAATTAGAAATAAACAAAAACTAGTATTGTGTAAAATTCAAATTATTATAAACGTAAAGTTAATTTAAAAACTTTATTACTCAATTTATACTGGAATTATATTCTACACTTATTAATATGAATTTATCCAAAAAACAATTTCTCGGTAATTAATGGCACAATACTATAATAATATATTCTTAGAATCCCAAATCGTAATAATTATTACCAAAACATCCCTTAAAAATGGAAGGTAAGAACCATAACAGTTACAAAATTTAATATATAACTAGGTTTCAACAATAGAGAACATAGGTTGTGAGTGAATATTTTACATGGAGGTAAAGCATAAATTTATATATGGATGACTTAGATTATAAATCATAAAAAAAATGATAAATGAAATTTGGAGGGCCTCATTATCTTAAATATGTGATGATTTTAAAAGTCATCTGTTCAACAAAATTAAGGTTTTATGATATGACATTATATTTTTAACATTATTCTAACGTTGTTAAATTCATTTATAGAACAATAAAATTAATAAATAAACTTACTTGATTTATTTCTATAAACATCATTATTTAGTTATAATTTGATCAATATCTATTTCATCCAATAAATCATTTAATGGTCATCCAAAAATTAACATTGGTACCTTAAATTATCGAATATAGATTTATTACATCTTGAGGCCCTAAAAATAATGAAAATTAAATTATTTATCTATATACATTATTAAAAATAACTATGGTAAAAATATCAATCCCTACTATTTCATAATAAGTAGTTATTCATCAAAAATATTTATATATTACATAGAACGTCATGAATGTTAGTGGTGGTCATGATACCCTTATCATCATTCAGTAATGGGTTCAAGACCCAAATCGATATCAGAAGTGATTATATTTCACCCTAAATACATTATTTCAATCACTATAAAAACGGTAATATAACATAATAATAATATAGAAATATATCCTTCAAATTAGGTTAATCACTAAATATTATTTTATCCATAGTATTCCACAAAAGATCAGTGCATAAATACTTCCTATGAAGATTATTTTAATCATTTCATGAATGGTTTTCCTCATAACACTTCGAAATGCTAAAAATCGAGAACATTAGAAACAGAGCCATGAAATGAGCATAAGGTTGATTCCCCCATATATTAAAATGTATCTCCTGTTTTTCATATTAGTAGCATTTCAATACCTTGATAATATATTCTCTTGAAACAACATAATAATATAAATTACCATATATACCTATAGAAAAAATTAATTCATACTTATTACATATATTACTAGATATGATGCACAAATCTGAGATTATTTAACCATCATCCATGATATCATAAACATATTGTCATAATGTCCTCCATTAGAACCTAGTTACTCAAAACATTCCATCATACATATTCATATATAACAAATATATATCAAAAAAAAAATTATTGTTACATAATGAACATATTAATTTTTATCTTTCCCTTAGTCATGTGTCTTCCATGAAAACATATAAAAAAACCATGAAACCAATTTGAAAACCATTTAATTGTAAATATATTTAATTTTTTATTAAATTAATCATTTTAAATATAAAATGAAGCATTCAATAAATTGATTATGGGTAAATCCAAACATGTTGTACGAGTTATGAAGAACATTCCTTTTATAGAGTAAAAGGGTAAAAAACCTCATTACGAAAGTGAAATAGGGATTATTTTTATAAATTTAGTAAAAGAAAAAAGGATAAAATAAAATTCTAATGATCATTTTATATTATTAAAATATTTGTGGAGACCCTACTTACAAATCATGATTTTGTAGGCACACATATTTCAAACAGAAGAGAGGGTAAACTCAAGATTTTTTATAACACATTCTTAACTATCTTATGTATCAAAGTGTGGGAAAATAGATCCAATATGATAATATATCATGAATAACCAGGGTATTATAAATTTCATGTGAGTTATTATGATATTTTTCATATGATTTCATGAACGGAATCATAAACAAAAACACACTCGAAAAATCATGACATTTTTTCAATAAACACCATCCACGTTGATACATGGGAACACACTCTACATGTATGAAAATTAAATTTTCTTAATCATAAAATATCATGAAAATAAGGATATTAATTATATAACATGTCAACTGAAATCATAAACCTGTCATTAATGAATTGATTTTTATAACAAAACATGTGTCCTAAAAAAGGAAATTTGAGATCAAACTATATTTCTGGTTTAATAACTATTGAAACATTAAACCCATTAAATAAAGATAATATAATTGATATTTAAGAATTCATAAATTTATTAATAATAAACATATAATTCATTAATGGGATTTATACACACCACAAAAAAGGAATGGGTGTTGAATAAATCATGTGTCATCGGAAATTAAAAATTGTGATGAAATTCCCTTACCTTATGTCTTGACTCTCATCATACTCATTCATACCACACGTATAATTATTATAATTTTATTATAATTTTTTAATGAAAAATATTTGTATATCTAATACCACATATGTTTTGATTATGACTTACTATTATTTGCATGATAACCATCAGATTTTAAGGTTTCACTTCGGATAATGTTTGTTTTCATCATCGCAGGCATGTTAATTTTTTATATTGTTAGTCCTTATACAAAAAAAATGATTCGAAAATGTAAAACCTGATTTAAATATTATTAAAATAAAATATTTTATTATTATAATTATCTATATAATATTGTTTTTTCAAATTTAATAGACTGTCCATAGAGACGATAATCCCTATGTACACATTAATGTTGCTTCAACTATTTGTCTTCTTGAAAGAAAGAAAGAAAATAAACTATATTTATATATTTATATAATACCATTAAAATAAAATTATAAAATAAAAAATATAATATATTTTCACTAATCCAATATTTTATACATTCCATGTAGTGTGTGAATTAATCACATCGCATCGATGGGGTAGTAGTAAACACTTCTTCAAATGAAATTATTGTATTTACATCCAATGGAATGTAAAGAGGTATGTGTTGTAAAAGGAAAAAAGAATTTAAATAAGTAATACATATAATATATAATATATATAAATACAGTGTCCATCTTAATTTCCACTATGACAAGAAGTAAGGAAAATATAATAGTCATCATTTTTTGAGGCTGATGTTTTTCATATACATAAATATTATGTTTGTTATGCATTAGATGGAGTTGTGGGTACGTGTAGGAAGAAAAATTAGAAAAAAACCAGCATAGTATATTTTTTATTCTATTTTTGTTATTAAATCATGTAATAAAGATAGTGAAGGGGGTGGAGAAGGAAATAAATGAATATATCTTGAGAGAAGATGATGCCTCTTAATCGGTAACTCCTTTTGGTTGTGCCAAAAGGAATCCATGGAATAAAATCTGCCAAAATTTAAGATTCTATGGGGATTTTAGGGATTTGTGGAAGTGTATTTGGTAGATATTTTTTGAACCTAGGTGGATTGATTTGTTTAAAGAAGTGAGAGACTTGGTGGCCTTTTATATAGAAAGGAAAGGACACACGTGGTATTTTTGTAACAAAGATAGGTGTACCAACATATTTACAAAAAAATGTCATATGAAACCAAAAAATACAATGAATGTAATTTTAATTAATTATTAGTATCTAGAAATAGGGTATTGGACTATTTTATAGGTCTTTTGGGTATTCATTCATAGTTTTAGTCTTTTATTAAGTTTAATTTTACTTTAACTAATGTAAATAATTTTATTTTCATTCAATAATAATTTTATGAAAAATGTATTTGAATTTATTATAAATTTTAAAATTATGATGATTAAAAAAATGGAATCCATTTTTAAAATTTACAAGAACAGTATTTGTAGAAATTAATTTAAAATTTATCCCACAATTAGGTTGACAATATGGGTTTTTAAAGTAAAAAACAATTAAACAATTGCATCATTTTTATTTCTAATTTAAAAGTGAAATTATTTCCAATTACATAAATTTAATTAACATATAGAAATATAATACAGTTTATATTTTAAACCACATTAAAATATATTATATCCTTATAAAAAATTATATGAAAAAAATTTGAACTCAGCGTCATTATTTCTAACTATTCGTTAATAAATAAAGACAACTAAAAATAAAATAAAAATATCATCAACTAATTTCTCGGTATATCATAATAATATAATGTATATTTTTACATATTAAATTTCTAAATGTTAAAAAATTGGATTTAAAATGGGTTATCTCTTAAAAGGTGGTAAAACTACCTTGATAGATAAATATATGTTTTTATGAATAAAATTTTGTATGTTTAAATATTATGTCTATCGAATCTATTAGATGAATACCAAAAATATATTATTGATAATATAACATAAATATATTATTGCTATCATGAAATAAATTAATTTATTTAAATAAATCATGATCAAATAGCTTTTTGAACGTAATAATATTTTCATTTATATTCAATCAGTTTTCATATTCATCTACAATTAATTGTTAAAATATGAACTTGTAATATATTATGTAAACCATATATTATCATAATTTATTTAATGTTATTCATAACTTATAAATTAATATAAAAATTAATATTATTTAATTAAATATTAATGTTTTAAAATATATTATTGTCTGTCGATCCTCAGTCTTGTGTGTTACGCATGACTTCGAGGAATGTAATTGTTGCATGTAGTGAAAGATTACCTCAATGTTCTGTTTAGAGGAAACTAATTTTTATTTTTCATATTGCACATGTTAAACATATTTTTTCATATAACTGAAGACAAACATAGTTATTTTATCTAAAATAAACTATATATAGTGTTGTGTATAAATCAATGTATCATAATGGTTAAATAAATTCAAAGACAATAATTCAAAAACTCATTGGGTTTTACAATCATTCTCTTCCAGCCACATTCACCTCAATAAAATGGTCCTTTTAAAAAATTATGAGTTTGATTCTAAAAATATGATTTCCAATCCAAATTTCACCAAATACAATGTGAGTTTATTTTTCCTTTTAAACATCATTGACAAAAAATAAAACACTTGAAAATAACTTCCTCATCCGCTTGGTCCTAACATATGTGATAATGATGAATATCATATATATATATATATATATATATATATTAGTGTTACCGAGCATCTGATGTTCCTAAAAATGGATTCCCATTGGGTATAAATATTGGTGATATACATTGAATCATATGTATTTGTTGATTCCAATATAGATTCCAGGTAAAATAATTGGAGGTTTCTTTACAATCATATAAAAAACAATTATTTATTAGATTTAATATGTAGAAGTAAGAAATTCCATTATATTTTTAAAGCACATTTCACATGATGATAATTTTTTTAGGATTTAAATGTTATAGTAGATACCAAAAAATGTGTTGGTAGAGTTGATATTTCTATTATGTTCTACATTTTTAGTATGGTATGTATTTTGTAAATGTATTTTCAGGTGTTTAATTTAAATTTTGATGGAATGGAAAAATAATTCAAATAATCTATAGATTTATTTCATTATAGATGTGTTGAATATAATTCATGCAATAATGAAATGTTGAATTTATATGAGGATTATTTATTTAGTTCAATATTCATTATAATTGATCTATTTATATTAAAACTAGTTTAAATGTATGAAATTTTAATTTTAATATTTTTTATTGATTATTTAATTTTTTAAATGAATTATCAATTTTTCAATGTTATAGTTCAAAATAGTAGTTTCACACTTCGGAAGGATTCCTATTAGAAGAGTATGTTATGGACATTGGAAGAGTTAATGAGTTTTTATTGTATAATATTTCAGAAATATTATTTAGATTAATCGTTTACAAATTTCATAAATATAAGAAGTGTATAATGATTATAATATCATTTTCATGGGATCTATTATTTTGTTAAGTACAGACATAATTATATATTTAGTATGTTTGTTATATTTTTATACTATGGATTTTTATTTCATTCATTATGTTTGTAAATTTTTTTTTACATTACAAAATCAATACAACTAATACATTTTAAAATGCATTTAAAAAGGTTTTTAAACCTTAAAATTTTGAACAACCCACATATACTTGTTTTAAGGAGACACTGTCAATAATCAAATTTATAACAAGGTGAAGATTGATGTGTTAGTAGAGGCCTGAATAGGTTGGATTTTTGTCAGTTCTATGATCCTCTAAATTTTTTTAAAACAGTGGAATAATGGTCTTGGGAACTGTCAATACAATATAATATCAATGAATGATTGAAGAATTAATAGATTGATAAACTACATGAAAGTGGTATAATATCCATGTAAAGTGAGAATTGTTTAAAAATAAGTAAGTGTTCATGAAAATAAATAAATTTTGTCATTAAAATTAAATCATTATTTACCCACTTTATATTTTAGATAGGTTCTCCTTAAAAGATCCCCAGAATTCCACTTTCCATGTACCTATCAAAATACTATATGGATTTAGAAGAAACACTAGTCCTGGAATTCATGATCAAACTTTCCATTAGAAAATGATGATATGATTCTTTTACACATTAAAAGGTGATTTAAATAAGAAGATTTATATTATGGGACATGAATGAGACAACAATGTATAGATATTATTATTTTTAATAGATAGTGATATGTTATCCATATCATAGAATAAATATCTCAATGATTGGATGTTCATAATGGTTCAAGAAGATTCATCATTAATATGAACAAATCATAGAGGGAAATTGAATGTGATAGATTGAAAATTCATTTCATGAAAAATGAGTAACAACCACATCTTTGGTATTTAATGATTCAGTTGGATACGTGGATTAACTGAATTTGAGATTTTTTAGAAGTAGTAATTACTGAATTATACCATAAACATTTGAATATTTCAATGGTTTTTTTAATTCTGAGAGTTCATGAATATAAAATTGGAAAACTCATGTTATAACGATTTAAGATACATAGTTTTAAAGAATTTATATTTAAGGATTTTTAATTTCAATGATTTATGTAAACTAAAAATTTGTATTTTATGACAATAATATTAATGGAGTTATATGTATATAAAAATGGATTTCCAAAAGAATTATTGTGGTATTGGAATATTATAATAACTCAAAATTTACAAGCCAGGAAAAAGGATATTGATATAGAACTGATCTAGTATCGAGTTTTGACATGATGTATACAACCAATGATACATGAAACATATCTTTGATGTGTCATAAATTAGTAGTAAAAGAAGGAAATGTTTTTGGGCATTCCTACAATAATAAAATCTATTTTGAAGGAGTAATTAAACTAGAATATACGATTTATATATAATAGTAATTTGAAAGTGCGTGTAATATTTTTTCTATTTTTTTTAATTAATGAAGAAGATTATGATCACACAATCTGTAATAGAAAAATGGATTCTTTATCTACCTTTAGTTGATAATTACTATTATTTTGAAAGAAAGTAAAATTATTCGCTTATTTCTTTGTACATAATCTATTATAGTTTAATGGGTCTATGAATATACACATTCCCATGATTATTTTGATAATAAGAGGTATATTGTGTGTGCTAGATAACATTCAAAATACACTAGGTGCATAGTCATCCTAAAAATAGGCGAACCATGTTTATAGAACCTAGTGACCCATTTCCATTACATTATATATTAATATAGTTTCATATAAACTAAAAATGTTAGTTATAAAGAGATTTCCATTCACTGAACAAATGGGTTGTTGAAAAACAAAAATGATTTAATTCGTATAAAAATGATACTAATAAGGAATCACCCCCCTTAGTGTGGGATATTTTCCGTTATGTCCCAAATAATTGTAATTATAGCCCTCTACTCAAAATAATGTACTATCAAATTGGAATATATTTTAATGATTTTATTTATCCTCTAATATTCAACATTGAATGAAATCATATAGTTTTTGTGTCATTTGTTGATCTTATTCGAATCACTATGGGGACTATGATGAACCGAAAAATGAAATTGATTATAAAGATGACGAATAAATATCTACCTTATAAAGATATTAACTAGTGGTTTAATCTATAACATATTTAATGAAAATAACCATTCACATAAAAATTATCATACCATTTTAATTGCGAAAAGTATTGTAAAAATTAAATTCAAAATTATCCAAAATAAGGACCAAAACTTGTGGGAGTTAACATTTATCTATATATTTAAAAAATAAATCATTTTATCCATTAAAAGGAATCCATGATTGTTTTCCCAATTAAATGATCACCATTACTTTTGTCTCATATAATGCTACGCACTTAAAACACCAATCATGAAAAAATTATCCAAAACGTAGAAAATGTTTTGGATTAAAGGTTGAAGGCCCGTGTAAAACAATATAAGAATGTTGGATATATAAAGGTAATGTATATAAAACCAAAATAGTGGTGTTTATGTTTTTATAATGAATTGATCAATTAAAATAATGAGTTACAATAAATAAATAATTTTCATCAAGAAAAGAACAATTTAGTTATGGAAGAAGTTGGTTTCAATGATGTGTAACTTGAGATGAAGAAAAAAAATCAATGAGCTTGGTCATTTAATGATAGAGAAAATAGAATGTTGGAGGATATTTTTGATATATTCATGAATATTATTAATTAATAAATTAATATTGTTAGAATAAAAGTTATGTCTCCAATACGAAGTGTTTTTATATATAATTCAAATTATTATTTTTCTAAATTTATAAATTTATATATTCCCAATATGGTATGGCATGAAATGTTTCTACATAGTTTTAAAAGGAAGATTATTGTTCAAAATGGTCTCTATTTTTTAGCTATATGATATTAACATTATATAATGGATAATAATTAAAAATATTAATTGATAATATACCATAAATATCAAAATACAATTCTTGATATATATATTAATGTTTATTAAATGTATAGATATAAACAGAAAATCTATAAAAATATTGATGAACTAAAATGATAATGATCCCACCATGCATATGTTATTCTAAACCTTGTAAACATATGGAAATTAAATATACAACATAAACCAAAAACCATCTAAAATTTTAAATTACTAACAAAATTAAATAATTAAATAAAAAATTAAAAGCACTAGTTTTAAAAAAAATCATATGAATAAACCATTACTAACATTGATCTGGGATCCTGATCTAGTCCATAACAAGTCTTGAAAAGATTTCCAAATTTCAATGGGATTATGAATGAATTCATGGAATCATGTATTAAAATATGATAATAATATCAACTATATAAATTGACTAAATGATCATTAGTATTTTAAGATGAATATTTTAGTGAATCTATATGTTTGAATTCTAGTGAATAATAATTAAAATGCATGAAAATGATAATACAGAAAATACTATGTAGATAAATAATATTTATCAAAAGAACTAAAACAATTATATGATATAAACTAAACATTAGAATATAATACTTGGATGATATAATCATGAAATAAATTAAATCATCAATACCATAAATAATCTCCATGTGACTTTAAGTAACAATAGATTAAACCTTATTTATTAGTTGTTAGAAACCAATCGAGAACTATTAGATTCCCCCAGATTATATTCACAATGGATTGACTATAGGGTATGACCCTAATTATATTATAGTATTGAACCGAAATGACCACAAATTTAATTATAAAAATAATTATATAGAAAATATTAAATAAAGTATTTTAAAATAAGATTATACTGAATTATGAAAATATAATCAGCAGAATTTTCTTACAAACATCTATTTCAATCCAAACAACCTCAAAAAATATATAATATTTTGACAAAAAAATAGTAAAATTATTCATTCCTGAAACCATTTCAAAAAACATTAGAACATAATGTAAATAATAAATCAACCTCTACTACTCATTACCGAACCGCATACTACTAAACTTTATGGATACTACAAATAGTTAAAATAATATAGAACGATATAAAGTAAATATGAAATGATACATGTATATATAATTAATTAATAAATAATAATTGTATCATATGTAATAAATAAAAAGGATAAGAACAAGAGTTGATGAAATAAAACACAACATAAACATGACTAACAGTATTAAAATAATGTAAGGTATCTACATTGTCATTGGAAAATCCTACAAACTTCGGTAAATATATTGTGAAAAAATTTAATATATCAAATCATTGATCCAAAAGAAATATAACATACCAAACCCTTGTTATATGAAGTTGATGTGGGTAATCATTTAAATTCATATCAATGTAAACTAAACGAGAAAATTATATACATTACCACAACTATAAAAAAGTAAATGAAGTGTCCCCTTTTTGAGTATGACGTATCATGAATACTTATAAATTCTTATATAATCAAAATACCCTAATAATTATGATTTTATATTCACACATAATGGGTAGTGATTCAAGTGTGGTATATCAAAAATCCGTCTTTATAATGTTCCAACATGGCCTTCATGTTCAAAAAAATATTATAATTTCCAAAACCACATTTGGTAAATCATTTCAAAATTTGGATTGTAATTTGAAATTATTTATCATGGTTAAAAATCTGCTATAGAAACTTAATTTTATGTTCACACATAGAATCCCCTTTAAAACAATTTTGAAAACAAGTGATATAATAAAATTTAATTGATGTAAAGGGGAAACTCTACATTAAATCCTCAAGACAAGTAAAATACTTAAACCCACATATCTAAATAAAATAAACCACTAAAAAGAAAATTAAATTTAGAATTAATACATTAAATTGACTAAAATTCATAAAACACAACGAAATAAATCTAAATTCAAGTCACCCATAATGAACTCCTAGCAACAATTATGAAATAATTCAAAATGTTGAATAATAATCTACAAAAATATTAGTTATTTTATTAAAACAAGAAGTTATATAAATAAATTCATATTATGAATAATTTCACTAATATTTTATTTATAAAATCCAAATGAAACATGGATAATTAGTAATATTCTCCAATGAGGAATTCCCAACCCCCGTAGTTTTGAAACTAGTTCATTGGAATTATATAATCACTCATTTTATTTAAATAACCATGATAAAAAACTAAAATAAAAATATACTAATGTTGTGATGAATTATAAATATTAAATCCACTCATTACGTAACCAATAATATTATTAGATTAATAAATAAATGAATATTAATTTTGAAAAAAATAATCAATTAAAATAAAAAGGAAAAAGAAGAAAAATAAGAATGATTTTTTTACTTCTAGATATCCACATGGAATTGAATAATAAAGGATCAATGAAGGTGGAGTAATGAAGGAATGGACCCACTCATTCACACATATTCCTAATAAAATAATAATGGGGAATAAAATTTTCCAACAAATTTAATTAATTAATAGAAATAATATAATTCCATGATTTTTTTACTCCTCGTAAGCCCCAACGTATTTCCATGTAGTTTGGTGGACCATATATTAACCATTTTGGATCTTGTAACACCCCAAAATAATAATATGTTATAAATAAAAATGGTATTATCTTTGTCATTATGTTCTACTATTTATTTCGAGAACCTACCAAATTAAAACACATTATTAGCCATGTTTCCCCATAGTCTTATCTAAATGGTGACCTTATAGAAATTTTTTATGGTTTGTTTATGTACTTAAAACACATAAAAAAATAATAACTGTGAACCTATGGGTAATGTCATTAGTCTTATTAGAGACCATGGTGGTTAATATCATGTATAGTACAAGGAAAGAAACCAATGTATCATTGTAAACCATTGGGGTTAGAGTCATGGTTCATGGGAAGGAGAGGTAAGGTTCCGACAAATGCTATCAGAAAAAATACCCAACCATAAGAGAAGATACAAAAACTATTTTAAGGTGTAATATTTTAAATGATAGTTTTGTGGCTCAATGGTGGGAGAGTGTATAACCACTAAAATTAATTGAATAAAATAGTAAATATAACTACCCATTTCAACTTGGTGCACATTTATATTTTGGATCAATCAATACTATTACTAACCTGATAAGAATTCTTAGTCAGGAGTAGTCACATAGTGGTCATCCTCATGGAATTGTTCTTATTATGCATTTGAGGGAGAGGGAAAAGGAACTAAATGAAAATATGTTGTCATATAGGGACTACCATTATTCCGAGTAATCATTCTGCCACATGGGTTGGCCAATTAGTGGAAAACATTTGTCTTCATGGTAACTGGTGGTACCTTGATAGATATGACCTGATGACTATATTTAGGTATAGTGTTTATAATTTTTGAGGGGATAATTTTTTATTATCTTATTATAGTTTTTCTCATGAATATGTCAAAAGGAATTGACTGGGCTAAAATGTGGGGTCTATAATGAGTGTGTTCTTCCCTAATAGGGTGAAATATTAAAACCCTTAAAAGATAACGGCTTAAAAGACTAATTGTTAATATTCATGAAAAATGATAAATTTTTTTGGTTAACCATATAGATTATAAATAAATAATAAATAATTATTTTACTATAGTATTGTTTGGATCAGTTACATCCATGGTTGTTTCCTATGGTTCCTGTGAGTGAGAAGCAATCATCAAAAAAACATTTGTTATCAAAAAATGAATTTCATAAGTCTTCTATGTTAAACTATTGGGTAATATAATGTGGTGTGTCAATAAGGAAATAATGTTATTATAGGTTAACCATTTTCTGGAAGACCAATATCATGGGTCTATGAAGTAATGTTTTGATAGCTCCCCTAGAGATCTGTTATACACTCACATGACATGGCCACATGGTTAACCAAACCATGAGCCAATAATGAATACCCACCAATAAAAAATTGTATTCCATTTACATGGTTTTTAAAAAGATTCAACCAAATTTTCATAAGATATCTTGCAACACCCTAATCCAGAAAATTGGTCACAATATTTATATAAGGTCTTACACAATTTTGTTAAATAATTTCACTAGCCATTTAAAAAATGTGAGAAAAATAAAAAAATAGAAGTATCTTCTTCATAAAGTCTCTCACCTATTATTGATGACCAGGTTCATATCCAAGAGATTTCAGGCTATGATGGATCCACTGGAGACTCACTATACAGTCACATATATTCTCCACCTAATTTACCAAACATCTCACCAACAATTAAATATTCACTCTAAAAAACATATGTCCCATGACATACATGTGATAAGTATTTGACTCACCCTAAACGGGACATGAACTAACACATTTAAGAAATAAATATCTCAAATTATCTATATTACATCCTAAATGAGTTTGATCCATCAGTTGACTACTATTCATATAAACTGTGTACAAATAAAACTTATGTGGGGACCCTCCCAAATAAGGGCCCCTGGACGATTTACACTAAACCATGTTCATTTGATAGTGTTCCCCTAAAAACCAACATAATTTATATCATCATGGAATTTTATAATAACAAAATATTCATCCATAATATATAAAAATTAAAAAAATTCCTTATAATTTATTCAAAATCCATAAAAATTGTAATTCTCAAATGTCCCAAAAAATTATGTTTTAAAATAAATACCACAATTACCTATGTGGTTACTAGATTCGAAAATAGTTTTAGGATTACTAACTAAGTTATAGAATTTCCATACAATACATAACACCAATGAACTATAAGTTCATAAATGTGGTATTGATCCTAACAATTGTACATGTTCATAGAGAAAGTTGTGGAGTTTGTTTTATGAAACTTCCCCTCCAATTTGGAACAAATCCTATTTAATTCTTTTCACAAATTCTCAAACATATTTGTTATATTTTTTGTCTTATTTAAGGGAGTTATTTTTCAATATGGTGTCTATATGTCCGGGTTGGTGGTTAGGGAAATAATCATGATGTTTTTGGTGCCACTGGCCTGCCGATAACAACCCACCGACACCCAAGAGCGACCCACCGTCTGGTTATTTGGTTCTGACTAGGATTCATAAAATTGGAGAACATTTATTTTTACTCCTTTACCCCTTTTTTTCTAAAAAATTATTTTTTATATTTTTTTGGGAAGTTTTAGTATCACGGTTATCCTCCTCTCGTACCCATGTACATTTTCCTTATCCATATAAATTCAAATCCATCTTCACTTATATTTTTCATTTTAGAAGGTATTATTATGTTTAGAACTCCTATTTATTGCAATATCACATTTTATGTCTATATATATCTCTCAAACCATGTTTAATATAGAAGCCATGTTTTTAGGTATTTTTTATTTATCATTCATTAATTTAATTTGCACTTAACTCGGAGGTTAATAAATTCAATATGGTACTCCTAAAACATAATTTATTTTTTATCATTCTTTTCAATCAATGTATAAATATTTTTTTGTCTTTTACTTATATTTTATATTTGAATCATAATGATAATGTCCTAACATCAACAAAAAAAATTATTCCATAATGTTTTCATAGATATTTATATGGACATTGATAAATGTGTTGGGATTATCCAACCTTCTTCAGACAATTACAACATTTAGATTTTACTTCTATTATATTTTTGTGTGAACTAATTATGTAGTATGTAGATGAAAATAGGGATGTAATTCCGTAATAGGAAATGTGAAATTATTATGATGACCTATAAGACTAGGTAGTTAATATTGAAATATAATTAATTATTCACATTGTGAATTGAACAAAAATAGTGATTGATTTTCTATTGAATAAAATAATTTTTTATTATTATGATTGTAGAATATCCACTTATTGTAAAACATGAAAATGGTTGTGAATATTAAATTTTACTGGGAACTTCATTGGATTTCCATGGATTTTTTGTGTGGAATTACATGGTTGGGACAAGGATTTTATTGGAGGAAACATATAAAGGAAATGATATAATGAAACCATTTGATTTACTGAGGACTAATATATGGGAATGTAAGAAAAATATATTGGATTATACATATATTTATTTACAAAAATTATAAATGGAGGTTCCCCCTTAGATTAATGTAATATCATCTCTTATTGAAAGCCACGTATTAATGTTATTGAATCATGAGTGGTACCCATTTTAGAAATCATGAGATGATATCCCTAGTATTGTAAAAATATCAATTTATAATTACATTGGTGTGATATACGAATTCCAATTGAATAATGCCTCTGAAAGTAATGGTTAGACGCTTGAGTTAAAAACTAACTATTGCATTTCATTAAAATGAAATGGAAGAGAATTCTTGGTTGAGCTATGTGTATTCCTTGTGGCTACTTAATCGAGGTTTCCTCAGTAAATAATCATTGAAAAAATGATCCATAATTCCTCATCATTATTCATATATGAATGTATTCCAAAGTAGATAGGGTAAGCTCATGGTGTCTCATTTTGATATAAGGTTTGTATTAGTTATATTTATTTCTAATTCCACTATTTATTACTTATCTACTTGTATGTCTCACAACATTAAGATTTATAAAATCATAATATATCATCATTATACACCATTGGTGGATTACAAATATGTTACACTCACGTTATATTCAGGTCATCATTTTGTACCTGAACAAACATCAGTGATGTAGGTTAGGTTAATCGAATGTGACATGTAACCGTTTCTTAATGATATTACTAGGATTAGAGTTGGGATATGGGAGTCAAGATATATGTAAGGATTTCTAGAATTTCTATTTTATTTTTATTTTTTCCATATTTTTACTATTAATTTTTTTAAATATCTATACTTTCATATATGTATGATCATTCTGTATGGGGAATCAATATGATATTTCATCGGTTGTGATGTTGAATTGTAGCTTCAATTATTTTTACCTAGATTTGATGTATATGTTGTTTCCCTTATGTCCCCAGTCCTTAAATCCAACAATAAGTTATATAATCCCCACCGTATCACTATAATTCAGTCATTACCTTTCAATATCAAATGGGGGAGTAGGACCCTTCTTGAGCCCTTGGTGTGACCTCCTTAAAACCTTCGTAATGTTTTCCAATGGCTATGTCCTTACCAAATTGACATAGAGGATTTTAATTTGTTTTTATATATTGTTATAGTCGTAATATGAATATAATGGTTTGATATGGTGATTAGATTTTTTTTTGTGACTATAATACACAATAATAAGGAAGAATCCATGTTTCAAGAGTGAAATTACTATTCATGGAATTCATTGTTACATTTGATTAATTTTCCCAATTTGTGATACATTTATTTTATGAAATTATGTTTTTTAGGTTCTAATCTATTGGGATGGTATGGAATGTGTCTATGAATGCATTAATAATTTTATTTTCAAGATATTTACTTTCAATTATCATTATTTTCTTTATTTATTTCTTTTATTTTATTTTATTAAAATTGAATGGACTTTTATTGTTCCAGGATTAATCAAAAATCATATTCCAAACTAATTTAATTGTGTAACTCTATCAAACTAATGTATAAAATTATAAATGATATAAATTGTAACTCCCTCTTTGTAATATATGTTGGTGGTAGTTAAATATGGGACCAATTAAAAATAATGGGAATTTTCCTATATAAAATATCATTCAATCCTCATATGACCACACAAGGGTGACAATATTAGAGTATTATTTAATGTATAAAATGATAAGTATTTATTGATTATTGTATATGAGATCATGAAAAATTAAATGATTTTTTACACATATAATAAAAAAAATTAAACTTATCATTTTTTCCCACATGAAAAATTATATGCAATGTTATTTAACAATTACTATTGATGTAAGGTTACCTAATTGAGTTCCCTACCACTAGAGTTCGTATATTGGGTTGGTGATAGTTCCCAATCATGGATTTTATGAACATTTGATCATTACTTCATGCAATAAATTTTCATTTAAATAACAATGTTGGTAATATTTTTTGGGGGTATCTTATCAATCTAGATACATTCCTCCTCAACAACCACTATTTATGTGCAGGGAATGAAGTAGAAGTATTATATATGGGAGGTGATGGTTGCAGATATTTTGTTCCTCATGTGGAATGACGATACTATATATATCATCATATTATGTATATTTTTATTCATGTGATATAGTTTATCTTGAGATATTCACCTCATGACATAATGAAAATTTCTGAGTTGACCCTGGAGTTTTATTTATAATATCCAATTAATTTCTATGTGAAGGGTGTCCCTAAAATAGTAGAATCTTTGATTGAGAATATATATATTTTCTTTGAGAATATAGAGACACCCATTGATAATATAGTGGCACAAGAGCCTCAGCCCGGTTGGTGAGGACTCTCTAGGAGCATCCAAGAGACCCAGGATCAAATCCTGGTGGAGGCATATTGCCGGGTTACTGTAGCAGTACTGTAGCAGTACTGTAGCAGGCACTGTTCGGTACTATAGCAGCCGGAACTATTCATCCATCTGGGCCTTCTTGCCACTGGTTTGGTTCTCGGGTCCTGCAAGGCTTTCGGGCCACCCAAGGCCTTCGGTCCAATTTATTCTCAAGGCCTTCGGGCCACCATAAGGCCTTAGGGACACCCCAAGGCCTTCGGGCCACATGAATGCAGGCCCAGACACACTACAAATAAAGGAGCAGCCCTAGAAGAGGATTCAGAGCAGGTGCACTCACCAGAGCAGAGCCATATGGATTGTCAGAATGAGAGGGTATGGCTATGCCATCGGTACCAGCCTGTGCTTGCACAGGAAGCCTAGCCAGACGGTTATGCAATGGTGGAGAGCTACTATCAAGATGCAGATGCTGGGGAGGGGCAGTTCCTTGTAGATAGTCTGGTTGAATTCCCTTAAGACCATCGTGTCATGTATTCTCTTAAGCCTACGGGCCATGTAATCTCTGAGCCAATGGGCCTTGTAAGGGTTCCCTCTCATCCCTTCAAAGAGGGGTTATCAAAATCAATAAAAAATGAAGGCCTTCGGGCCATTCAGGCATTGATAATATAGTGAATCATTCCACCAATATGTGTCGAGATCATGGTAGAAACTGGTGTGATGTATTGATTCTGTAAAATCATAATGTGTGTATATTCAGGATGATTTCAAGACTAGTATATTCAGCCACTATTTTCTTGGGACCCTACATTTTCAACGGTCTAGGGAGTTTAAAAACAATGATCATGGTACATTATTGATTATGGGTTTTGATTTTAGTTATAATTAGTTACAATTTGTTTCCCGATCTAAAGATAATGATGAGTATTCCATATTGATATTCTTCTAGTATGTCTCTTGGTAGGAGACAATGGCACTGGTTAACATCTTCCACATAACAAAATTTCCAATAATGGTGAATCAGGAATTGATTTAGTAGTGTTATAAGATTTACGAACATGGTTAAAGGTGGGAAACACTATATAATCTTTTTGGATTCCTTTTTTGGAAAAAATGAAAATAGCTTCTGATCCAATTCCATATTTTTTAGCTCTAATTTTTTATCCATAGTAGAAAGGTAGTTGGATATTGAAGAGTTATATAGGTTGAGGTAGTGGATGGGGGTCCTAGAGTATGATTCATTCATGTGAATATAGTAGTTCAACATTGATAGGTTATGATTGTATATAAGGATGATATTTAGTGTTGATGCATATTGTGTGGACTACTCCCACTGAGAAGGATTTTAAGCCTTACACCATAATAGGTATGATAATAGTAGATTTGATATTATAATCTAGTCAATTTTTTATAGGGGATTCTAACTGTTTCATATCTATATTTTCCATCATATGTATGTGTTTTAATAATGATTATATTTATGTGTTGATGTGAATTGAAACCATGTTGGGAGTTTGATTTGAGGGAGTCAGATGTTTTTGGGAGTTTTCACATAATATCAGATCTTTCTAGTTTTTCTATGACATTTTCATGGGATACATGATATTTTTTCACCTAATTTTTGTAATGGATATGTACATTCCCTTTCATGAACATTCATATTCTAAAATTAGATAGTTTTATTTCATTTTTATCATAGGAATTTGTTATGTTAATAAAAGTGTGTGAGAATGTAATGATGGTCGACCATATCCCGATAAGTAGAGGACTCTAGGTCAGGTATCATTTAATATTTTCAATCTTATTTAGGATAGTGGAGGGAACAATTTGGTAGTTTATCTTCTTCTTATAGATAGCCATGAGATAAAAATATATTTAGAGAAAATTAATAAATTTGTATTAATACAGCTTAGAACATCTCTTAGGGGTTAACCTACCCACTTTTCTATGAATCCTAATAGAATATAACATTCATTGATAGATTATTAATAGATAAGTCATGTTACTTATAAAAATTCATATCCATGACCATGTATTGATTTTTTTTCATATTCGGATCGGTTCCTGGATCATTATGCAGATAGAATTGATGTCGAGTAGTCACCATGTTTAGGTAAGACCCTTTCATATAGTATATATAGATATCTGATGTATGTATGGACTATAAGAATACTTAGTGATGTTATTTGGATTATAATAATTACCATTATGGTTTTGGAGTTTGATAAACCAATCTATCATACTTAAATAGATTCCTTTGTGGTGGTTTTTGTGGATTATAATCTTATGTATTCATTGATGGGTAGGAGAAAACACTACACCTGTAGATCATTTTTGTAAAACATTGGGGGAATTAGTTGAATATCTTGATATCGACATGTCATTTTTGGATTCATTATTTATAATTCAGAGGATAAATTATATTAGAAGGGGGAATATTATTCAACCTAATTATTGAGAGTTTTGTTATTTCAATTTAACAATCCAATAATTTTAATTATATATGTAGCTTTATATATAATATCAAGATATTTTATAAAATATATTCCTTCAAATTAATTAAAATTAATTAATATATAATGTTATATTCAATACATAGTTTACTTTTCGTCACACGAAACACCAATTTTATATTTCATTGCACACATGTGTTGGTTCCTTTTATGACTTATGTTACACACAAGCTCGAGTCTTATGGAAAAAAAATAAACTATTAATAATATTATCATAGTTATAAAATAATCCCTGGAATGGTGGGAAATATTGGTATTTTAAAAATTATGAAATTAATGTTTACACGTGATTATATTATGAATTCATCTATTACCAAATAATTAGAAATGATAACAAATTCTAAATTTATATAAAGGATTTATTTAGATTAAAACAATAATTTTATGTCAATAATGGTGTTTTATTTTTATTAATAAAATAAATAATATTTCGTGAAATATATTGATCAAATTTATATGTTATATTTTTAATAATATTTTTTTAAATTAAGAAAATATTTTTGATAGGATTAACATAAAAATAAATCCAATTTTATGCAAAAAACTGATCATTTTGAAAAAGCAGTTTTAAAGTCTTTTAATGGAGAACATATTTTAAAACTGAATTTATCATATTTAATAATTTATTTTTAAAAAATTATCTTCGATTTTTAATCATAATATAGAAATTTATATTAGGTAATTTTTTGGTAATTTTCAATGTAGTTTCATTATTTGAGGAATAGTGAATAATACTGAATTTTAATTGAAAAATGAATTTTCATCTAGTTTATATATATAGATAAATTATATATTGAAATTGTTTAAAAGAATAATATGTTAAATCCTTTATATATTAATAAAATTTCTGTAATTTATGTAATTTTTATATTTAATTTAGATATAAAAACATTTAATTCATTTGAACATATCCATATTAAAACCTCGTTTTGTCATCCCTTCTATTGGATAAATTTCAAATTAATTTCTAACACATTTTCTATTTTTATTTAAAAAAATTGATTATATATTTTTAATAAAAAAATTTATATTTTATAATACTGTCACCATAAATTTTTCCAAAAAATTATTAGTAAATTCAATTAAAATACATATTAGCAATTAAGGGAAAATTGAGTTTACATCGTGGTTAATCATTGTTCATAAGTGTTTAAATGAACTAGAAACATATCCATACCACCTTTTATTCCCATTATATATCCATATAAAAACTGTTATTGATTTTATTATTATTTTAGTTGCATTATAAAATAGATACCTTCCAATAGTTTTTTCCTTTTTATATTTACCAAATGCCACAACCCTTATACTATAAGAATTTACTCACCCCCCCCCCCATATTCACACCTCCCAATAACTTTTGGTTATTCAAAACCCTTAAATATAATATTCCAAAATCTATTATATTTTTTATAATACAAACATTTTGATGAAATAAATCCCAATAAGTCCATTGGGTTAAACCAAAAGGAGTTACTCCAAAAGGTGGTAACAATTTTCAATAATCTATTTTGTTTTAATTATTTCTAAAACTATGTAAGATAATATTAATTAATTATTATATATTAAATTATCTACCCTAAATATACACATTAGTTTTTATTTTATTGGTTTTACCAACTTCTATATACACTCCATCAAATGGGTTACACAATCATCATTCGTGTGTATAGTGGACTACCACTACACGAACTGATGTCGTTCATTACCCCACTACCACTACTAAATGTTTTGAATAATGATTGAATTATTGTTTTTTGATTTATATTGATATATATGATTTTTATTATGTATTAATACATATTTAATATTATATAACTATTACCATCATGATTTCAATTTTTTAGGAATATGATAACGTCGTTTATGGTTGTGTGGACTAACAGATCCTTAAAGCGATGTGAAACGTTGACACTAATATGAATGTATTATGGATGGATTTAATAAAACTATATAATTTTCATATTAAATATATATTATATTCATAAAATAGTTAAAATTTTGTAAATTTAATATATCATTTTCTTTATTACTTTTTTACACACCAAGAAAGCGACAACATCATTTGTGGACATATGGGGTACCACCTCCTCAAAAAGATGTGATTCGTTTTACATAAAACGA
Organism: Viscum album; assembly: GCA_963277665.1. Taxonomy (NCBI): domain Eukaryota; kingdom Viridiplantae; phylum Streptophyta; class Magnoliopsida; order Santalales; family Viscaceae; genus Viscum; species Viscum album. The sequence goes on from OY728152.1 coordinate 719,029,761, forward strand.
TTTATATATATACATATAGATGATTAATGAATATTTTATTTTATATATAATCACAATTATTGAGATAAAAAATTTACTTACCTTCTTTCTATACTGATTATTGAAATATGGTAATGTTCATACGTACATACAACCAACAATCTATATCATTGTAACAGTAGTTTATTTTTCATGACCACAATTAATTAATGGTATTAAATTTATTATTGATGTTTAAATATGATAATTATTTGGAAATTCTTATTTTTCAGGTTTTTAGATAATTATCTCATGGACCATGGTCGACATTCCAATGTTGTTTTTGACACGTGAACTTAATATGGTCAAAACATGTAACATTAACATAATTGTATAAGTAGTTGTATATGAAATTGTAAAAAGGTAAATAAAATTAATGCTGAAAATTAAAAATATTATTATTAATGTAAATAATTAATATATCTTTGTTATTCATTAATATAATTACACACGTGACAAGTCAAACTAAAGGTATGGGATTTCGTGTAAATATCAATTCATTGAGGAATGTTTTGATGTTATATACCGACCATATTTTATGAGGTGGATATATCGCTCCTTTGAATTATCATATCATTTATTTTTTTATTCTCATGTAATTTAAATTTTTAAAAATTTTGAACCCTAATGGGGATTATAATTCAAATATTTCATAGTTATATGGGACATTTTAATTTTTTCATATGAATAAGTGTTTGAATATTTCATTTCAAAATATATCATTATAGGTAAATATATATTATATTATTTTTCATGTTTATTTGTGTTGAAATAAATGGTTTATAATGTAAATTTTATCTTTATTTTTTAAACCTCTATAAGCCCTCATTTTTTAAAGAAAAATAATCTCCCCTTATATATTTAGAAGAGTTTTTTATTTAAAATTGGTTTATAATAATTATTCATTATTTCAAAACATGAAATGTTTTCATATGGTTTAAAATTAAATATTGTGAGTGATGTGTTGAAAATTGAATTATTATTTTTTAATGATAAAAAATTGCAATTGGACTTTTGAAAGGTGGTTCCATGATATTATAATGACGCATGTTTTTTGATAAACTAATTACACATGGTTCCATGATAAAACATCACTAGGTGGGTATATGATATCCTACCAAGGAATTGGGTATCAATGTCGACCGTATGGGTATATAATTTGAATGAGTTCCATGTACAGATGTTGACATCATGGTTATTCAATTTTTAATAATTAAATCTATAATATTTTACCAAGATACCTTAATGTGTTTTCTTGTCCTACAATGGGCTTAATGTAAATAAATTGACTAAAAAGGGTAATAATGTAATAACCGATACATTTAATATTATATATCATTCATGAGAAAATTTGTGTCATAATATATTAATCATAGAAAAACTATGCATGTTTAGTGATAAATTAGTATTTATAGAGTATGAATACAAATTTTACCATTTGGTATTTGACCATTAAATGATAATTGGTCAATTAGGAACAATGGGAAAAATAAAAATTTGAAAATACACTGATTGTAATAATTTTTATAACATTATAATTATTATTTATAAGAAAAAATGGCAGTGGATAATTAATGAATAAAGAAGAATTGAAGGCCTAAATAGTATATTTTTTTAGTATTAAAACCATTTATAAGAACATGGGAGGGTGGTATAATAACTCGGGTTCTTCATAGAATAATCCCAAGATCATCTTCAACATGTAATGATTGAATTAAATATTCAATGAGAGAAGTTCAAGATATTGGAAGTTAACACTCGCTAAATGTTATACGAGCCTCAAATTGAGTCTATCACCATCGAGCACCTTTCTTACATGCCATAAAAAAGATTTATCAGGGGTTATGTCTTCCAGCCTTAGTTATAGATATTTTAATTTAGTTGAATAGATAAAATCATTATTCCATTAATATTTTTTCTTAATAAAAGTATATAGTTAATTTGGACGGAATTTGAAAAGTTGATTTTTTGACAGAAATTATTTTTTTCAAAAAAAGATTTAATAATTCATAAAAAATAAATGTATTATGACTAATATTTTTTTAATAAAATTATATTGTTAATACACTCTTATTAAACTATAAATGATGAAATATTTTTAAAAATCGTTGAATATTTTTAAGTCTCATAAATTTTATTATGCATTATCAATACAATCTTTTTATTAAAGAAAATTTTTTTATTTAAAAATAAATACTATCATAGAAAGAAATTTTTTATGATTAACTAAAGAAAATTTTATAATTTATAAAGTGGAAATTAGTTTAGGGAAAAATTATGATACTTTTTTGAAATAGATAATTTTTTTTTGAATTAAAAATTTGCAATTTGAGGATTTCAGTATATTTAATGACATACTAATTATTTCATAATTATGGAATGACTATTTTACCATGATTTGTGGCCTGAATTATGATATTTTATTAATATAGAGTTTTTTAATATAATTTAATTAATTTGAAAACCAATAAGTTACATTCTAATGTCTAAAATGGAATCTTTAACATTAATAATATTATTTTGAAGAAACATTACTTCTCATTTCAAATATAAGTTATATAATATGATGATCTATTAATATGGTGTAAAATAACGTAAAAAGCGTCTTAAAAGTACCAAACAATTGGAAAAACCACCAGAAATCACATGTTTTTTCCTTTTCCACAACATATATTTCTAAGGACTAATTTGGAAATTATTAAATAGATCCTCCACATTTTCTATAAATACCATATATTTCAACACTACTATTCACTCCAAATCCATAATCCACTATGTAATGGTATTTGGTCTTCCATTTTAGACCCCCAAGGTGAACTCGAGCCCCTAGGGATCTATTCCTCATGATCTAGTTGTAAATTTTCTAGGGAAATCGCTGTCTCTCTTTTCCATTCAAGTCCCAATTTTATGTGGTATATCCTCTAATTTCCCTACCATGTTATATTTTACATATTATAATATCACTTTAATGTGATTATATTAATATGTTAATTGGATAAAATTTTCCCATCTCACATTACCCTTTTCTGAAACCACATTTTATTCCTGTTATATTGGAAAATTTATTTTAAAAATTTCCCTCTCTCCTTAAGAAAATATCTTTTATTTTTTCTAAAAACACAAGGTACTATATATTCCATGTTTATTTACCTAGAGTTATGAATTATTTATTTTATTCATTTATTAACATATATGAAACCCCCATTCCCTTTTGATGTTTTGAAATTTCCATCATGATATTGTTTTTTTCAAAGATATAAATTTCCAAGATTTTGATAATAAATAATATTTTTAATTCTACATGTGTTATTTATGCAATGTTATACTATTAAATAGGTGTAATTAATTAATTAATATATAATAAGAATGATTCTTTACATAACTGAATACATTTTGTAATAAATTTAATCCCAATAGATGACCTACATTATAGAACCATCTGTAATAACCCAAGAAATTTCTATTTATGACACATTGGTGACAATAAATTATGATATGGTTATAAATGCCTCTTTTATCTATTGATTCAAAATTTATATGTTATAATTAATGTTATTTTTTTTTGATATGACTTGTTTTTATTTTCTCATGCCTTAAATAAATTAGACATGTTCTTATTGATATTCTTCACGATCTCATGTAAACTGCTTCCCTTATTGGGAATCATTCCCACCCCTTTATGTTGATGTATGTACCTAGGATTTGATACATAGTAAATGAAATTAGGATGATCAAATGAATAATAGTTTCAAGAATATGAGATGATTTTTTTGATTACTCGTGAATTGTGATCCATATTTCCAGGAAACTAAACATTATATGATCCTATTTTTTACAATGTAATGAAATTATTTTGTAACAAAAAATGGCATGTCATAGTTAAAATCAATGGATAGTTATGTTTTTTTGTGGAAAACTATATTTAAATACATTATGAATAACACAAGATAATTGTCTAAATATAGGAGGACATACTGTTTTTTTATGTATAAAGTAAGTGGTTCTGAGAAAATAAATCACAAATTCGATATGAAAAAGTGGATGTGGCTCTGGTATACATTCATCTAGGGGTAATTCCCCAAAACACCACTTTGATCTAAACTCAAATTGGAGGAAATGCATAAAAATGAGCCTAGATGAACTAATATTTTGACACTCTTGGGATAAATGTTTGGTTGATCGCATGTATTTGGGAACAATTAGGAAGGGATTATAGAAAATGTATTTGTTGTTAATAGTAATATATTTACAAATTATGTGGTGAGACATAAAATTTAGTTAGAGTTATATTGTTCTATAATGAATCATTTTTGACAATACCGTTTCATTATTTTATAAAATTTTAGGAAATAGGTGGTACCATGTCAAAAATTATCACAACATATTATGCACTCAAAACCCTATGATATATGAAGGAATAAAAAACACCATGATAATGATGAATCTATTGGATATGGTGCCTTAGAAACCAAATTCATTGTTCTTTATGATAAAATCAGTATTCATTGTATGAATATTTATAAACTCTTTATTACATCATGATTGTTCATATAAGTGACATTGTATGTGATAATGTCATAAGAATATATGTCTCACTAAAAGGTCATAGTGGATCCCAACTATGACGATATCCTAGAGATGCAATAACACTATTCATGAATATATGTTCTATATATAGATGATATCATTTCAATAGAAATAAATGATATAAGGTATTGGGGGTGAGAACTCATGAAACATGGAGGCACCTTCTCATGGTGTGGGACATTGCAACATCTCGGAGTATATTATTAGAACAATACTCTTCAGTAGGAAATCCACAATCATAAGTTTCATTGGATGATTATATGTTTAGATGGGTGTATTTTTCCTTAGACATTATGATTATTATTAATGGGTATTATGACTCATGTCCTAAGATGTATTGATGAAAATAGAAATGAAATATGTTCATAGTGAGGTAGTATATGTTTTGTGCATCACGATTAATACTTCATTTTTATAATAATGAGAAAAGATTAGTCACTTCAATGAAAGTATATATATCAGTCCCATTGATAGAAATGATATAGCATAACTAAATCCATTGCCATTATGTTTTCATGGAATGTTCAATTTTGAGATGCCAAATAATGACAAATCTAGCACATGGGTTGATGGGACTTACATGCAACCCGCTTGATTAGAGATATCAGAACAATGGAATTATATTACACTGTAAGCATTCATACGATGTGACATGTCATTGCGACATCAAATTCTTTCTCAAGGGTGCCTTGACCTGTTGCTAGATTTTAATCTGGGACATTAGGAAATCCCACCTAATTATAATTAAAATGTGACCGATATGGTCACACATTTATTGTAGCCAATATATCAGTAAAGTAATTTATTTATTTAAAATGTTGTTTAAATATTATTTCTGTTTGGTGTTTAATCAATTTTCAAGTATGCATGATGACATTTATTTTATCTCAAGTCATTAAAGATAATATATTATAAAAAAAATTATTTATCAGATAATAACTAGGTTATATTTATTTAATAAATAAATAGTCGTTGCTCAAGGCCCAATAAATATTAAAGAGAATTGGCACTCCATGTTACGAGTCTAGTGAGAAATAATATTAAATTTTATTTGGTAAAATATTATTTAAACATAACCTTCAATGTAAGAACATTTCATTGAAATAAAGGCATTTCTCTTACTACTTGATTTGGGGATTCTCATGCAATAATAAAGAAATTATCGGAACATGTGATAATTAATTATTATTACCTAGTGAATTAAATTCCCTGTTATGTTATTATTTTCTTTATTATAAATGGTTTCATTCAACCAGCTAACCAATCGTTGTGTGCATAAAATCCTTGTAGAAAATCTCTCAATTCTAGGTAACTCTTCCCTCTTCAATAAGTCTCCAAAGAATTATATAGATTCTCTTGCAATGGATTGGGGATAACTCTTTGGATTTGATTATCAAGGTGATTGATGGAGGAAATTGTAATCTTAAGGATCGTAAATTCTTGGACCTTAATAAATTTTTGGTGACATCCAGAGAAACATGGAGCACGTGTGGATCACCGTGAGAGGATTCTTATACATGGATTATAAATTTATACAATTCACACCTCATACCAATGGTTGGATGCATCAATGTAGAAAGAATAACTTTGAGGTAATTATATAATTTAATTTAATTAATTATAAACCAAAAATTTTGATCCTCTCTTCTATGTTTTGTGTTCTCTCATTTGTATTTTATTTTTGATTCTATTCTGTGGATTCTGCTATTCTTATTCATAATGATCCTAGATTAATCATATATTAGGAAAATTTTCAAGGTTGGGTACATGACCATCATATGCTTTTTCTATTCTCGGAACCTACATGTTGTACCAGATGGATCATATTTTCGTTTATAAATTTTTTAATAATTCATTGATGATATACTCTTTAACATGTTTGTTTGTCAATTCATATTCCAGCATTCTTGTAATCATAATTTTGAGACATGTTCCTCCCTTATAGTTTCTCAATGATCTAATAGAAACGAAAACTTTTATAATTAAAATTAAGTCGAGGATTTCATCAGGAGGTGCTAAAGGTTCTATCCACATAACACCATAATACACTATATGTATTTGGTTCTACATGTCATGTTTTTTTTATCAATTCATATAGATTAATTCATATATTACTTAACTCAAGTGAATTTATGACACACAATGTAGTTAATTCATACATTGTGTGTTGACCCGGATAGACTGGCACACAGTCATCCATACAACATGCCATGTGTCCCGCTAGACATAACATGTAGTACCTTCCAGTCCAGTTCAATTAGTGTATCCCATACATGGCTTTTTCAATTAGTGACCATGTAACTTGGAGTCTACACAGCGTGTGGCCCACTGGACATGTCGTGTACACCGAATATTTATGAATTACACCTCACATGTCATTTCCCTGTGTGAGTACTTCAGAAGGATAGTGAGGTGGGTATTCTCCATATAGTCATATCTACAGAATATATAGTATTTCTATATTATGCATATTTAAAATTTAATTATTATATTATGTAACCATTGATACATGTGGCTTCGTGTGGTAATCAAGCGGGGACACAACATGTTGTAGGTGATTGATATATATATATATATATGTGTGTGTGTGTGTGTGTGTGTTAGTGTGTGTGTGTGTGTGTTTCTGTGTTTGTTTGTTTAATTAACATCTTCTTAATGTTCATATATATTCACATAATGTATGAGTTGTATAAAAAATATATTTCCTTTTGCATGATATGTGTCATAAGGAATAAATTTTATACAAGTATAAATACATCATGTGTAGTTTTGGGTAGGTATTCACCATGTTTCTTTCAATGTACAACTTATGATCCAAGGTTATGGATGATAATCCAAAGGAAATTTTGAAAATAATTAAGATAAAAAGGATTTAATAATTAATAATAATGATTAATCAATTCATGATTAAATTATTTTAATAATAACGATTAAATAAATTAATGCTATTTTTATTAAAGGTGTAATTCATTTTATGTATGTAGATGAACATGATCTAGAGCAGACCTCTGTATTAATAGTGGTGAAACCAATCCAAGGATATACAAATTTGGATAGGTGGAAAGATGTAAACATGAACCATAAATGGTTCAAGGTGTTTCTCCCCAAGGTCGCAGTTATCTTATCAACCGCTATATAAACATACCGATAGTCAATCACATGATCATAGAATTTATTTTATTTCATCCAATTGTATGGACATTTGTTATGGATTTTTAACGCAATAACATAATTAATGAACTAAATTGAATACAAGATGGAACTAAAATAAAAATGGATTTTACGTAAATATTTTCTATATATGTTTAATCACATAAATATATCCCACATAACAATAAATTTCATGTGAAAAGATAATAAGTGGTAGTTTATGCATAAAGGATAAAATACCTCAATTAAATATTAAGTTGGTATAGCCTTCCACAACATCAGTTAGAGTTGAACAATAGTTCAATGTTCTTGACCAACCCTAGATTTGGTGATTTCAATTATCAGGGACTTTTAATTGGTTTTCTGTGGTTGAAATGACTTATTTTATATCAACGGTCGATTTCCCTAGCAGGGCTTGGTATAATTGAGAGAAAAGGTAGGGTAAATCCAAAATTAAGTATTTCAGGATCGAGGAGTCCACTAAATAGGTCATGGATATGTGAGTTAATGATGTTGGAATTTGGAATGTCCACATAAAACCATTCATGGTTCTTAAACAACCTCCATTGAGTTAATGAGAATATAAATATATATCTTTATCGTTATATTATCCAAGGAACCAAATATTCTAAACCCAATGGAGTGGGTTATTGGGTTTCAAAATAATTGTGGGATACAACAAGATAATAATTTATTTAATTTTCTCTATTTATCAAGATAAATTAATGAAAACCAATTCATCATAATTTGTACAAACATCAATCAAAATGACATTAAACATATCATTATGATTCATAATGGAGAAGGAAAACATACTCACTAGAACTAATTTCCTTCGGTGGAATTGGATCCTTCGGGATATCTATCTCTATGAGAGGAAACATTATGTGCGGGAATAGCCTTTACTAGTTGATCTTGGAAATGAGGCAACTGATGAGTATCTCTATGTGTGTGAGAAACATCTGAATGACGCTATGGAAGTTCAATGCCTCATGCAATCATCCATGACCAATGATCACTTGATGCTTCACAAGGGAATGGATTCGTATAGCATGATGTCACACCTTCAGGACCTCTATCAAGAGAAGGAAGGATAAGAGAGGCCTCAAATATCCTAATAATTTTTGACTACTAATCCTGGAGAGTATGTGTATTCTAGACCACATGTTGTCAAGATTATTGGCTATATTGCATGTCTATACATCTAAGAGATTACACTCCCCGATGGGTGGCATATATAACTCATACAATAATTTCTACCTAATACCTTCTATAGTATTATGATAAATTATAATATGGTCAATAATAAGAAGAGTTCATCGAAGCTACATACCATGATTCTCCACATTTATATGGACATTAGGCATGAAAACCCCTAATTTATTTTGGTAAATAATAAGAGGAAGAACAAGGAAAAAGGGGCCTATGATTTATAAACAATATAATGCCTTTGAGAACCATCTGACCAAAAAGAAGATTATCCATAGGCAGAGAAAGGGAAATGAGGCAATATGATTTAAATTTGGTAGGTCAGGATACAAAAAGAGAATGTTACCCCAGAGGAAAGTGGAAGCCAAATTTGCATTCGTTATCAACTGAAATCATTCCATTTCTACACATTGGGTATTATATATAGATTTTGTGGATCACATATTTATTAAAATGTACGATCCATGTAGATTCTAAAATATATCATGATAGGTGGATCTGTAAGCACTAAATAGTGAGAGGCTAGCTTCTCAAGCCATTGGGTACTACCACCTCACATTTCTGATGTGAATTATTTTTCTGTTACATGGATTTTATTATGTATATAGTGTTTCCATGAACATAATTTCAGTATATGGTTGATATAAATGGATATATTTTCTTGTTTGGAAATAAATGTTTTTTACTTTTACCATGACACAATATTTTATGCTATGTATGATTTAAATAATGGTCTGTATGTATTAAATTATGAGAAACAAGTTATGGAAATTGATAACGGACCAATTTCTCATGACTCATACAACACCCATTTGCATAATCATTACCTTGTTCATGTAATAGAGAAGCGCCTGACAATGATCTATCAAGATGGTTATTGATAATAATCTGAGATAAAAACCACTTGATAGATTCCATACCCTCTTACAATTTATAAATACCATATTACCATTTTTTGGACAGAGTGAAAGGTTCATAGTGCTCTTAGGATTGGTACACACTAATTTGAGTGGACCATTTCCAGTAGAATCTAAATGTGGATATTCTTACATCATTACATTTTCTGAGGCCTTAAGTGGATATGGATATTTAAAATTAATGATGAATAAGTTCGAGTCATTTGAGAAATTGAAGGAGTTTAATAATGAAATAGAGAATCATCTTGGTATGAAGATAAAGAATCATCAATCGGATTGAGTTGGGTAATATATTATCCAAGAGTTCATCAACCTTTTACTGGAGTCTCGGATTCTATATCAACTCACTCCACTAAATATACCACAGTGGAATGGTGTTAATGGAATGATGTATTTCACATGGGTCAACATGGTACAGTTGAGGATGAGTCATACAGATCATCCATTATCATTTTGGGGATATGCATTGAAAAATGTGGAATACACATTAAACCATATACCAACTATCGCGGAAAATGGGATTCCCTCTTAGCTATGGAGTAGAAAAAACCCTCATTACCGCATACATGTTCAATGGGATGCAAGGAGTTTTATAATGATTTATCAATAAAGAATCTAGTACCCTGGGGAATAAAGTGTATTTTTATAGGGAATCCCAATTAAATAAATGGATTCTACTTATACAACCCCTCATACAAAAATGTTACCATTTCTAGACAAGATGTCTTTCTTGATAGGGACTACATACTCAAAATGGATATTGGGAGAATGATTGACTTAAATAATGTTGACGATCAATATACATGGGAATTGGAAGAGGAACAAGTTACACATGCCCCTATGGGAGAAGTAGTTCGTGAAACAAATGTACTACATAAGAGCACAAGAGAGGTAAGAGGACCAGAGTGATATGGTTTCCTTTTAACCGAGGAATGTTACACATTATTTATGGACAATGATGAACCTTTCTCCACTATGCAAGAAGAAGATATCTCAGAAGCTCCAAGATGGATAGAATCAATAAATTCTCATATGGATTCCATATATCATAACCATGTTTGTGTTCTAGTCGATGCACCAATTGATATAAATATGGTTGGTTGTGAAATGGTATTCAAAAAGAAACTAGACATTGAAGGTCAATTTAGTACCATTAAATAAAGAAAATTGGAAATTGGTAGTAAAAATCATCATGTAATTTAATATGATGAATCATTTTCACTATTTTCCATGTTTACATCCATAATAATCATGAATTACACAGCAGAAATCCATGACTATGAGATGTAGATGATGGATGTAAAAATTTCATTCCTTAATGGGTTCATTCAAGATGAGTTCTATATGACGCAACCAAAATTTGTTTTGACACCAGTTGAGGCTAAATGGGTATGCATGTTGCAAAGATCCATTTATGGATTAAAGAATGAATCTAGATCATGGAACATTCAATTCGATAAATCCATAAGAGAGTTTGGTTTCATTATGAAAGAAAGTGAGTTGTGAGTTTTCAAGTAGTTTAATGGGAATGTGTTCATTTTCTTAGTAGTGTATGTTTATGACATATTTCTTATTGGAAATGATATACCAGTCTTGTAGTCAGTCAAGGACTAGTCGAACAAGTACATCCCCATGACGTACTGAAGCAAAGCAACCTATATTCTAGGGATAATTAATATTCATGATAAATCGACAAGGATTCATGGACTATGTCAATGTATAAACATTGAACCTATACTAAATAGATTTACTAAGAATCAATATAAGTGGAGATTGGTTTTGGTGTCACATGGTATAGATATTTCAAAGAAAATGTGTCCCCAAACACAACATTAGAATGATAGGATGAGTTAGATTTCATATGGTTCAACGATCAGATCTATCATGTATGACATGTTATTTACTAGACTAGAGGTTTCCTATGCATGGAGAATGGTGGGGATATATCAAGAATATCTAGGAGAATAGTATTTGACTGTTTTCTATACTATCAATATGTATATGAGATGAACTAAGGATATGTTTCTTTTGTATGGAGTAAATAAGGAGCTTTTCATAAGAGGGCATGTTGATGCTGGGTTTTAGATAGATTAGAATGATCTAATGTCACAATCAGTATATTTTGTCCGTCTCAATGGAGGAGCTGTGAGCTGGAAGAGTTCAAAGAAACAAGTTTATGATGATTCTACAGTGGAGTCTGAAACTATAGTGGTTTCCGATATAACAAATGAAGTTGTATGGATTGGGAACATTTTCAAGGATCTTTATGGGATATTTAGTTCTAAATATCCCATTACATTGTATTGAAATAATACAAAAACGGTGGATATTTGAAAGAAGATGTGGTCACATCAATGGAAAAAATAACATACCCCAAAAGTATCACCTCTTAAGGTATTTCAATAAAATGGGTGAATTTTCAGTATGTAGAGTGTCCATAGAAGAGAACACAGAGGACCGCTTGACTAATGACCTATCTCATTAGAATCATGAATATCACATTAGAGCTACCCGAGTTACGGTTGTTAGTAGTTGGAAGTAGTGAAAGTGGTAATTTTTTGGAGTTGGTGCCCTAGAAACCAAAATCTCTATAATTTATGAAAAACAGATTATTCAATTGATGAATATTAATAAACTCATTATGAAATTCTGATTTTTCTTCTCATTGACTTATTATGTGATAATGTTCTAAGAGTTGATGTTGCACTAAAAGGTCTTAGAGGATCCATGATATGATGAGATCCTTGATATGACATGAAAATATACATTAATATATTTTCTGTGGCTATATAATATCATTTGAAGGGACACAAATAATACATGACATCAATTGTGGAGACTCTTGAATTATTTAGGCACCTTCTCTTAGTTTGTTTCCTCAGTAATAACCTAGTGGATATTATGAAAAATAGACCCACTTAATGGAAATCCACATTCATAACATTCATTGGATGTTCCTTTCTATAGATGTGTGCATTGGTACATAGGCTTTAAGATTAATATTAATGGGTATTTTGACTTATGAACTTAGATGTATTGAATAATTCTGTGACGACAGATGTTTGCACTGAGGTAGGATATTTTTTGTTTGTCACAAGTATTACTGGAGTAATGAATAATTCGTGAAAGGATGTGTCATTTATATGGAAGTATATATCTTAGACCCTGTGATGGAAATGATATATCTTATCAAACCCCATGCCTATGGTGTTCCCTAGGCATGTTCTATTCTAAGAAGTTGAAGAATAAGAAATTGAGCACATGAGTTGATGGCACAAGCATGAAACCATCTTGATTGGAGATATCGGGCCAAAGGGATTATATTTCATGGTAAATGTTTATATTATGTGACATGTCATTGTGACATCAGCATCATTATCCTGGGTGCCTTGACCCATTTATAGATAGTAAACATGGACATTAGGCAACCCTGCCTAATGCCAACGAGAAAGAGGCCAAGAGGGTCACACGGTAAGTGTAGCTAGTATCTCAGATATACAATTTCTCTATTTAATAAGCTCAATAGATATTATTCTCGGTTATCGATTAATAATTATTAAATTATTCCCAATATCATTTATAACTTCACTATTAATTCGATTAAATATATTTCGGATGAAATACTTTTTTATCGGTGAATAATGAAGTTATATTGATATGATAAATAAATACTAATTTTTCAAGTCCTACTAAATATTGAGGAGGATAGGAAGACCACGTTATGGGTCCAGTGAGAAATAATATTTATTATTATTTGGTTAAATACTATTTAATTATAATGTGAAATGTTAGGAACATGTCATGGAAATAATATAATTTCTATAATTATTTGACAAGGGTTTTCACAAGGAATAATATATTATGTAACGACACTTGTTATAATTATTTATTATTACTTATTTAATTAAATTTTGCATTATGTTATTATAATGTATATTGTCCAATGAGTCATTTGACCAACTAACAAATCTTTTTGTGAAAGACATACTTGGAGATAAGAATTCTAACCTAAATAACTCTTCCCTCTCCAAAATTCTATAAGGAACGTAAGAGATACTCTTCCACCGGATCAAGGAGAACACTTTGGAAAATATTCTCAAGGCACTCAAAGGAGAAAATCGCAGCCACAAGGATCATCCGCACTAGAACTCAGAGACTCCTTAAGTGACGTCCAAATATACTTTATGCACTTATGGATCACTGCTAGAGGATTCCTATCCTTGGATTCAACATTGAAATGAATATGCACCTCGGACCTCTGGCCAGACACATCAATGAAGATCGAATCACCTTAGAGGTAATTCTATAATTTAATTAAATTAATTATAAAAAAACTATGATGATAATTTCTTCTATGTTCCGGGTTCTCTTCTTCTTTTCTCATTGATTCAATTCCATGTATACAAGAATTCATCATCATATTGATACTGGATTAATCGTTTATTATGATAATTTACAATGTTTGGTACATGCCCATCATGTGCATCTGATGCACACAGATCCAGCACAATAAACTAACATGAGTTATAAATAATAACATGAATCAATCCGAGAGACTAGATTCACCACAAAGAGATGGAATTTATATTGTGTCATTTATGAATAAAAACCCACCTTATTTTAATAGATATAGAAACCAATTAATTTATTAAAAAAATAATATTCACTATAGAAAAAATATATTTTATGTTCATAGTTGTTTGGAACAAGAGAAAGTCACCCTGGAATTATACCTCTTTGATGATGATTTTGATTAGTGATGGACACTAATTAAAAACATGTATCCAGGAAGGGATGTTTATTAAATGGAGTAACAAGTGTTCAAAAGATACTTTTTCAAAAAATATTACCCTAGTTCGGTGAAAATGAATGTGAATAAATAATTTATAGGGTTGAATCATATGTAAATTATTAGTTGGAAGCAATTAGTTGAATATTCCAGGACATTCTCATTAAAAAACAATATTTTATTATGTATCCTAATAGAAAGGATTCCAGATTATTTAGATGAATAAGAAATCATCAAAAGAAGAATATATATATTCAAGATAGCGAAAACAATGAGGTTATTGTTCAGTATTCTATAGAGGTTGAACTAATGTTTTGATCGATGCAATGGTCACATAAATTGAATGAATAGAATAAATATTTGGTTACAAACATATGGAGAAACTTTGATCACCAAAGAATAGGAATTAATTTGAAACTTCCATCATGAAAAAATGTGGAAAGATGAACTCATGTAACTAGTTTCTTGGATGTGGAAGATGTTACTTGTGTTAAAGATATGGCCATATAGCTCAGCACTATCATATTGAGGTGAATCGTATAATTAAAACACTGAATATGATGTGAAGATGGTTCATACCCACCCTAAAGTCCAATAATTCATGTGTGGAAATCTTGGGAACTTTTCCAATAACATTACAAGTCAAAGGATAATGGTGGGGAATCACTATCATTCTCTATAAAAGAAAAGAGAGCATGGATGGGAATTTATTATCACTATGGATAATGTATAGTCTAAAAATGATGTATTGGAAGGTTCGATAAAAATTTTCTCAAATCTCGAATATATATGGTCTGATTATATTTCTACATATCTCATTATTTTCACCATGATTTCATAGAATGCTAAATTACTACAAGACCACATAGAAGTATATTAAACATTAAAGAATCATGGAGGGATTATCCAATCATAAAACAGTTTAAATAAAATCTATTATTGACATTAGAGAAATAAATCCCATTGAAAATATAATTGTTCTTCCATTGTGTAATTTAACATTATACATGGGATGGAATTGATCTAAAATTATAATAATAATATCAGCAATCAAAATAATTAAATATCCAAATTTTTTATGGTAGAAATTACAGTTATTTTTAAAAGAGAGATACCCCTACATGATATATATTAGGATGAATGTCCCATATCATTAATTTCAGAAATTATGGTTCATGGAGAAGAATGAAATCAAAGTTTAAGAATATAAAATATCCCCATAATGGAGTAAGAAATTGAATAATTTCTTGAGGATTTACATGCCCCTCCCTTGAAATGAAAAGTAGAGTTCTTCAATGAACCAATACCTGGATCCAAGATGATATCAAATACCCTATATAGAATGGAAAATGTCAATCTATACGAATTTAAGAAACAATATCAAGTTATTTTAGGGAATGGATTTATCCATCCAAGTGTGTCTCCTTTGAGAGAACATGCCCTCTTTTTTAGGAATAAAGACATATCAAGGTATCTATGAATTGGTTGTTGATAACTAAATGGGGTCATATTGAAGAACAAGTACCCTCTCCAATTTATTGATGATTTATTTGACCATCTTTGTGGTGCTCAATTCTGCTACAAGATTGATCTTAAATCTGGTTATTATTAATAGAGAGGGAGGATGTAATATATTCCAAAACTAAATTCAAATCATGATATAGAAATTATGAGTTTGTGTTTATTCTATTCGACTCAAATAGAACACCTATTATATTTGTGGATATGATGAACAATTTTTTTGATGGCCACCTTGATAAATTTTCAGTAGTTTTTATCATTGATATTTTGATATCATCCAAATTTTTTGAGGTTCATGAGGATAATATAAGTGTTATACTGAAAAATATGAGGAAGGAGATTATATTTTCCATGTTCAGCAACTCTGGATTTTGGTTGCAACATGTTTCTTTATTGTGGAATATTGTATATAATGAAATAATAATAAATGACCATGTGGAGAAAAAGGTTCTCAAGGAGTGGCCTCGTCATGTAATACAATCTGATATTTATATTTCCACCAATTAGTAGGTTATTATAGGATTTTTGTGAAAAAAAATTCAGGACATTCTAATACACTATTCATTTTAACCTACTAAGGGGATATTTTCACCTGTTGTGAGGAGTGTGAAGAATGTATCCTAGAACAAAAGTTGATATTTGTTATTGAACTTATGTTAACTCCACCCTCTATCCATGAAGTAATCATTATTTCTAGTTTGGAATCTGGGAAAGGGTTTGGTATCATTTTCATTAAAAATTAAAAGGCAGTTGCTCAAACATCATGACAATTATTTCCATGTGAGAAGAATTTTCTTACTCATAACATAGATCAAGCTGAGTTTTTTTCTTTAAACTCTTGGAGGTTCTATATTTTGGGGGAGAAATTTCATTTATATAGATACCAAAAAATCACTATTTAATATATTAAAAAAAATGTGACAGAACATGAGACAAATAAGATGGTTGGATGTTCTTAATGACTACGACTCTTCAAATCGTTATCACCATGGATGATAAAAAATGGTCGTTAATGAATTATGTAGGAATGAATGTATTTTGCATAAATTGATGATGATTCAAGAATATAATTTGATCAATGACCTTGTAAAAATAAAAATGGTAATTTTATGGGAGAGTAAATCATCATCCCTTCCCAAAATTATTTCATAACCATCATTACTAGAGAAGATGTAGAAATATAAAATGGTATATCCCCTGTTACAAAAGAATATGGAGGCTTGAAGAATTCAATATTTTTTGAGTTAAATATAGATCAAGTAGGTGCACTAATTGTTTTACAACACTATGTTTTCAATATATTCTACAGATAATGAAATAACGGTTGGATGAATCAAATTTATCTAGACTATATACATATAGAAATCATTAAAATTTGTAGGGACATTTTTATTATTATTGGTGGGATGATATTTAAAGGGATATTTACATCAACATTAAAAGCCACGTGGTGTTTCAACAAGTGATGGAAGAACCAAAACATGCTAATTGGGTATTACAACAATTACCTATAGAGATATGTATGTTGGATAATATCACATTGAAATTTTTCACCAGTATTCCAAGAACATCCATTAAAAACAATGGGATATGGGTTATAGTTGACTGACTCACCATGACTAAACATTTCATCACTATTTGGGAAGATTTCACTCTTGAACAATATGACATGATTTATATAAAGGAAGCAGTGAGGTTGAATGGTGTGAAACATTATATCATTTCTGATCAAGATCCAATGTTTACATCAGAATCCAAGGAATGTCTTCATCATTATCTGAGTATTGAATTTAATTTCAGTAAGACCAGTTAGATCAAAACTAATGGCCTATCTGAAAGGACTATTAAGATGGTATTTGAGGTAGAACTCCTTTTTGTTCGGTAAAGATGCTGATATAATGTTTTTTGGGCCAGATCTTGTCCAAAATATGATATAAGTGGATCATTCTATCTAAGAAAAAATAAATTCTACTAATATTTGGGAGAATATTTGATCTGAAAACTATCGAAGAGAATTGGATTCAGATGCAGGTGAATTTTTTTTCAATTGAATATAAAAATAGAATAGAGTCATGTGGTTATTGAATAAAGATGATCTTATCTTGAAGAACATTATACCCTACAAAAGACTTCATTTCATATGATAACTGGACAACTAAGTCACACTTACACTGAATCTAGCTCATGTTCATGATGTATCCAATGCATCTCTCTTTGGAAATATATACCTAATCCCTCACATGTACTAAATTAGGAGCTGGTATAACTAGGACATATACTCTCTTATGAGATAAATCTGCTAGATATCATAGACAATAGATACTATTTTTTGAGAAAAAATACTGCCCACATCATGAAAGTGTTATGGGGAAACCCTATAAATTAATAAGCAATGTGGTAACTAGAGGAGGTTATGAGAGAGAAGTATCTACGCCTTTTATAAATGAAGATAATGATTTTAAAATTTCATGGATAAAATTTCATAAGATGTTAAAAATGCAATGACCTAGATTTTATAAATTTTATTTGTTTCGTAAGAAAATCTTTGTTATTTTATATTAATCCCAAAAAATAATAACTAGGTAATTATGATGTATTATTTATTTTGTATAAATTTAAATGTGACCATCTATATTAAACCATTATATGACCATTGGTCAAATATGTGTTTTGGTCAATATGACCATATGAAACCATACACATGATAATTAATTTTTTATCTTATATTTAGTGTTTATAAGTATTAATGAAAAGGGAAATGTAATTAAAAGTTATAAAGTGATGGTCTCAAATTGTATTTTAATCCCATATGATACCCATTTGTTAGAACTTGGTAAGAGTTAGGGTCCCTAGGGACTTCACTTGACTATGCCCAAGTTGGGTTTAATCTTCATATTCTTGAATGAAATCATCTATGTGAGAATCTTATGTTAGTTAAAATTACCACTCTTGAGATGTTATTTGAGCTGCCACTTGAATATATCACCATCCCAGGACTTATCATTAGGTCATACCAGGTTTCTATAAGAGGTTATGTGTCTTTGAAATTGGTAAACAATGTCTAATTCCATTATATAAGTCAATTTTTTATTTCATCTATAGTATTTCTTAATAAAAGTCATGATTTAATTTTGATGTAATTTGATAAATTTATTTTTTGACACAAATTATACATTTTAAAATGGTCGTATTATTTAAAACAAAACCATGGAATTATTAATGATATTTATTTTATTTAAATATTATATTAAAAATACTCTTAATTAAATATTATTAATTAAATAAATTTATAATTCCTTAAAAAATATGTATTGTCAAAAAATTGACTTTACATTATCAACCATTTTTTTTAATAAATATGAATTATTATATCTAAAATATAATATTATCAAACATAGAAAATTATTTAGATAAAATAATTTTCAATTTTTAAATCATCATGTTGAAATTGGTCTAGGGATAATTTATGATAATTTACTAAAATAATTTATTTTTCATTGAATCATAAAAAAATGGTTTGAGGGTTTTTGTATGATTAATAACATAGTGATTAGTTCATTGTTATTTAATAATTAATTAACAAATATCAATTACCTAGAATATGTTAATTTTTTATAATGAAATACAGTAATATATTTTAATCAATTTCAAAACCTATAAGTTTATTTTCAAAGTATAAAATGGATACTTCAACATTAAATGTATTATTTTCTAGAAACATTAAATTTCATTATGTAAAGAAGTAATATAAAAAATTCATGGTTCTTGAATGTATTAATGAAATAGAATATGTACCAGATTTCCAAAACTATGGGGAAAAACTTTGGTATGTCCATGGTTTTTCATTTCCCACAACATCAATTTCTAAGGGATATATTTGGATATTATTAATCAAATCATCTTCTTGTTAAAAAAATACCCACTCATTTCACATCTCATTAACACTACCATTTGATACTCCATGAAGTTATGGTAATTTTCCCCCGATTTATTCCCTCAATGGTTTTTTCAAGCCACAAAGGTTCGATTAATCGAGATCTAGGAGTAACTCTTCAAGGTAAGGGAATTATCCACTTATCATTCATATTTTAGATCATTTTTTTGTATGCCATCAAATTTACTAACTATGTTCCATTTTATAATTTTAGTTAATACAATTACAATAAAAGTATTAATTTATCATTGAGATAGCCTTTTCTTATCTCATCTTACCCATATCTAAAAAATATTTTATACCCATTATGTACCATAATTTGATTCTCAAAATTTCCATATTCTCTTCATGAAATTATCATTTATTTTCATTCTCTGAATGAAAATTAAAATTTATTTTTCAATTTTATTAAACTTGATGAAAAAATGATTTATTTTATTATGGTACAAACATACTTGAAACTCGAGTTCCCATTTATGTGGGTTAGTAATGACATAATGGTCATGTTTTTCTATGCACATTTAATATTCCATGATTCTAATATGAAACAATTTTTCTTCTCCAAATGTTATTTATTACGTTTTTTATAATCTATATGGGTGAATTTAAATATTTAATATGAATGGTTAACACTAATATCATTATAATGCATTGGATAATGAATTTAATCACTAGAGATTAAATCATTTATGATAACTTGGTGAATAAGCATAGTAATATTAATTTATGACACATTAGTGAAAAACCATGTCGAAATGATTATTAATGTATCATTAAAAAAATTAGCTTCAATTTCATGTTATGATTAATGTTTTTATTATTATTATGTTCTTTATTTTCATTATCAGGTTCCTTAATATCATTCCACATGTTCTTATTGATATATCTCATGATCTCATGTAAAATGTTTCTCTTACGATGCCTCGTGTTCACCCATTTACTTAAATGTATGTACCTAGGATATGAAAGAGGGTAAATTTACATAGTATTAAATTAAAAATTATCATTTAGAGAGTATTTAAAGAAGGTATTTATTTTCCATGTATTTTTTTTAATTATTTCCATAGTACTAAATATTAAAAGATCTACTATTTGTAAAATGTTATAAAAAGTATATGTAATAAAATGGAGGCATTCCATAATGAAATGAAATTATTTTCAATGGAAATTATTTACATCTAATTAAGGGTGAAAATTATTACACTATGATAATGATTTCATGGGTTTCCATGTTTTCATAGGACAAACAGTATTCCTCTATTGTGAGTTCATTACTGAGATTTCTATGTCAATCCCATGTTTTTAAATTTTTTCGTAGGATATATGGATATGTGTTGTAATGGAAGGATTAATTTTGGAATTAGTGGAGATTTTCTATGAGTTATATCATTATTTATTTTAAAAATTATTATATTATAGGAATGATTTATACTAAATAGAATATTCCACTTTTAATTTAATTATTTTATTATGTATGAGTTATATAGTGATTCTATAAAACTCTACATGTGAAAAGATCCACAAAGTGAAAGAAAATACTTTATTATTTAAATTAAGGATTGTGTAATGATTACATCCTAGTGATAATAGAAGGTATCAATTGATGAGTTAGATAACATCAGAAGATATGAATATATTAATAATAAGGCCTCAAAAGATTTTACATTAATGATATGTTGAAATGACATATAATTTTATAATATCCATGATTCATTGACTGAAATATTTATTTCTACAATGGATTTACAAAATTTAATTAGGGATTCAATAGTTGGAGGAAATCACGAGGAAAATATACTTCCAAATATGTGTCCTAATATAGTTTGAATTTGGATAGAACATATAACATCTGAATGCTTTCATGAAAAATTTTATCTATATATTTTTTTTCTTCAATATCATGAATTGAATGAAATAGTGAGTTTAGAAGAACCATGAAATTAACTTATTATAAATTGGAAATATTATCCTAGCCATTAGGTTAACGGGAATAAATATAACTAACTTATGAAAATATATAGTGAATTCATTCGTTTCCAACTTTTTTGAAAAATATAAATCATTTTTATAGTTTTATTTTTTTAATAAATTGATTGAATTTCTATTATTAAAATATATTAATTAAATATATAGGTTATATATTTAAAATAATATTATTTTATATTCATAAAATTGATAATCATTGACATATTGTATTAATAAACAATGTTATATGTATTGAAATATATATTTTACAAAAAGGAAATTATCTGACTTTAAATAGATAACCTATTTAAAATTAAGATTTTGAAAACTTAATATTTTTTTATTATAACATAATTTTTTTAGTTGGAATAAAGATAAAATAATTTAGCTTAGATAAATTTTTAATATTTTTTTTCATAAATTTCATGTTCTTATGAATTGTAAAAATCCACTAAATTATAAAAGAAAAAAACTTTTTTCATCAAAAACAACATTATGGTAAAATTATAATATTTTATAGTTCTAATGTATAAATATAATTTATTTTTATCATTAAATATAATTTATGTTATTATCATTAATTTTTTATTTACCTGAGACTTGAAAACAATTCAATCATTTGCATTATTAGAAATTTTAAAAAAAGTTCTCTCTTTCAAAAAATGGTATTAAATTTAAATTAATTACTAAAAATTATATGTTTTGAATATTGAAAATGGATTCAATATTTGGAATCAGTAGTTCCAAATTATTTAAATAGAAAATCTTTATTTTTTGGGCATTATGAATTGTATGTTCTGTAATTTTCATTAATAAAGTAAAAGGGTTAATCGGGAAATTATGTATTCGAATACTATTATTAAATTACTCAAACACTTGTCTTAATATCATTGGATGATTGTTTTTGATCTAAAACATCCTTGGGATGATATGGTGTCCTTTGGATGCCACTTGGGTGACATTAGGATATTTATTATATTATATATAATGAAAAATTCAATATTTATTTCGCAAATTATAATTACAATATCATAATTATATAAGGTTATACATAAGATAAATTTGATTATAAATAATATTATTAAATATATTTTTTCTTTTTTTTTTCTTTTTCATTTATATTTAATTTTTAGGAAATAAATATTTACCTTAAAGACATATAATTTGATGATGTATAATTTAGTTAATTTATTTTTAATAAATCATTTCTTTTATTAAAAAAAATTATCTATTAAAAGTCCCAAATAATTGACCAAAACATATTTTTCAAGTATACATATACCATAACAATACAAATATCATTAGGGGCCATTTATATCATTATAGAATAGATTTTGACATGTATATAATTTTATAAATAGTGATGTTAAACTAGACACATTCATAATCTAATTATTAAAAGAATTAAAATGTTAGATTTTCAAAAGATAAATTTGACTAAAAATATTCCTCTGATAGATAGTATATTTATTTTCATCATAGTATTTAAATTTTAATTTTTATGCAAGAGATAAGTATATTAAGTAATTAAATATAATTGATGTATTAATTATTTTATTTATAGAGATAACAAATAAATGTTTTTAAGAATATTAAAATTAATATATTATTGTCTAATTAATTTGAATAATTAATTCTATATAGGAATGTATCCTCTTATTAAAATAATAAAATAGTATGTTCAATGTTAATTTGGTTATGTTAATATTTTTGTAATTCAACGAATTGAATATTTTTAAAATTGACACCATTAATTGTTTTTCAAAAAAAAAGAGTTATTAAATTATTTAAAAATTATAAAACATATTTAAAAATATATAATAATTTCTATATGGTATAATATGTTATTTGGTAATTATTTATACTCTAATTGACATTAAATAATGAAATATTTCACCCTTTTAATATTGAAATATTTGGTACCGTGGTTAAAAATTAAATAAAATAAATAACTGTTAATTAAATTGGTATTGCTTAAATTAATTGAAAAACTTGTATAAAATATTTTTTTGATTATATTACAACCATTTATCATCTCAGAATAAATATTTACACATTTTATGTAATTTTAATGTGGTTTTTTCATTATAATTTAATATTTTTGGAGACCACAAATGTGCCCATGACCTCAATTATAAAAGGGCACCTTCTCCCTCACCCATTCACTTCACATTGAGCATTATGACTCGTCAATACCCTTAAATTATACCTTATAAAATTCCTTAGTTATATTATTGAGGTTATTTTCTTCTAAAAGGACCATCTCTGGTTATCTTGGTGTAGATTTTGAAGATGCATGTCGAAGAAAAGGTAATTTATTCAACCAATTCATTCAAACCTTTTTATTCTTATACATCCTCCTCTTGAGTTGTTTCAAAATAATGTAATAACTCCTTTATAACTTATATAATGAGTTGTTATAGTGATTATGAGATAAAATTTTTCCACTTTCTAATGATCCTAATAAAAATGTAATCACTACGTGTGCTTACATAAAACTTACTATCTCTACGCCATGGTGTAATTTGTTTTTCGTGAACACCTTTATTGGAGGGTTATAACGATGTAAATAATAACTATATATTATAATTATATATTTATATTGATTATGAAATATTATAAACCTTTCAATTCAACACCATTCGGTATTTATGATAATGATATCGTCACTTGTGGTACGTATGACCTACTATCTCCATTATACGATGTGACTCATTTTACATGATCATCATCAAGGAATGATTATATAATTGTAACGAATGAAAAAATAAGATTTATATTATTTTAAAAAATTTTAATGGTATAACTATTTCTTAATATGAAGAACAAGAACTTATTCGAGAAAACACACATAAGATAATGAAGCAGTTAACACCCGAATATCAAGTAATAAAGAAATATTATTAACAAAAAGATGATAATTTTATCATTTATTATATCATAAAATTATTATTAATCTAGAAAAATTCAATTTAATTATTTAAATGATTATATTTTAGGTTTTAATGTATACGAAGGATGTCAAATCTATGGTATGGGATAATATTGAAATATCATTATTATCAAATATTATTATTTTGTATATATTTACTACTGTATATTTATCATCCAAATCCTTGTTTCCAAAAAATATAATATTATTTCTATTATTGTAAAAAAAATACAATGTCAATTTTACGAATTGGTTAATTTTTATTTAACGTTATGAAGGAAATATTCTATTATTATTCGAAACGAAGTACTCTTTAACATTTCTAGAAAATGTTCGAGGAGAATGTTTTCTTAAGATATACCAATTGAACAAGTTTTTATGGTTTCATAATTCTTTCTTTCCATGAATCTACTTTTACAATATTTTATGTGTTTTCAATTAAATTATGTTGTTTAAAATTTCAATTCATTTTGAGAAAATAAAACGTTTTTGAAGAAGAAAGTATAGTTTGATCAATATTTAATTTCAAGTGTTTTATCAAGATTATTTTCCACATATGAATGAATTATCTAAATATGGTTACACTTCTAAAATATTTTTACTACGATCTCAATGTGATATGATTGAATACTATTTATGAAATCCATTTGTTTTATATGGATTATGGTGGAAGGATGTTTAAGAAACCCATTCAATTTTTTAGGTTATTCTATTATGAATGATTTATTTTTGTGTGGTAGAAATAATAATTATTTCATTATTTTAAGGGTGTGAAATATATATACCTCTAATTAACTGGGTAAATATTTATATCTCCAAATATAAATATCTATGGAATAGGAAATGATCTTGAATCAGTAATACATTGCTACAATGAGGAGTGAAATTAGTTTAATAATGGGATTTTCTACTAAGATAATCATTCAAATGAGCCTTGAATAATATGAAATGATTTTCTATGATTATGTGTATTCCAAAAAACTTCACATCTTTTTTTATTAATTTTGTGAGTACATTAATTGATTTTTATGAATATTCTGGATTTATCACGCGGTATGATATCATGATCTCTCCTATGTATGATATGATTTTCAAATGTTATGTTCTCATGTATTATGATTATGATATAATTGATATCTCATTTCATACCTTACAAAGAATCTAAGATCACCCTTTCATTTGTTTGTTTTCCTCATGTCATGAATAATGGTTCTCAGTAAGATATTTCATAAAGGGATTATGTTATGATGAAATAAATGGGAGGTAATAATAATGTCTTAGGAACCAGTTGTTTATGTTCCCTAGTATCTAAAGACACTATAACTATATTGTATTATCATGTAATTGTTATATTTTTTATGGAATATTATTCAATATTAAATTAATATCTATGTATGTAATAGATGGTTTTTTATAGTTGGTATCAGAGGATATGTAATGTTATCCTTTGGAAAATAGGATAAGAAAACCTTATTAAGAGCCCATAAGATATACCGAAATATAGGATACAACCCTAATGTTTTATATGTGTTTATGAATAATATAGGACAGAACCTAATGTAACCTAAATTTAATTTTTTTGATTGACTGTGTTTTTTCCCCATTATGATTATTGTTTATGATAGAATGATTCTTTGTTGTATTCAACTGTTGTAACTCAAAGGAATTTTCTTAATGATGAAAGTGATGGATAACGAAATTATTTTACTCTTGAGAAACCAAATGTTATGGGAGATAGAAATAGAAATTTTATAACAATACTCAAACAACATTTTCAAGATATTAGTCGGGCAGGACTTCCAAAGAAGAAAATGAGGGGAAAAAAATTCTCTTGAGCCCTTCTTGAGGCATCTTCCACATACATTCTACAGATAATATGATCCATTAGTGGCGGTAAAATGGATAAATATTACTAAAAAGATCATTTTAGTTCAACTAATTCTAGATCATGAAAATGTCATATTTTCTGTCAATAATTGGGAAGATAAATCAGTTCATTATTAGAATCATATCAAGAATTTGTGGTGAAGAGATGAAATTGATTCTATGGAATGGGAAAAGTTCAAGAACAGATATTTATTTAAGTACATTACCCATATGTCTTGAAAAATTATGGAGAATTTGTTCCATAGACATAAGATAAAATGAAGATAAATATCTTGGTACCTAAAATGGATATTTTACAAAACAAGAATGTTACGATTCTATAATTATTATCCAACCTGTGAGTAAAATTGATCTATTATTTATTTTCATGACACCAAGTCATTTAAGGGAATTATACATAATAGACATAAATAGTTTTGAATTAATTGTTTCATATGCTCTCAAGGTTGAGATGGAGATTGGAGTAACCCATCAGTCCTATGGGTTTGATAATAAGATAAAAATGGAATTCAAGAGAAAATAAAAAGACAACACGTAAAATAATAAGAGTTTTCACATATATTAAATAAGTGGAATGAAGCATAATGAAAATGGTATTATAGGGACTAGTAAATTTTTTATATGTGTATTATCATGTCATCAGGTTTTTGATGGTCGAAGTGATGGGAAAATGTTTTTGGATGATTCATATAGTGAAAAGGATAGACAGAATGAAGCTCTTACAAATCAATGTTACATGTTCAAGGAAATGGGGTACTATGAAAATTAATTCTATAAACCCATGGTAATTGATGATGATCATAGTCAAAAAAAATTTAAGGACAATGAATAAAATAATGTCACATGTGATCACTATAGGCAATGCATAGTAAAATAATGAAGTGGTGAAAGGTACAGTTACCATCCACTCTAAAGTAGAAAATGTATTATTTGGTTATGGATAGGCTCACTTTTATATTTATAATACAACTTCTGCTATTATTTCCATATAACATCAACAATTAGAAGTTGAGTTAGTAGGGAAAAATCCTAATGGCACAAAAATAACAGAAAAAGTTTATTATTCTTATTCAGTTGATGTTTGTGGGAATGTTCTTCCTAAAAATTTTATGATCCTTCCTATAGTGGAATTTGATGTGATTATTAGAATGGATTGTCTTTACCAGTATGTAACTCTTATCAATTTCCAAGGAAGGTAAGTCACATTTAATATTCTAGATCAATCTATGATAATATATCGATAGAAGGATGAATATAACATTCTTGTAGAAATGTAATCCATATATGTGGCCTTATCCCTATAAATGAATGTTATATATCTCAAAAGGATGTGTAGAAACTCACAATTAAAAATAAACCCATTTATTGAGGGTTTTATAATGTATTTCGTGAATAATTTTCTGGTCCGACACTAAAGTGTAATGTTCATTTTTAGTAGAACTCATGCATGGTGTTATTGCTATTTCGAAGACAATGTTTTGGAATAGAAAAAATTGGGTTTCAAGAATTGAATATGAAATTCCTAGTGAATCTTGACAAGGGATTCATATGCCCTAATGATTCACTATGGGGTACACCTATTCGGTTTATTAAGCATAAAATATATCAATGAGACTCTATATTTAATATCAAAAATTAACAAAGTCATTATCAATAAAAAATATCAACATCCCCATATTTATTACTTATTAAACCAACTATGTGAAGATCAATAATTTTCCAATACTTAACATCATTCATGATATCCTAAATTAAAGGTCACGAAGGAGGATATACCAAAGTTTTCATTCCATATAAGGTATGGAAATTGTGAATATATAGTTATACCTTTTGATGTAACTAATTACCCTACTATGTTTATTGACCTAATGAATAGAGTATTTAGATACAATCTTGATCAGTTTGAGGTTGTCTTTATAAATGTTATTATTTTCAATTGGATGAGAGAGTATGAATGTGTAGATCAATTGATAATTGTATAAATGACCTAGATAAAGGATTATCATTATGAAAAATTTACCATGTTTGAATTTTTTCTAGATGATGTTTTATTTTAGGGCCCCACAATCTCAAAAGAGGTGATATCTGTGGATCCCATAAAAATACATGTTATTAAATGTTTTTGAAACCAAAACTAGTAACATTGATCTGATATTTCCATGGATTGGATGGACATTATCAATGTTTTGTGAAATTTTTTTCATGATTTGTTTATCCACTCACAATGTTGACTCGGAATGTAGTCATGTTTGCATGGAGAGAGGAATGTGAAGTGAATTTCAATGATCTCAAAAGAAGGATAACCAGTTAACCTATGCTCACACTACCATGAAGTTGAGAATGGTTTGTTATCTACAGTTATTTTCCAAAAAATTGGTTGGAATTTGTTCTAATTGAAAATGTTTTAGTGATAGATTTTTGGTCCGGAAAATTGAAAATCCTTGGAAAAATTATCCCAATAATGATTTTGAGTTAGCCATGGTAATATATTAATTAATGATAATGGGAAATTATGTTTTTGGTGAAAGGAGTGATATTTCTAATAGACATAAAAGTCTACATTATATGTTTCCACAAAAACGAGTTGAATATATGCTAATGAAAATGGTTGGAGTTGATTAAAGATTACTACATATCAATACATTACCACCTTAGGAATGTGAACAGGGTGGAAGATGTCATGAGTCGAAAGGACCATGTAACACTCTCTATTATAAGGATCACAAAATATCAAATATTTAAGGATATAAAAAAGATGGATCATGATATTTAAATGAAATGGGATAAATTTTAGCCTTCTCAACTGAATTTTAAACCATCAATACAAGTGAAGATTAAGGAGGCATAGATGTAAAATGAGTGCTACAAATGAATATGTGGAATGTTCCTAAATTTAATCATAATTGTGATGGAATTATAAATTCTAAGAATGTGGTTTGTATTCATCCAATTCTAGAATTAAAGATGGGACTATTGGATGAGGGTCATAGTTCTTCATTGTCTATTCACCATGGAATCATAGAGATATACAGGTACCTGAATGTGTATTTCTTATAGGAATAAATGAAAAGAGTTGTTTCCAAATATGTATCTCGAATATTGTTTTGTTAACAAGTTATCTGTGAGAGACAAAATTATATGGGTATGTTACAACAATTAAACATACCAAAATGGAAATGGAAAAACATCACTATAAACATTGATGTTGAATATCTAAAAACATATTAAGTCCATCATTCAAGATAGGTTTCAGTTGATCACCTTACAATGTATGTAAGATCCATTTCTAATAGAGATGATTTCTCTCTTGATTAGTATCCCGGGATATAAGTAATGGAAATTCAAGGATTTCTTGGATTTCCAACTTCCATTATATTTGATCAGGATCTAAGGATTACCTTGAGGTTCTATTGTATTCATCAGCATGCTCTTTATATAGAGTTATGTTTCAGAAAAACATATCATTATCATATATATGGACAATCTTAGAAGAAAATGTAACATCTAGAAGACTTGTTGAAATTTTTTTATATGGACTTCAAATGTTTTTGGGATCATCACCTACGTTTTATGGAAATGTTTTTCAATATTATATTTGACTCGTATATTCAAATGGATCCATAATGAATCCCTCTGTAGAAAGAAATGTATATCACCAACTTTTTGGGATGAAATTATAAAAAAAATCTATTAAGACCAGATCTTTTTGATGAAATGGATGAAATTTTAGATATATTCAACACACATAATATAAGGTCATAGTAGGAAAAAATGAAATGTTAAAAACCGAAGAAAATACCTATTGTTTTAAGTGTATTAGAAGGTTTTTCTATGAATATCATTCTAGAAGAGAGTAATCAGATTTCAAAAGAAGAGAAAGTTGAGCCCTAGGTATATCGGTCCTATTGAAATTATGGACTGTGTTGGAATGGTAACTTATGGATTGGAACTTCCGCTAAATCTCTCTCAAATTCATGATGTGTTCCCTGTATCTGTCATGATAAATATCACACACGATCATTCACTTGTACTAATCTCAAATTTTATACCAATGGACAATGATCATTTTTAAGAAGAATAACAGATAGAGATTATGGATTGTAGGGAAAAAGTTCTTTGAAACAAGACGATTCAATTGGTTAATGTTTTATGGTGGAACCACTAATTTGAAAATGATATGTGGGAACATAAGGATATTATTTGGGAGATATATCCTCATCTTTTTTTATCCAAGTGATAAATTTTAAGAGAAAAATTTAGTTTAAGAGGGTAGAATGTGACACTGGGATGTTTTAATTAAATATCTTCTCGATATAATTTTAATTTTTCAATGGATTTCATTTCACACAATGATGAGTTTAAAAAAACCATGATATTCTCTTAGTGTAAAATTTAGATTTCAAAATTATCATTTTTATCAGGAATAAGTATAACTAAATTATGAATATGTATGGTCAAGTCATTCACTGTCAAATATTTATGAAAATTATAAATCAATTTCATATTTATATTTTAAATAAATTGAGTGGATTACAATCAGTAAATTAAATTAATAAAATATATATTTTTTATACTTTTTGAAATATTATTTTATTCATCCAATAAATATTTTTTTATTGGATATGAATAAATCCAATTTGATGTATAGGAAAATAATATTTTTCAGAAGGGTAATTTTTTGCCTTTGAATGACAGACCCCATTTAAATTAATATTTTGAATTATTAATAATATTTAAATCAAAAAGTAATCACTTTCATTAGAGGAAAGTAATATAAAATTTACATAGAATGAATTTTTTATATCTTTCTGATAACTTTCATCTTTTGATTAATAGTAAAAATAAATTAAATTTTAATTGAAAATTATTTTTTCCTTTGAAATAATATATATGATTAAAAAATTATATATAATTTTTTATAATATTTAAAGAAATTATTTTTTATATTTCAATATAATTTATTTCACAGGCATTAATTATACATTTATTTTTGATGAAGAATTATTTCAATTTTTTGTAATGTTTAAACATTTCAAACCCATTCAGTATTTATGACAACATGATTAATTTAAATTTAATGACTGCAACTTCGGTGTTTTTATTGTTGAAAACAGTACTCCATATTTGGAATCAGTATGAACAAATTATGTAAATAGAATTATTTCTTCATATTATTAATATTAACTTCAGTAATTTTATTAATACGATAAAAGAGTAAAACAGAAAATTAAGGGTATGAATTCTATTATAAAATTACACTATCTTTTTTTTAATAAAATTGGATGAGTGTGTTTTGACCTAAATCATCCTTAGATCGAAATCGTGTCATTTGGAAGCCACAAGGATGAGATTACGACATTTAATTTATTATATTGAATGTAAAATTTAATATGTCTTACTCAAATTTCAATAACAATATCATTTTTCATAATAGGTTATACATAATATAATTTCAATTATAAATACCAACTTGAAATATTTTATTAAATTTTTCATGGTAATTTATTTGTAATTTTTATGGAAAAATAATTACATTAAGGACTTATTACTTGATGATTTGAAAATTAATTATTTTATGAGAAATGAGTTTTTATTAAAATACTATTAACTATTAAAAGACCAAAAATCATGAAAAAAATCATATTTGTGGAGTATATATCGTCCAAAACTATCCAAGGTTCTCGTTAGGGACTATTTATATCCTTATAGAAGAGATTGTGAAACTTATATTATTTTATAAAAATTGATGTTAATGTTGTCACATTCATACTCTAATAAGAATAACTTCTTATGTTGGATATTCTAGAA
Source organism: Viscum album (assembly GCA_963277665.1). Lineage (NCBI taxonomy): Eukaryota > Viridiplantae > Streptophyta > Magnoliopsida > Santalales > Viscaceae > Viscum > Viscum album. Next base: position 719,062,478 of record OY728152.1, read on the forward strand.
GATAAATTGGGAAAAAAATATTATTTCTATATATAGTAGATTTAAATTCATCATAGTATTTTATTTTTAATCTATATTCAATTTATAATATTATTAATTATTTAAATAAATTTGGGGTAATAATTAATTTGTTAATAGAGATAATAAATAAATGTAATTAAAAATATCAAAATAAAAATATTTCTTGAAACCTAATATGTCTAATAAATTATATATAAGAATGAGACGTCTTATAAATATCATAAAAAATATTCCTTGAAATTAACTTGTTATCTTAATATTTTTAAAATCAATGAATTGAATATTGTTAAAATTGAAACTATTGATTGTTTATAAAAAAATAACTTTTTAATTTTTTAAAAGTTATATAAGATTTTAAAAAATATATTATAATTTTTAATGGTCTAAAATTATATTTCGTAATTATTTATGGTCTAATTGGCATCAAATAATAAAATATTTCTCCCTTTTAATATTTAAATATATCTTACACTAGTTCAAAATTAAATAGAATAACTATGTTTTAATTAAAATGATAAGGATTAAATTGACCGAAAAACTGGAATGAAATCTATTTTTTTATGATATTAAAAAACAAACTCATCCTAGAAAAAAATGGAATATTTGGGAGTTCGATTTAATTGGTTTTATTTTAATATAAATTATTATTTTTGGAGAACCCAAAAGTTCCCCTCACCTCAATTATAAAAGGGTACCTCCTCCCTCGCCTATAAACATAACATTGAGCATTAAAACTCACATATATCCTTTCATATTACATTATAAAATTAGATATTTATATTCTAGAGGTTCTTTTTTTCTTAAAATCCAAAATATAGTGCTCAAAGTTGAGAGTTTTAGGAAGCTTGTCGAAGAAGTGGTAATCTCCCCTACCGATTTTTTAAACCCTCTTTCTTCATCTACATACTTTTCATCAGATGTTTCATTATATAGTAGTAACATCATTATCACTTATATAATCAGATGTTGTTACTTTTATGGGATAAAAATATTCCACTTTCTATTTATCCTATGAAAAACTAAATCAACATGCATGCGTACGTAAGACACACCGTCTCCACGAAGCGATTTGATTCATTCTAGATGATATTCATTAAATAATGATATTATAAACATCGAAATTGAACAAATACGTTTTATATTATGTTCAATTAATTTTTAAATTATATAACTATGACCTAAGAAAGAGAAATATAACTTATTCGAAAAAAATGCATAAAACTATCACTCAGTTAATACCCAAATAACAAGCGATAATGAAATTCTATTAACAAATGGATAATAATATGACAATATATGATATCATAAAAATGAATATTATTATATAAAATTTCAATGAAATTATTTAAATCAATATATAGGAGTTTTGGATATATATTAATGATATCAGACCTAAGGTTTGAGATAATTCTTTAATCTCATTATTATTTGAGATTATTTATTCGTATATATTTACTGTGGTATATTTATATTCCACAGAAATGTTTCCTAAATTTGTAATATTATTTTGTATTATTATATATTTTCTAAACAAAAATTTTATACATTGGTGAATTTTGATTAAATGGTACAAATGGAATCCTTTTTTGTTATTCTATTAGGGGTACTTTTTACCATTATCTAAAAAATTATGAGAAGAATATTTTTTAAACATATATATCATGAATAAATTTTGACACATAAATAACGCCTTATTAACATGAAGCATATCATACATGATTTTATGTTTATTTTAATTAATATTATTTTCAATTTAAATATCATGGTATTTTGAGAAAATATTATGATTTTGAAGAAGAATGGTTATTTTCCTCAAGAATTAATTTCAAGGGTTTTATCAAAATTATTTTCCATATATGATTAAATTATCTAAATATGATTAGGCTTCTTCCCTATTATTACTATTCTTTGAATGTGTTATGATCGAATTTTATTTATGAAATCCATTTGATTAATATGGATTACGGTGGAATGATTTTTTAGAAACATTCTTATTTCGTGGGTTATGCTATGATAAATGATTTATGTATTTTCCCACATGTAAGAATGATTTCACTATGAAATTTGTGGGACCTATATATCCCTCCAATGAATTTGGTAATGATATATATCTCATTATATATACCTTGATGGATTAAGAAATGATCTCGGTTCTATAATACAACGCTTGAATGAGGATTGATCTCAGTTCAGTATTGCACTTTGTCTGCTATGATGGTATCGTAAATTATCCTTGACTTATATGAAATGATTTTCAATTCTCATGTGCATTCCACAAAACATAATGTCATATTTTATAAATTTCTGATTATGTTCAATGATTTTTATGAAATTTCAGGATTTATCCCGTGGCATGATATCATGTTCTCTCATATGAAGGATATTATTTTCAAATGTTATGTTCTTATGCATTATGATTATGATATGATTGATATCTACCTTCTTTACCATTACTGAGCATCTGAGCTCACCTGTTCATTTGTTTCTCATTACTGGGTCCTGAAGAAGGGTATTAGGGAAGAAATGTCAAAAAGTATTCCAGTTATGATTAAATTAGTGTGAGACAATGAATATGAATTATGACTAAATTTTTTGGGTTTCCTATTTTCTAAAATGACTATGAAAATATGGTAATATCAACGATTTGCTATATTATGTAATTAATATTATTCAACATTGAATTAATTTAATTTTATGTAAAGTATGGTTAGTTATATAACAGTTTTTTATAGTGATGGATCAATTGAATGAAGTGATAAATGGGGGTGTAATAAATGAATGATTAGAACCCACTCCAGTAAGATTGATTAATCCAATAGTGAAACATTTCATGAGGAAACATCCACAATTATTCAACATATAATCTTACTCATTTGTAGTTAATGATGAATTAATTCCTTTGAAGCTATAATTGAAGCCATGGGATTGTTGAAATATAATAAGGTAACCCATTATATCTATCATATTAAAGGACAAGATTATCAATTATGGAATTACCTTATGAATTCTAGAAATAATCATGATCTATATTCCATGGAATGGGAAACGTTTAATGATATTTTCCTTCAAAATATTTAACTGTTGTTTTTGGCATAAAATGGTGATACAATTCGTAGAAATAAATAAAAAGGATGATGAATCCATTGATGCATATGAAGAAAAATTAAAAATAATGACAATGTATTTTCAATATTTTATTTGATAAATATATATAATAATTAATATTTTTTACTTAGTATTATAACCAAATTTATATATATATTTTTCCTCAAAGGTATATAATATTTTTGATAAGGTGGATCAGTCTACTGAGAATGGTGAAATGGAGTTTACGGACACATATGTTCCATGAGATAGAAAGAGTAAGAAACAATAAAGGTAGATGTATACTAAGAAGCATCCTATAATAAATTTTGGTGTTAAGACTAAAAAATGTTCCCATTGTGGTAAAAGGAAATATGGGGATTTAGCTTAGCAACTAGAATGTGCTACTAGTTTGGTATGTTTTTTTACATGTTTTGTGACTGTAAAGTGAATAGTTCTGAATAATCCATGAGTGTTATAACAAATAGAAGTCAATAGGAAGATTATTTAGCTATAATTAATAGGTAAATTATGGTAACAAGTGTCCAAAGAAACATACTCTGTGTTTATATCTTCATGATCGGAAGGAGAAAATCCATGGAAAAATAATTTTCTACGTCAAGAGTATATTTGGGGTCATCTAGTAATGTGGTGAAAACTCTAAGGAGCTCGATTTTTGTCGATGGATGATAATAATCTCAATCTAATAGGAACACCTAATTTAAAATTTTTAATAATTGAAATACCTTGGGATATATTTATTTAGATTCTATAGATATATATGGTGTATGTTTGAAATTTATTTTTTTAATAATATAAATACTTTTAAAAATATATGTTTAATGGAATTAGTAACCATTAGGGTTATATATCTATAAAATTAATTAGTTTAATTGTTGGTTATTACTATTAACCAATAGTGATTAATGTATTGTAAAACACATGAGTTATTGAAATATGTTACTATGTTCCATCCATTTTGGTTTGGAGTAAATTATAATGGTAGTAGTAATATCATGTTATACTTTTTAGGATTATGATATATATTAGAAGTTGATTCTACATCATTAGGATTTAAAAGGCATAATTAATACTCACTCTTTGGAGGAAAATATGAGATTATTGTGGAAACTGATTAATGGATTGAAATAAGCTCATCATGTATGTATATTTCAATATTCTTTTAGAAATGTAGGTGAGGAAATCCATCAACACTAGGGAAAAGATATTAGAATAAATAATTTTAAAATAACCATATTTTATGATCATATAAATGACCATTTCCACAATTAGTTGTTTTTGGTTTTTCTTTCATTATCATCCTATTGATTATGTTCTCTATCACTCTCTATTATTTAAGGAGAATTAGTTTTTCCTTCCAAACACATCTTTTAATTTACAAAAATTATTCACCCTATGTTGAATACTAGTTATGCCTATCATCTAGTGACAGTTATGTTTCCCACATTCTCATATTAAGAGGTTTTTTAATACCACTTTGTATGATGAGGTATTCAATTAGTAAATTCCATAATTATTAATCATTTGATAACAAAAACGAGTTTCGACGGAAAAATTCCTTTTAAGGGGGTAGGACATAATATGTTGACATTTTATAAAATTTATTCATTAAAATTTATTTAAATTATTTAAAAGATATTGTTACATGAATTATATAGTTTATATTTCATCACATTAATCACCTTGTGGATTTGGTGTTAAATATGACCTCCAGTTCCTTTGATGACTTATGTTTCACCAAATCCTGAGTTATTAAATAAACCAATATATTATTACTATTATTATAATAGTTTTCATCTAAAAATTGGAAATGTGAGAATTAATAATATTAAATTTATTATGAAATTATAGTTTTCATATTTTAATTAAATTAATTCATTAGTGACCAATTAATTAAAAATAATTTCATATTTAATATGTACAAATTTTTTATGAAAAATTTAATTTTATGACTTGAGTGGGATTTTATCTTCATAAATTAAAATAAACTCAATTATTGAAATATATTTATCAAATTTATATTTTAAATATTTAATAAAATATTATGAAATTCATCTAATATGTTTTATAGGAATGGATAAGAATAAATTCAATATTAAGAAAAAAAATTAAATATTCCTAAAGGCACTTTTACCACCATTTATTGACACACAAATTATAAAACTACATTTTTGATATTTTATAATTTATATTTGAAAAAACATATTTCATTATTTTAATGTGTATTATAAAAATCAATAATGTAATAATTTGTGTTTTTATAAGAATTATCATATTTTGATGAATAACAAATAATATAAAATTGAAATTGTAAATCTATCTATATTTTGATTTAGTTATTTAGTAAATTATATTTATAATTAGTTTTAATGTATAATAGTTTTCATTTATACATATATTAATCCAATATAGTTTGTTGGGATCATTTTTATATTAATGTTTTATATTCATTCATAGTAATATTTTGAATATATTCACATTAAAACCCATCTTTGTCAAATTGTTTTTGTGATTAATTATTATATACTTTCTACCACTTATGTGATATTAATTTGTAAAAATGGATTCTATATTTGTAATGACATTAATAAATAATTATAAATAATTTCAAAATAGTATTGGACCAATAATATTACTGAAATCAATTAATGGTAAATACAACCGTTAAGTTAAAAATGTGTTTACCTCATGCCTAATCTTTAATCTTACAAGTCCAATTGGCCTATAATATTGTCTAAAACAAATTATATAGAAATTTTTTAATCATATCCTCTATTTCTAGAATTTCATTCATAATTGGGGTCACAATATATAATGTAGACCTCACAATATAATTTATCTTTTAATATTTACCAGAATGTCACTCCACCTTACTTAATAAAAAATATCAAGACATTTTTTATCACACAAAACCAAAAAAATAAGACCAAAAAATCCCCCCAAGATACACGAATCATCAATTTTTGAGGAATGAAATCCAAATAGTTCTTTTGGTTTAAACCAAAAGAAGTTACCTGATAATGAAGTAACATTATTCAATGATAACATTTGTTTTCATTATTCAAAAAACCAAACCAATTACTCTTATTACATGATTATGTAACATAATAATTATCCTAAATATACTTCTATTTTTTTATTTTATTGGTTTTATCTACACATAATAACACTTTCATCAAATGGCATACACCACCATCGTCAATGTGTACGACAGACTGTCTTCTCATGAACTGACGCCGTTCATTCAAAAACTACCACATATCATGGTTGGGAATAATTTTGGTAAACAAATTATATTATATATATGATATTTATGATTTATTGACTATTATATAATTATTACATAACAAATACCTTAATGCTTTAAATTTTTTATGGATTCAATAACATCATTCGTGGACATGTGGACAACCACCTACATAAAGTGATGTGATACGTACATACATTTCATTGAATGAATTAATTATCAAGTTAACAAAAATATATTATATTAATAACATAATTACATTTATTTAAAAATTATATATCATTTTCTTAATTAATTGTTCACACACTGAAAAAGTGATAACGTTGTACGTGGATGTGTTGACTATCTGATGCTCAAAGAATTGTGATTACATTAAATTCAAATGAATTATTTTTATATTTATATATTATTAACTAATATGGTATATATTATATAATTATAAATATGAAATAAATTTTATTAGAAAACATCTTTCCATATATATCAATGAATAATGGGAATTTTTCTCTTGAATATATACATCCTACCTTCTCCATGATTATAATGTTAGTTATTTTTTATAAAAAATAATTAATGATTGGTTTTAAAAGTATAATTTATGTATAAATATGATAATTATGTCATTAAACATATTCTTTATTTGTTTATGTAATTACCATGTTTACTAATGTCGACCAACCAAAGTCATTTTTAAATCATGAACTGAATTTTTTCAATAAACGTGACTAAATCCTAATTGTTTAATTTATTGTATACATAAAATTAATAACTAAAATTTAATTAATGATAAACCTATGAAATATTTTGAATCATTTAAATAATTAAAAAATAATAATTTTTATGAAATATATTCAAACATGTGACATGTCATACTCAATGTAATGGATTTCATGTAATTTTCCTTTCATTGAGGTATATTTTGTATTTATACACCAACCTTATTTTTTGAGGTTTATATACATCCCAATTTAATTATCATATCATTAACTAATCCATTCTCATGTTATTTCATTTTTTAAATATTATTTTTTCATGGTGCTTATGATTAATATTATTCAAATTGGTATGTGTTATATTTATCTAAAAACAAAATTTTAAATTAATATTTATTTAATATCTAAATATTTCACACCATGTTAATATCCATGATATTGTTTTACATATTTATTTATATGAATATGAAATTAAAGCAATGAAAATTTTATGTGCATATTTTATTCATCCCCTACAAGCATCTATGTTTTTAAATGAAAAAGAAATCCCTCTTTTCCATTTTAGGGAGTTTTGTTATTGAAATTGGGTTTTTAAAATGAATTGGTTATTTCAGTATTGTGAAATGATTACATATGAGTGGAAATGAAAACTTTTGAGTTAAATGTGTAAAATATCATTCATTTATGAATTATGATTATATTATAGTGCATTGACATTTGATGGGTGGTTCCATGATAAAACAATGTTGGATGGTTCCATGATAAACCAATGACAAGATGCTATATGATAAACCAATAATATGTGGGTCTGTCATTTACCTCCAATTTATTTGGTATGGAATTCAACCATATGTGTATTCCATTTTTAGTTGTAACATGTCAGGAATTTTAATTCTCGATAATCCCATTTATGAAAAAATAGAATAATAATATCACAATATTCCATTATGTGTTCTCTATAGTTTCTATTGGATTTATGTTAATATTATGATTAAAAATAATATAATTATATAGCATAATTTGAAATTAATGTATTTAATTTATCTTAATTCTGAATATTATCACATTATTATTATGTTTTCTTGGGTTTTTATTTTTTCATAGGACTAACGATTTTCCACAAAATTGTATGCCTTGATGAACTTGTTGTTCTTATTTGACATTATTAAATGTTTTTTTCAAATTATTAATTACTAGTAAGGGAAATTATTGAGTCTTTTTGAAAATCATGGATATAATCCATGTGGAAAATATTTATTTATTTTTAAAAAAATTTATATTATTGGAAAAGTTCATACTAGTGGGATGTTTCAACATTATATTGTATTATTCCAATACGTATGATTTGTGACCTAAATTTCCAAAACAAATATTAACATGAAAAGATCATCAGTGTGAAGGAACGAAAATTATTAAATTATAATCTATATTATTTATTTATTATGGACATTTACTTAAATTATAGGATTTTCAGGATTGTGTTAGTGGAATAAATTAGACATTTCTAATTTCGATGCTCCATTGAGTAGGATGACCAAATAGGGGATACTGTTATTTTTATAAGAATATTTTCAGAATTAATTATATGAATTAATGGGTAGATAGACCTCTTACATGATCCCAACCATTTTCGAGTTAGGTAAGGAGTATGTTTAATATTATTATTAATTTGGTATCACTATAGGTTTATTTAAGATGCAAGGGGATCAATTCATGTAATATTGGTCTTAGAAGTTGATTCCATGGAAACAATAACCTATATAATATTTGAAGTTAGAATATATAGTTAATTCATCATAATAATGGTTTTAGTATCTATTGGGAGATAGAATCCTTGCCTATATACACCATAAAATTTGGATGTAAATTTTCACTTAGTATGACCACAATAATTAAAAGTGACTGTTGGTTATGTAACCATAATAATTTGTCTTCAAGATATAATTTTAACCATGGAATAGAAATATAGATGTATATGATATATGTCAGATGATTTATCCATTGGATATATAGGAGTTGATCAATGAGTGAAAACTGATGGGTCATATTACTGAATGAATCTAGATGTCTAGGATGACTAGGATCAGGCAGTTTTAGAATTATTATCAGTTGTTTCATCTATCATTTAATATATTTAGAGGATAAATATTATATATCCATCATTACTATCCCCATTGTAAATATATGATGGTAGTGAGATACCACCACCCTATAAAATACAAGAATAAGAGTTTATCTATATTTACATTAATTTGTTTTCATATATACATGTGAGAGTAGTGTATGAGGGATTATCCTACTTCCATGTGGGATAAAAACCATAGATCAGAAAAGTTATATCATGATTTATGTCTTATGTATTTCTAGTTACAAATTAATAAAGGTATAGGTAGGTTCATTACACCATTATCCACTAATTAGTTAGTTATTTTCATTCATTAGTGTCCCACTAGTCTCTAAGAGTCCATTAATATTCTAAAGGCTAAATGAAATTTTCTCAACATGGAATTTTATTGGGGACATCAAATATGCCTTGGGGAATAATGTTTTATATAAGATCTTGGAATGGATGATAATGGTTTTCAATTTTATATTATTATGAGATAGTTTTTGATATTGGTGATCATATAAGTTGGTATATCCAACCGATCTTATGTCTAAATGAGTATCCTTTAAGAATAATTTATTATAGAGATGATCTATTCATACCACGGGTCAAGAGAGAATTATTGAATATTTTGGGATTTCATTTTCTTTTGAATATGTCCTACCAACCGTAGAGCGATAGACCCTCCATGTTGATAGTATTGGTTCCAGATGACATGTTGAGGGAACATTTTCTATATTTTAGTGCATCCTAGATGTAAATTTTTGAACATGTGTAATTATAATATTACTATTGTTACCATGATATGATTCAAATGTCACTATATGAGGTTTTATATGGAAGAACATTTTATTGATAATTATGTTGGGTTGATGATGGTGAGGTGGTAATGTTTTGTCTGAGTCTCATCTAAGATATGATAAATAATTCCTAGTTGATTCAAAATAAAATGGATATAACATAGAGAAGGAAGAAATAATGAATGGGTCGGTGTTATAGACCAACTGAGTTTTTAGATAGTGTAATCTATGTTTTTAGTGTATCACCTAGTTTATTACACCTTGGTATATTGAGGAAGAAGAAATTGAATCCTAAGTACATGGGGTTAGTTGAGATTGTGGAAAGGATTGCCCCTAGGAATACATATCATGTCCTCCATATAGATTCAGGTCTTTTAAATATGTGGTTCATATAACTAAGCTCAAAAACTGTATTTATGATCTATGTCACATGATTTCTTTAGATGATATTTATCTCAGTGCTCATGGATTCTTTCTAGATAATCTAGTTCATATTATAAACCATATTACCAGAAACGATCAGCCATATACAATTTCTCTGACCATTTATTAAAAGAATGTAAAACTTCAGTAGGCAAGAATTAGAAACAAGAGCATACAGTTACAGGTCATAGAAACCATACCCATCGTCATAACTGTCGCCATATCCATGATTGATTGCCTAATCTGCGGTAGATGACTCCCAATTTTATCTTCCATACTGTTTTAGAATCTTCACATATTTTAGTTGGAGATTTAATTTCTCCAAATAAAAAATTTCTTATGAAGAACTTATCCCTTTTCCTTTGCTGGTAGAAGATTTGGTAGACATCGACTTTGGCATACAAGAGTAATCTTTCTGCTACATTCTTCTTGGTGGGGCGGTCTTAGCTCCGTAATTCCCTGTCACAACCTTCTTTCCATACTAAAAAACATCACTAAAAGTTGTTCGGACTCAGCCATCATTCTCCTTCTCACTATCAGATATTTCCCCCCATTTCCCGTGGATAAGAACCTTCTAGTAGCCGCTATTCACACCATGCTCCTTCTCCACGTGACTGTTAATTTTAATCAGTTTTAACACATTGTTTGCACCATAGTCTCATGATCTTCAAGTTCCCCGGTCTACAAAAGACCTTCTCTAGATATATCATCCTAAGAATTCAACCCAACCTGCATATTATCGCATTCAATCCTTGTAAAATCCTCACCATCATGAGAGATTCCCCACTGATCCAATTTCTTAGCACCATGGAAAGATCTCTGCCCCTGCACCTGTTAATTTTTTCTACCATTCGGATAAAAAATCAGTCCAAAACCCACCACCCCACTGTCATACTACTCCATAGATTCACCAGACATCCGGCCAAGAGATAAATCAAGAGTAATCTGTTCGTGAACCACTTCCAGTTCTTCATTCACTAGACCAGAAAATAAATTACTCACTTCAATACTCTCCACCTGCAGCACATGATGTGTTGTCCGCCCAGGTGAGGACCTCACCCAACCACCAGCTTCATCCACAAAATCCCCTGCTTGAATGTTCATAACAGATCTGTCCACTTCCTCCTTACCCCCCACTTGTACCAATTCTTGTCCACTGGTCACCAAGTAGATTGGACTTCATGCTTCGCAGTAGTTATCAAACCTCCTACATGAGTCAACCCAAGTTCACTATGTAGTCTCCCAAACACCTCATCAACCCTCAGATTCAGAGACTCATTCACTTCCCCCATTCGACTTCCATTATGTGTACTGGTACTCACAAGAAAATATTCTCTCCAAATTCCATTACCCAGGTCTTGCTTCCCCTGCTGAGGTTTTAACGCCACCACCTCTACAACCATTGGATCCAAAACCACCTAAAGATCCACCCTCCTACCTATGCAATCCTCCCCCAAATTCCATATTTTATGACAATGAGAGTAGTAGTCAAACTAGGACTCAAAAAAAATATTGTTAACATCTAAATTCCTCACTCACAGCAATGAAGATCGACGTAACCAGTAGTTTCAATAGGTCTACATCAACACAAATTCGCGGTGAAATCAGGAGGAAAACTGCCCTAGTTCTACTATCCGATCATAAATAATGACCATCTAGATTTCACATCATAAAATTAATGGAAGGATTCTGAAATAGAAGCAGTAATTCTAGAAATCAAACCCAGATAGCCATTATCGAGGAGTCATGCTTCATATAATGGTTATAGGACCATCAAAAGAGCAGTAAGTGATAGGTATCATAGGTACGCGGGGCAGAGGACTAGGAAAATATAGTATTGGTATGTGAATCCTCTTCTCCTCCAAATGCTTCTTAGGGTTTTCCCCATTAATCCATCTCAATTTTCAATTCCATCTATCAGATTTCAAGGATATTGGTAATTTTATCACTCCTCAATAATCAAATATCACTTTTAAATTCAATTTTGTTTATCTATCCATGTTTAATGTAAATTATCTATTTTCATGGGATTTATAGTTTTTTATACATTCCATTTATTCAAACCCGAGTCTGATACATACCGAGTGGATTTCATCTATTCTAAGGTATGATATCTCATTTCCCCTAATTTTCTCAATAATGTATTTTTTATTTGACTTATATCGACATATAAATTCATTTGAATATTTTATTAAAATTAATATATTTTTGGTTCAATTTTTTTTTTTAAAAAAATTTCTTTGTTGTTGAATGTTTGGTAGGGTTGGTTAGACCATTTTTCAGACAATTAACAAGATGGTTTACATCTTTTACATTTCATTTAAATCAACTAATGTGGTAGTTAGTGGCTTCCCTAACTAATATAATTTCTTAATACAAAATGTGGGATTCTTGTGATTACCCCTAAAACATGGTTGTTCTTATGGTCATGAAATATTTATATGTTAACTTGAATTGAAGAGAAATTGTTATCATATTTTCAGTTTTTGATTTTATTATTATTTTAATAGTTGAATAATGAATTGTCCACATTCATTGAAATGTCTCTATATGTGGTATTAAATGGATAATATCCACTAATTACTTATGAAATTTTACCTCAAAGAATAAATTTAATGATTCATTGATTACATTGGGGGATGAATTTCAATACCATAGTGTGAACATGCCTTTGGATTCATTGAGTTAAATTCTAAGGAATTATTCAAGTGAGATGGTGGATTATACATAGATTAATTACTATGAATTCATTGGGATAGATACCACTTGGATTTTGGTAATGTATAATCATATATAATTACAATGATTAATTATAGTGATTCTTGAGGAGAATATTAGTTGCATGTGGTAGGATGAACACCTTAGAATATCCCTTATTTTTATTTTTTGGAATTATTCTTATGAGAGACAATGATTCAAATAATGTGGTTCCAATAAATGTCAAAGGTAGTCACATCATTTTATACTAGACTATGGAATTTTATGGTTAATTTCTCAAAGGGTTTATTTGGTTGATCAATGAGGAATCATCTTGGATACATGATTAAGATTTCATTTGATGCACCTTGGAAAAGATTAGGTCATAGTGCCACATCAATGTTCAATGAATGTAATTTTCCCAAGAAGATAAGGTCAACGCGTGTTGACTCCTTGAGATCTGGGAAAAAATTGAGTTGTTTTATTTTTAAAAATTCAATTTATTGTTGATCATCTGTTTATTTCACACTACTAGGCTTCACAGTTACCGATGATATTTTCTATATATACCATTAATAATGGCTTAATGTTTTACACTAACACCTTGATCATTCTATAATTTAGTACCCTGATAGACTTCATGGAATCAATTTTGGATAAGGTAAATCACTAGATTATGAATGTTTTAGGTTATGTATATGAATATATTTTTGAGCTTTGAGTGATGTAAGAGATGTATACTTCTAGGTTTTTTATTGTATTTAAATTTTTATACCATTTTTTTTATTATAATTTTGATAATTGACATTAATTATATATAGTAATTATTTACCAGAATGGGGAACTATAGCAAATATATTTCAAAAAATCCATAATTTTTATGTATTTGAGTAAAGTTTTGTAGATTTTTTTTATTTTTTATGAATATATTATATGATTTCATCCCTTTAGTAGAACACCACCTATGTATACTATCATCATGGAGTCACTAATTGATAAAAAACATAACATCCTTTGAGGGTGTATTGGTTGATAGAGATGTAAATATCATGGGGTACTGCTTGTAAACATATTCCCCGTGTGGGGATGCATAATTTTATAATAGTCTTCAAATTGGGATGCACCGTTGGATTTTAACATCCAATATAGGCATGTCCATATTGATAATCTTACAAAAAAGACTATTCAAAAGCCAATATGGGATTCGAATAAGAGGAATATTATCCTAATTAAATATGATCACATTGAAATAGTGAAACTAAAAAAATAAAACCCTTCCCCTTCCTCTAAATATAGATTTATTAAGTAGGATATCATTTCATGATTTCTAGTATTGCATTGTACAATTTACAATCGTGTATACCACCACAGATATGGATCCATTATGAGGTTCCAAACACATGGTGCAACATTCCAGAAAAACAAAACGATATAAATTGGTTATAGTAAGCACAATAAATTTAACGATAAGATTCATTGTATGGGATTATGTTTAAAAAATAATTGTATGATGGCCTAATGTTATTTTGATTATGTTATATTTTCCTTATATATATATATAAATCATGATTATTATAATTTTCTCCTGATTTAAATTGATTGATCAAAAATTTATCTGTACAGACACAATTTATGATTTTCAATATTTGAAATATATCAAAAATTACTTTTGGAGCATGGAGTAGAGATGAAACACTTTTCAATGGCCTAATGAGCCTTAAATGAGTTTTATTAAAATATGAAATATATTATATATCATGTGAGGATTGTTTTTTAGAAATAATAGAATATATAATTATGAGAGTCTCAGATCAGAAATATAAAACCATGGCTGATTATTGAGTGTGAAATTTACCCTATAAATGTCCACATGTTGGTCAGCACCAGACATTTGGATAAGGAAGCTACTAGAGAGTTTCTTAAGTGAATTAGTTAATTAAAATATTTAGTGAATTATTATAATTCTAATTACTTATTTCTGTATATATGGGTCATTTTATAAATAATTTTCACGGTTAACATCATAATCATGGGATCATTTAGAAGAGGTTCCACCATTTTGGATTGGCATATTAATATCAATTAGAAACTACTAATCATATCAGGGTATATTTAAAGATTGTGACTACAAAAAATCATCCGTATTAGTAGATGTTACAACCCTGGTAAATAAAGAACATGAAATTTTTTATATTTATTAATATATTTGAATTAAATATTAAAAATAATTTAAAGGGGACTCTATGTTCAATGGCGTACTCGATACGCAACAACAGGTTCTTTGAAATATTACGTTACACACTAATAATATAATATTATTATTTTAATTGGTAGTTAATCCATAGAACACATATTGGAAAGAATGAAAATATCTATCTAAAATACTATTATACATGTTTGGTAAATATTTTAACATTTATCCAATAATTTTTCGAGGCTTAGAATAAGAAAAGTATTCAATTTAAAGCATGAATACCCTAATATTAACTAAATGGCCGATTTACTATCTTTTGATGGAGAACCCTCATTAAATCTAGTTTTGGTCACTTTTATATGTTACTTTTGAAAAAATAAAATTCTTCATTATAATTTGGAAATCAAAATTTACTTTGTGTAAAATTTTAGAATTTTTCTAATAAAGATCAATTTTAATGAATAATGAAAAATATTGTATTCTAATTGAAAATGATGTTTTAATCTAATTTATTTATATGGTTATATTATCTTATTAATTTGATTTAATGTCTAATTAGAATATATTCTTACCATTTAATCCAATTTTTATCATTGGATTTAATTTCATTATGAAATTGGACATAAAGAAGTGTCAATCTTTTGATAGTTATTATTTCTTAAAAACACACTATTTTTTTAAACAATAGAAATTAATTTTAAAATAATTAATGTAAGTTCTATGTTTTTAATTTGGAAAAATAGGCATAATATTTGAATTCATAATATCAAATATAGTTTAGGCTGAATTTTTGGAAGTTTTTTGAAAAACATCAATTTTTGTTGAATAGTAAAACTAATTAGTAGTAGTTAGAAAAACAGACTTTTTTCATTTTAATGAAATTTTACCACTTCTGTGAATTTAATATTGAAAATATGGCATACATGGTTGTTATTAGTAAGTAAAATGTGGTTTAATAAGATAAAAATAATTTTTTTGGTGAATAGAATCTTTTGACACATATACCGCTGTTAAAGGTAAATAGGGCAATTCAAGGTAAATCAAATATTATAATAATTCAAAATTACCATAAAAAAGTCCTAACCTTATTGGATGAGTAATGTCAGACCATGGGAATCCTTGGGTTGATTTTGGGACCCCAAGTAAAGGAAACAAATGACATAGAAAAATATCTCTTTTTAAATGTAATTTTTACATGGTGTTATATAATTTATAATTTATACTATAATTATTCATTGGATATCTAAAACTATTTCTTACATCATGTATTTTTTTTATAGTTTTTAGACATAGAATAAATTAAATTATTTATGACACAATAATGATGGAGTGTTTACCTCATTAATGAATGATTTAAATAAACAAGTTTATAAATATTAAACTAACATCCAAAACCTATCAAATTCTGGTTGGATTAATTTATTACAGACATGAGTCTTCTTATAGTCTACCTTAATGAGTTTTTGAACTTTAGAAACCGAATATCATTATATAATAAAATAATATTATCAAACTTTTTTAAAGAGACCCTCATCCCCCTTATAGAAAGACATCACTTCTAACCAATTACTCACACCTCTAAAGCCATTTTGATCATCCAACCTCCTCCCAATTATTCTCCCTACATACCTCTCCTCCTCCAAGAATCCTTACCATAGTCGGAAGGCACTTCAAGAAACCCTTTTGGTATATACAAATGAGAGTTACCCAAATTAAAGGTAACAATTTCTACTAAATTATTTTATTTTTCTTTTACTTCTCCAACCCCTAAACTCTTTATATTCCTTTATTTAATAAAAAAACCAGTATCATCAATATACAAGGATTTTTTTATGAGAAATATTCAAACTAAACATACACACATCTCCATCTAATGGGTGAAGAACATATTGTTTCTATGGATGGAAAACTAACGCCTCATGAAATGATGATTCTTTGATTATCTCCTACCACCAATCTTCGTGGAAATTAAGAAGACACTATATTTACATATGATATATTTTATGATTATGTTTCATTTATTCTTATATATTTTTCTTTTATATAATACCATTATGGTTTCCTTTATGGGAAAACATAATAATTTTCTTTGAGGCAGTACGGACTATCGCCCCATCAAAGTAATATGACTCGTTAATTCCATATGTGGGATGTATAAAGGATGGAGTTAATGATATTATACTATTATTATAATATATCTATGTATCAGTATATTTTAATTCCATTAAAATAAGAAATAGAATTGAACGTAGCGTTCATACATACGTACGGCTTACCGTCTCCATGAACGGTGCATTTCATTTCTTACCTCCAAAGGATATGTACTATTATAAATAAATATATATAATTGATATATATGATATATATGATATCAAAAATTAATATAATTCTTGATATAATGGACTTTTGACCACGTGGACAACTTGTAAATATAAGGTGTTTATTTTTGACCCAAGTACAAAAAATCGACAAAACAAATGTTATTAACTTAAATGATTACATAATGTCTATAACATTGTATTAAGTGATATAAAAGGAATAATAAAAGTGAAAAAGGTTCTTTATCCATTATAAATTAAATTTATTTTATTATTCATGAAATTAAAGAACGATTTAGTAAATATGGAAATGAGGTGAGGGATTTCTTATCTCACTTTCAATTCCTTGATATTTCCATTGTTCGCAACTTATTTATTGCATGTGGTGTATTGTTTAATTTTATTTGATAAATATTATCATGATTGTCTTTATAATAATTTTATTCAGGTAATCATTTTGTGGTTTCCAACTTTTTGGAATATGACTCGATTAATTAAAACGTGGTAAGGGATTTTCATCTCACTTTCTACTTCGGTGAGATTCAAGATATATTGCACTATTTCATTTAGTGTGGTGTATGTACTACCAAGTGATTGTATTATTTGTATAATATGATTCAATTTATGGGTATTTACATATTCATTTTATTATACTTCTTTCATGGGTTGTGTGTTTCGTAAGTTACCAAATTTGTAAGGGAACCATTTAACACAATTTCCATTCCTTGGGTTAATCTTCTAATTCATAATTATGTCATGATATAATTATGCGTGGAATAATTGTTTATTTATTTATTTTATAAATTCCAATCCACTTTTGGTGGATATAATTTTGATTCACATATTCACACCATTGATAAATTCTCAAGTCATCGATATGAACTTGTGAAAAGTAATTTTACCTCAATTTCAATTCATTGAGTTAAACATCCAATTCATTGGTTTTATCATGAAAATAACATGTGTTAATGTCCTATTATTTATTTACCCTAAATATCCAATCATATTGAGTGTATTTATATTTTTCACACATTATTATGTATTTTATTTATCCATAATCTAAGGATACCATTTTTATAAGTAATTTCATCTCAATTTACATTCCTTTGATACTTTATTGTTTTTATGCTCCAATTAACACTTTTGTGATGTATATACTGTCCTTTGGAATATTATATCATGAATCCATTTATTCTCATAATATTATAATTTTTTTATTCAATTTTATTCTGATATTATTTTTATTCAAGAGTCTCTCATTTTGTTAAAAACACTTTAACTAAAATATCGATTTAAATGTTTTAAAGATTTATTCTTCTAAATCATTCACTTTAATATCCATGTTTGAAAAATTCTTTTAAAAGTTTATTGATAAGGAAATTAATATTTTAAAATTCAATTCTTTTAAAATATTCATTGTGGTACGATACACTTTGATACAAAAATATATTTAATAAATGTTTTAAAGGGTTTTGAAAATGATTTGATAAAGAATTTTTTATTTCAATATCTTGATTTGATATATTGTGATTGGAATATGTAAATGGTATCATTCCTTTATGCTTGTGTAATGTGTTATGATTTTGTTATGGTTATTGGGAAATGTTTACATATATGGGTAGTTCTGTGATAAACATAGGGTAGGTGAGCCCGAGATAGCTCTTAAATGCATAAGGTAACGTGGAATAGGAAAACGTTAATGTTTCTTCTAAGAGATTTAGGGAATATACTGGGATGGGTATTCTAAATGTGACTCCCTATGTTGCTATGATTTCTACAATTTATGTATGATATGGATGCCAGAAGTTACGTTTTTGATTTATGATTTCTATAAATTATTTAGAAATGTTATTATTTCATGTGGTATGTTATGATTGAAAAGTATGGGTTCATTGATTTGTATTTATTGATGGGATAATGTTCCTTTTCATTATTTTTAACCCTTTTTGAGATTTTTATGATCATACCAGGTTTTTGAAATGTTTTCCACAAGACTTAAAGATGAATAGTTCAAGGATGGGATCATGGAAAATACATGATTTCTAATAAATTGAACTGGATGTGTTTCTTTAGATGATTTTTTATCTTATGAAAAAATGGATACGGAGTAGTAGTGTCTACTTGTAATTTTCATGTTGATAAGTAATAGTTATGTCCCAATTATCTAAAACTAAAAACCAGAAAAGATCCTCAATGTGGATTATTAATTTAATTCAAGATTATGTAATGTTTAAGGTCAGGTCCTTATAGTTGGTATCAAAGTTAAGTTTAGATAAAATTAGAGGCTAGGGTGTTCTTTAAGCATAAGTTACATTACCATAATTGTTAGGATTTTAGAAAGAGTCATAGTTATTTTATATAAAATGAATGAGTTTAAGACTACATGAATTATTATATAATAGTATTTACCCTCCTCATAAGATATTATATGATGATTTTACTAATATACTCACACTGACCTTTTTGGTTTTCGTAAATGGGTGGATCTAACAGGCACCAAAGTAACATTGGATGTGATGAAAGCTGTTAATTTATTTAATGACCAATTGAATGAAGTGGGAGATGCAATGAGAACTCTTATGGTTCTTCTCAACCAATTATATAGAGTCCTGATTGACCACCTGAAGCTTTGTGATTTTTATAAGTCATCGTATGTGCGAGAAAAAAATCCCTATATATGTTCATGTAATAATCATAAAGGTGTGTATTTTCAAAAACCTATGTGTCAAGTATGTGGAAAGGAACACTTGGGAAAATTCTTTAATGTGACTGGAAGATGCTATAGATGTGGAAATGAAGGTCATAAACTAAGAACCTGTCATGGAAAAAGGAAGAATCCTGTTGAATCTAGAAATGGGAATGAATTTCTATCTGAGGGATCAATTTAATGATTTTAAATGTGGTGTGTATTGAAAATATAAAAACATATTTCCTATGAAGAAGTATTAGAAATTTCATCACTAGGATCATACAAATATATTTTTACCAATACCTAATTCCATTCCTATTGCGGATGAAGAAACTAAAAATAAAAAATGAACAGTATGGATTATTTCTTAACATATGTTTTGATATTATTAAATTTTATGATATAATTCATGATTTTGTCTGTAGGAAAAAAGTATTTCAGAATAAGATGAAAGGAATGGTTAATTGATCATGAATAATGTTGAATGATTATGAATTCAACATATAATTGATTCAAGTATTATGGTATATTTTAGGATGGTGAAATTCTTAAAAGTATTAAGGATCTTTTAATGATAAGATTACATTAGATGATTTTTTACCGTATGTGTAACCCTGATGTTTGATATATGACAATTTTATTCAAGGAATAATTATATTTTCTTTTGTGGATATAATTATAAAAAAACCATTTGGGTTTTTATAATCCTTAAATTTGAGGCAATTACAGGTTAACGCATTTTGGGATTCAAAATGAACATTATTAGGTAACCCTTATGGTTAAAATATGTTATTGTTATTATTGATGAATTTATCTCTTTTTGGGAATCATATGAAATTATATAGTTTTTGAAAAAGGACAACACGCGGACCACGTGACAACCTGTCGCATTGGACAAATCTATGGGAATCAAACCCACAACCAAAAGTGCTACTGCGATTTATCACCTACCACTGGACAACATGAAGTACCTGGTTAGTATGACTAATTCTTTGTAGTTATATGACTTTATGAATCAAGAATAATTTGATTTTGGGTTTTCTATGGAAATGATTAACATATCATAGAGTGTATGTGATTTGGATAATTACACATCAGTTTGAGACTTTAAGAATAGGCGATGTTTTTGGAGATAAATGTTAAGAATTTTTTGGAAGACTATATGATCAACAACTTTTGATTTTTTGGGTTTCATTCATAGTTTGGGTTACATTATAGAATTTATGGAATGTTTTTTATTGAATGGTATTTGTTTAACTTAGGGTATTATAAGACAAAATTTGGATTTTAAGATTATTTTTTCTTTTTTGTAAAAGTTTATCCTTTTTGGGGATTATCAGATCATGTACAAAACGTTTTGGTTTTGGATGATGTCTACAGACAGGTAAATATATAGTTCAAATTTTTTGGATTATGTGATACTCTAAAAGGTGATTCTAGCGCTTTTAATGTGACCAAGTCATTTTGAATACTCATCATTTGGAGAAAAGATTAATTTGTGGTATAAATTTAGTAAAGTATGAAAGTATACATGACAAGTAAGTATGTTTCCTTATTTATTTAGTTAAGCTCATAAATAAACTCCTCAAAATTATAAAATGTAACTTAAAACATAAACTATGTCTGTAAAATTTACCTACTGGGGAATCAATGACCGTTTAACCCCTCACATGTTTGTGATTTTCTGGGGGTTAGCTTTCTCCTAATCAAGTTTTCTACCACTATCCATCAGAACATGACTATTTGGTTTTCTTCCATATCTAAGTTTTCCTACATGGAATCCTAGTATGGGTAATCTCGGGTGACCTTTTTTACTTCACTTTCTTTCTTTTATAGTAATTGTTTTACTGACTCTTTTTTGATGTGGGACATTTAATGATGTTTCCAAGCGCAGTTTCAAAATTATGAGGACGCAATTCCTAAAAGGGAGGAAGGATGTAACATCCCAGGCAAATAAATAACATTACTTTTTCATATTTATTAATAATTTTTAAATAAACATTAATTCTACATTAATGGGGATGTTATGTTCAATGGCGTACTCGATACACAACAATGGGTCTCATTGAAATCTTACTTTACACACTAATAATATAATATTATTAGTTTAAATGGTTGTTAATTCCTAGACCATGTATTAGAGGGAATTAAAATAACTAACTAATATACTATTATACATGTTTTTTAAATGTTTTTAAATTTATGAAATAAGATTTATAGGCTTATAGTAAAAAAAGAATTCGATTTAAAGCATGAATACTCTAATATTCACTGAAATGTCGATTTACAACCTTTTGATGGATAACCCTCATCGAATATAGTTTTTTCTCACTATTATATATATCTTTTGAAAAAATAAAATAATTATTTAGAATGTGGACATAAATATTTACTTTTTGTAAATATGTGGAATTTTTCAAATAAAGTTCATTTTTAAATGAATTGTGAAAAATATTTTATAATAATTCAAAATTGTGTTTTAATCGAATTTATTTATGTGGTTATATTATCTTTTTAATTGGTTTTAAATTCTAATTAGAATATATTTTTACCAGTTAATCCAATTATGGTCATTGAAATTAATTTCACTTTGAAATTGGACATAAACAAGTGTCAATATTTTGGTAGTTATGGTTTTTTAAAAACATTGTATTTGTTTTAACAATTTTAGTTAATTTTAAATTAATTAATGAAACGTCTATTTTTTTAATTTTTTAAAATAGACAAAATTTTTGAATTCAAAATATCAAATATAACTTCGTCTGAATTTTAGGTAGTTTTCTGAAAAACAACAATTTGTGATGAATAGTGAATCCACTTAGTAGTAGTTAAAAAAACAGAATTTTTCATTTAAATGTTATTTTACCACTTATGTGAATTGAATTTTGAAAATCCGACATACATGGTTGTTATTAGTAAGTAAAATTTTGTTCAATAAGAATAAAATAATTTTTGGTGAATAGTATCTTTTGACTTATTTATCGTGATTAAATGTAAATAGGGTAATTCAAGGTAAAACGAATATTATAATATTTCAAAATTACCTTTACACTTGTCCTAACCATATTTCATGAGTAATGGCCGACCATGGGCATCCTTGAGTCGATTATGGGACCCCATGGAGCCTCTTTTGAATGATAAAGACACCTTTTATTAATTAACATAAATTAAAGGAAAAAATGTCATAAAAAAATATCACTTTGTAAAAGTAATTTTTTCATGGAGTTATATAAGTTATAGTTTCGACTATAAATATTCATTTGAATTCTAAAAAAATTCATACATCATGGAATTTTTTTATAATTTTTAGACATTGAATAAATTAAATTATTTATTACACAATTATGATTCAGTGTTACCTCATTAATAAATAATTTAAATAAATATGATTATAAATATTAAACTGACATCCAAAACCAATAAAATTCTTATTGGATGAATTTATTTCATCCACGAGTCATGTTAACTTCTACCTTAATGTGTTTTGGACCTTTAGAAACCGAATATCATTATATAATAATATAATATTATCACACTTTCCTAAAGAGCCCCTCCTCCCACTTATAAAATTCCCTCACTTCTAATCAATTCCTCATACATCTCAAGATTTATGGCTCATCAAACCTCTGCCCAATTAAGCTCCATAAACCCATATCCTCATCATAAAAGCCTTACCTTAGGCAGAAGGCTCTTCAAGAAACCCTTTTGGTTCGTACCATATGAGTTACCCAAATTAAATATAATCGTTTCTCTTAACTTTTTTTCTTTTATTTTACTTCTACAACCCCTAAACTCTCTTTATTACTTCATTTTATAACAACACCAGTATCCAAAATATACTAGGATGTTTTTATGAGAAATATTTGAACTAAACTTAGACACACCTCCATCTAATTGGGGAAGAACATACTATTTCTGTGGATGGAAAACTAACACCTCATGAAACGATGATTGTTCGATTATCCCCTACCGCCTATCATTGTGGCCATTAAGATAAAAATATATTTATATATCATATATATTATGTTTATGTTTTCTTTATGATTCTGTATTTTTCTTTTATAGAATACCATTATGGTTTCCATTATCGGTAAACACGATACTTTCATTTGTGGAAGTACGGACTGCCACCCCCTCAAAGTAATATGGCTCGTTAATGCCATATATGGGATGTATAAATGATGGAGTTGATGATATTAATCAGGAATTATAATTTACCTATGAATCATTATGATTTAATTCCATTAAAATAATAAATATAAATGAATGTAGCGTTCATGCGTATGTACGACTTACCGTCTCCATGAACGCTGCATTTCAATTCTTATCTCCAAATGATATGTAATATTACAACAAAATAATTATACTGGATATATATTATATATATGATATATAAATAACGAATATCATTCCGGATATAATGTACTATTGACCAAATGGACAACTTGTAAATAAAAGGTGTTCATTTTTTACTCAAGTACCAAATATCGACAAAACGAACGTTAATAACTTAAATGATTACATAATGTTTATAACATGGTAATAAGTGACATAAAATGATTAATAAACATGAAAAGGTTTTTCAATAATGTATAAATTAACTTTATTTTAATATTCTTGAGATTAAATAATGATCGAGTAAAGTTGTACACGAGGTAATGGATTTCTTATATCACATTCAATTCCATTAGATTTCCATTGTTCGCCACTTATTTATTGCATGTGGTGTATTTTTTACAACCATTTGATATATATTATCATGATTGTCTTTATAATCATGTTACTTGGGAAATCATTTGGCGGTTGTTATCTTTTTTTCATACGGATCGATTTATTGAAACGTGGTAAATGATTTTCATCTCACATCCTACTCCCGTGAGATTCATGCTATATTGAAACTATTTCCTTTTGTGTGGTGTATGTACTTACCAAAAATTGTATTAATTTTGTAATATGCTTCATTTTATGGGTATTTACATCATCATTTTTTCATACTTATTTCATGGGTTGTGTGTTTCGTAAGTTACCAAATCGGTAAGGGAACCTTTTAATACAATTTCTATTCCTTGGGTTAATCTGTTTATTCTTAATTATATCATGATATGATTTTGTGTGGAATAATTGTTTATTTATTTATGTTTTAAATTACACTCACCTTTGTGTGGATATACATTTGATACACATAATCACTCCATTGATAAATTCTCATGTCATCGATATAAACATGATAAGAGTAATTATAACTCAATTGCCATTCATTGAATTTAACATCCACGTCATTGGTTTTGTCTTAAAAAGAACATGTGTGAATTTACATTGATTGATTTAAACTAAATATCCAAACATATTGATTGAATTTATATTTTTCACACATTATTATGTAATATATTTATCCATAATCTGAGGATACGGTTTTTATAAGGAATTCTGTCTCAAATTACATTTCATTGAGACTTCATTGTCGTTATGCACCAATTCACTATTATTTCAGGTACCTATTGTCCTTTGGAATAATATATCATGAATCCATTTGTTCTCATGATATTATAATATTATGATTCAATATTATTCCCTAATTATTTGTATTCAAGAGACTCTCATTTTGTAAAAATATTTTAACTAAGATATCCTTTTAAATGTTTTAAAGATCTAGTCTTCTAAATACTTCTCATTAATATCCATGTTTTAAAAATGGTTTTAAAGATTTATTTATAAGGAAATTAATGTTTTCAAATTTTAATTCTTTTAATATATTCAATGTGGTATGGGACAATTTGATAGAAAATTCCCTTTAATAAAATTTTTAAATGGTTTTGAAAATTATTTGACAAAGCATTGTTTATTTCAATATCTTGATTTGATATATTGTGATTGGAATATGGAAATTTTATCTTTAATAAATACTTGTGTTATGTGTTATGTTTATTTTATGGTTATTATGCATATTTTATGTATACAGGTGGTTCTGTGATAAACATAGGGCGGGTGATCCCGATATAGCTCTCTAATGCATTGGGTAACATGACAGAGGTAAACGTTAATGTTTCTCTTAAGAGATTTAGGGAATATACTATGATGGGTGCTCCAGATGTGACTCCCTATGTATATGTGATAGATACAATATATGCATGATATGGATTCTAAAATTTACCTTTATGATTTATGATTTCTTTATGTTATTCATAAATTTTATGATTTCATGTGGTATGTTATGATTGAAAATTATGGTTTCATTGATTTGTATTTATTGATGGGTTATCGTTTCTTTTCATTATTTTATAAAACATAATATTATTCTTATGCTCATCACATGTTTTTGAATTGTTTTCCATATGACATAAATATGAATAGGGTCAAGGATGGTATGAAGGAAAATTTATGTTGTCTAAAACATGGAAGTAGACATGTTTCTATTTAAGAGTATTCATTTTCTGAAAAAAAAAATGTATACATAGTACTAGTGTATACCTGTAATTTTGAAGTTGATATGCAATAGTTAAGACCTAATTCTCTAAAACTCTAAAACTGAAAATATACTCAATGTGGAATATTCTATTTAATTCAGGATTATGTAATGTTTAAGGCTAAGTCATTATACTAGATAAAACATTCATCCCCATAAAATTCTTTGAATTCCAGATATGGACCATAGATTTTGGTCTTATTCACATTTTCATAAATATTTAAATAATTTATTGTTATATTATTCTGATTCTCTATTATCTCATCCATTTCATGAGCCTCGTTGATGAATAGTTTTTTATTTTAATTTTTATAATTTCCATGATATGGTTTCAACCCAATTATAGCTGATTATGAATTTCTTTCCATGAAGGATTTTTAAATGACATATGTACAATAGATATTGTGATTTCCCCAACCATTCTTTCTTTTATTCACCATAAAATTATGGTGTCATAGTTTCACATTACTATTGACTATTCAAGCATGATCGAACCACAATATTTTTGGTGGATTCATATAAAACCCTAAAATGTTGTATTACATACATATATGCTTATATCAATAATGATGAATCATAGATATGGGAACTGTGAATGTAAATTAGTGATTATAGGATCATGATACACATGATATATTCATATATAAGACCATATAGAAATTTCCAAAAAATAGTGGGCTGAAATACATAGATATAGGTTATTATCACCATTTTTATGTGGAAAAAGTGTGGAATCAATGGTGGGAGTGGAATATCATGAAAATAATTAATGATATCGACAATATAGATAATCTATATATACATGGTATTCACTATGATGAACACATTCCATGTATTCCATATTTTTGCGGCATCTAGTGTTTTGTGTAGGTGATAAATATCACACACCGTGTATGGGGACCACAAAGTGTATGGACCCAAGTTATGAACCACCTAATTTATAGCAAGTATATGCCCATGATCCAATGTGGTGCCACATTCCATATACATTCATAAACAGACTATATCAATTGGAGATTACATGGGGTTTGGAAGATGGAACATATCAAGTGTCATCCTGCCCATGACACGGGATGTGTATTACGGGAAATGTCGAGTACTGAACAGGGATAGTGTAAATAGAAATTGGTTTGGATTACAAGAGCTTGGCCAGAATCACAAGGAATGCCTCCATAGGAAGTGACATGTCACACAGTATGCTTAAATGTTGTGTAGTACAACATTGCCAAAAACATGTGTGTTGGTGGGGAAACTACTAGGAACTCATGTTTAGTCCCAAACCAAGTGAAGCACCATACATGTCATGTACATAATTATGAAACATCCAACTCATAAATATACTTAATTTTGATTTCAATATTATCCCACATGTGGGCCATCCATTGTGCTTCTTCACAAAGAATGAAATTGTGGCCTTATAAGTTGACTTTTTGTTACAAAGCATGATTTCATGATTGTGATGCTTCTTCAGGAGGTGCATGAAAATTGAAGTGATCATGATGTATATAAGATCCCAAGTACGTAAAGAATAATATATTTTCTTATCTATGTCTATTTATGAATTATATAGTGTTTTAGAGGCTTAAAATGAGTATAAATTTAATCTTAAGCATATGATACTCTAATATTTTTAAAAGACTATTTTACCACCTTTTGATGGTAAACCATTTTTAAATATAACTTTTTATGATTTTATAAGATATATTTGTCAAAATAAACATATTATTTACAATTGGGACATTGAAATTTATTTTGGATAAATATTTGGTAATTTTCTGACAAAGTTCATTTTTTAACGAATAGTAAAAAATACTGCATTTTACTTCAAAATGAGCATTCATCTAATTTAATTATATGGTTAAATTATATTATAAATTGGTTTTAATGTTAAAATAGAATATATTTTTTACCATTTAATGCAATGGTGGTCATTAGAAATAATTTCACTTTGAAATTGGACATAAACAATTGAGAATATTTTGATTGATATTGTTTATTAAAAACACGCTATTTGTTTTGACAACGGGAATTTTTTTTAAATTAATTACTGAATTTTCATTATTTGGAATTTGTTAGAATGTATTACTTTTTTGTAATCAGAAGTTATAAATAATATAATTATGAGCCTTTTGTTTTTTGTAAATTATGAATCGTAACAACGACAATTATCATTAATTATCGTGATTAATTAGTAATTAGGTAGTTAAGGGTAATAAAGTAATATCATAATAATATAAAATGACCCCAACATGTGTCAAATTTTTTTTTTGAGTCTTGGACGACCATGGGATGCATTGTGCCAACTTTGGGACCACATGGAATCACATTAGTGTGATATTGACCATTTGTTATATTATTTTTAATGAAAGGAAACTATAACCAATGTATGTATCACCTAAGTAAAACAATTTTAGTATTGTTTATATAAATGATCTCTTAGAATAGGAATAGTCATTGGAAAGATAAAATGATTTACTACATCATGGAATTTTTTTTATAATTTTTAGTCAATAAATAAATAAATTTATTTATGACACCATGATGATGAAGTGATTACCTCATTAATGAACGATTTAAATAAAATGTAATGATAAGGTAATATATAAGACATAAACTAGTCGAAAACATATTGGATGGGTGGATTTATAACCCTTATCACCGTATTCTTGAAATATTTCATTGTTGGTCCTTTGAAATTCTGAAAGTCATTTTATCATAAAGTAACATTTCAAGACATTCCAAAAGTAACCCTCGTGCCTCTTATAAAAGGCCCCCACCTCTACCCCCTTACCAACACCTCTCAAGCCATTGTCTCATCCAACCCCTTCTAATATTATCTCTCCACATCCCTATATTAATCCTAGAATCCTTACCCTAGGCATAAATCTCTTCAAGAAACCCTTTTGGTTCAAACTAAGGGGAGTTACCCAATTTAAAGGTAATGTATTCACTCATGTCCTTTTGTTTTATTTTTCTACCAGAACCCCCTAAACTATTTTAATTACTTTATTTTGTAAAAACACTAGTATATAAAATATACTAGTATTTTTTTGTGATATTTATTGGTGCTACACATACACACACCTCCATCTAATGGGTGAAGAACATACTATTTTTGTGGATGGAGAACTACTGCCTCATGAAACGATGACTGTTCAATTATCTCCTATCGCCTCTCATGGTGGCCATTAAGATGTAATTGTATTTATATATGATCTATATTATGTTTATGTTTTACTTATGCTTCTGTATTTTTCATTTATTGCATACCTATATTTTTTCCATAATGGATAAACACGATAATTCCGTTTTATGAAGTGATGACTACCGCCCCCTCAAAGTGATTTGAATCGTTAATGCCATATGTGGGACATATAAAGTATGGATATAAATATATTATATATGATATTATACAGAAATTATAATATAGCATTATATATTTGTTATTTCATTCCATTAAATACGAAATATAAATGAAATTAGCCTTCATGCGTATGTACGGTTTACCGTCTCCATGAACGATGCATTTTATTTCTTACCTCTAAATGTTATGTAATATTATAAATGCATGTATATAATGGATATATATGATATATATTATGTCTTAATCGTGAATATAGTTATGGAGATAATGTATATTTTACCACATGAACAACATGTAATTATAAGAAGTTTACTTTTGACTCAAGTACCAAAGATCTAAAATACAACCGTTATTAACATAAATGATTACATAATGTTCATAACATGGTAATAAGTGATATTAAAGGAATAATGAACTTGATAATAGTTCTTGTGCAAGTAGAAATTAACTATAGTTTATTATTCAGAAGATTAACTAACAATCGAGTCAAGTTGGGCATGAGGTAAGGGACTTTGTCTCAATCTCCTTTTATTGAGGCATATTTTGTTTCATATACAAAAGTCTTTTATACGGTGTATAAACCCCTTTGACTTTTAATTTTATTAAAATTCAATATTTTCACTACGAATCGTTTTACTAAACGACAAAAGGTATGTTTCTTTTTAATGTATGTAGTGATAATGACCTTTCCGCCGCCACAAATATTATTTGATCATTGGCTTCCTTAACATGCTGTAATGTTTGTAAAAGGTAAATAAATACCATTTACTCTTTTATTTATTTTGGTATTGAAAATTCTTTTGATAATGGATTTTATATGTCAATATATATTGATTGAATTTTGGAAATGTTTTTTTCCTTTATATTTTTTGTTTGTGTTATGATTTTATAATCGTACTTGGACATTTGACTGGTGGTTATGTGATATGCCAAATGATGGGTGGTGCCATGAAAACCAGGATGGTTTGTTACGTAATAACTTCCAATGCATAGGGTATGGAAGTCAGTCGTATGGATATTCATTTTAGTGATATATGTGGATGTCGACCGTTTGGTTATTCCATTTAAGTATTTTATGTCCCAAGTTACCTTTATATGTTATATTTACTTTATATGGGTTTTATGGTAATCATTGTGTTACAAAAGGGTAAGTAATTACCTTTTAATCAGTGAATAGTCTTTACTACTTCATAAAAGTAAAAAGTATTAATTATGATAAATTATTCATGTTTTACTTGTTGTTTTGAGAAACAAATAGTTTTCATGGTTTATTTATCCCTTACTGAGCTTTTTATACTCATCCCATGTTTTTGAAATGTTTTCCACATGACTTAAAGATGAATAGGGTCAAGGATGTGATCAAGGAAATGTCTTCTATCAAAAACATGGAACTGGACATGACCCTTTCAATGAGTTTTTATTTTATGAAAAAATGGAAACTAAGTAAAAGTGTGTAATTTGTATCTTTGGAGATGTAATATTTATGGCCTAATTCTCTAAAACACAAAACCTGAAAACATCATCAATTAGAATTATTCATTTAATTCCGAATTAAGTAATGCATTAATGTTGGGTCCTTATAGTTTGTATCAAAGGTTGGTTTAGACAACTTTAAGAGTTAGTATATTGTTATATTCATGTCCATAAATTAATTTATCATAACATTGAAATGATATTGCATTTAAATATTACCATGTTGCTTGGACCAAGATATTTCTGTGTTCATAATGGTTTTCCATAGAGGAAACATGGCATCTATTTTGGGAGTACATCAGGAGGAAAACAACCTTCCAAATCAGAAACCTGAGATTATTGGAATTGGAACTAAATAGTTTGTTGCAGTGATAGAACACTTAACACAAGTTATAAATAGTGGTGGTATCCATACACGAGAACATCCAGATCAACCATAGTGGAACATGTCAGTAGTGGGGCATTTCATGATGCAACGTCTCCCATCATTCAGAGGATCATCTGAACCTATGCTAGAGGAATGGGGGATTAAACCACTGGAGAATATTTTTGAAGTAATGGGATGTTCAGAACATCAAAAGGATAGTCTGGCTATTTATCGTTTTTAATTTGAAGTTGATCAGTGGTGGTCTATGGTGAAAATTATTAGGGATAGTGAGGAGATTGATGATCTTGAATGGGATGAATACAAAGGTATATTTGATGAAAAATATTATCCTATGGTAGTTCGTCTTAGGATGGAAAACAACTCATTGAATAAAGGCAGGAGGATGAGTCAGTGGCTGCTTATGAAGCAAAGTTCACTCGACTAGCAAGGTGTGAACCAAATTTCATCTGAGATCTTGATAGTAAGATAAATTGATTTTACTCAAGACTGAAGCCACAATATCGAAGTCTGTTAGCATCTCGTGAGTTCAACTGTTATGAAAAACAAGTTCGATGTGTGGAGAAGGTGGAAATGGAGTTTGTAGATGATCAGGTGTTCTATGACAAACCATAGAATAAGGGGTCTAGTTGGAAGGAAAAGGGGAAGAATTCATCAAATAAGTCTGTAGGTAAGAAAAAAATATCAATCCAATGTGAAGTGTGGTAAAATGAATCCAGGAGAATGTCTATCCAATCCTTGAAAGAGCTTTCAGTGTGGTAAGCCTGGTCATATTGCTCGTAACTGTAAGGAGGATGATCAAGCATTCAATGAAAAGCTAGCGGTAAGATGTTTAATGTGTAATGAAATGGGTCCTTATGAAAATGAGTGTCTAACAAAGAACTCAACTGAGGGAAAGTGGCCAGACTACAAGAAGAAACGGGTAGTGAAATCCTTTGTAACTACTTCAGCAGATTATGGTCCATCGAATGTAGTAGTATCAGGTACACTCTTTATTTGTTCAGATTATGCCAATGTGTTGTATGATTCAGGGTCTACACATTCATTCATTTCTTATTATCATTATAGTAAACTGGGAATTCCATATCTAGATATGAATCCTAAACTTATGATAAAAACACCTGAAGTAAATGTTGATACAAATAGAAATCATTAGAACCTTCTAGTCCTTGTGTGCGGAAAGAATCTACCTGAAAACCTTATTGTTATGCCTCTAGTAGTGCTTGATGTTATTTTGGGCACGGATTGACTTTCTGTTTATCATTCTAATATTGACTGTAGAGATAAAGAGGTTTATTTTTAGTATGATTTTTAATTTTTTTACGAGAACAAACGCTTGCTTTTGATAACATATCAGGAAGCTGAAAACTAGTAAACAAAGGAAATGAATGTTACCTTGAACATATTGTTGAAAAAAATGGAACTATTCAGATTAATGATGTTCCAGTGGTACATGAGAATCTTGATGTTTTTCCTGATTATTTTCTTGGTATTATACCTGATCATGATGTTTATTTTACTGTTGACTTAGTCCCTGATTTTAATCCAATTTCAAAACCCCCTTCTCAAATGGCTCTAGTTGAAATTTTAGAGTTAAAGAATCAATTTTAGGAGTTATTAGATAAAGGATTCATTCAACATAGCACATCACCATGGGGTGCTCCTATATTGTTTGTTAAAAAGAAAGACGGTTCAATGAGAATTTGCATTGATTGTAGAGAATTGAATAACATCACTATTAAGAACAAGTATCCTTTGCCTCATGTCGATGATTTTATGATCATCTCCACGGATCTCAGTATATTTCTAGGAATGACTTGATGTCAGGGTACCATCACATGAAATTATTATAAGCTGAAATTCCAAAGACCGCATTTCGTACTAGATAAGAACATTATAAATTTGTTGTTAAGCCTTTTGGGATAACCAAGGCACCCACTGTATTCGTGGATCTAAGGAATAGAATTTTCTAGGAGTTCTGGATATGTTTGTGGTTGTATTAATTGAGGATATTTTGGTGTTTTCTAAAAGTAAAGAGGTGAATGAAAGTAATTTAAGGGTTATCTTGAAAACCTTAAAAGAAAATAAAATGTATGGAAAATGCAGCAAGTTTGAGTTTTGGCTAAAAAAAATTTCTTTCCATGGTCACATTGATTCAAAAAATGGCATAACTATTGATCCTACTCAAACAAATGTTATTGAAGAATGGCCAAGGCATACAAATATAACTGAGATCCGTTGTTTTCTTTGTTTGTAATGTTATTACCGGAGGAGTGTTGAGAATTTCTCATGGTTATTTAGTCTAATTACTATGTAGACTCTTAATGTAGTTATTTTCATCTGGAAAAAATAATGTGATGATTGTTTTCAAGAATTGAAAAGAAGATTGGTGAATGCTCCAGTTTTAGCACTACCATCCAAAAATTGAGAGTTTGTTATCTACAGTGATGTTTCATTGAAAGGACTTGGTTGTGTAATTATGCAGAATGATCAGGTAATTGCTTATGCTTTACGTCAGTTGAAAACTCATGAGTTAAATTACCCTACACATGATTTGGAATTATCTGCTATTGTTTTTATTTAAAAAATTGGAGGCATCATTTGTATGGATTAAAGTGTGAAATATTTAGTGACCACAAAAGTTAAAAGTATATATTCAATCAGAATGAATTTAACATGATATAGAGGAGAAGGCTGGAATTAATCAAGGATTATAATTTTACAATTCATTGCCATCCGGGAAAATCAAATAATTTGGATTACGCTTTGAGTCAAAAAAAGTAATGCTTCATTAACCATGGTATGTTTGGAACAAGATCCTTTAATTTTTGATTTTATGAACTTTGGAAGAGAAGTTGTTTGTGTGAGAAGTTCTTCTGTTTTGTTTTAGGTGTTAGTGAGATCATCTCTATCAGAAAGAATTAAGCAAGCAAAGAAGAAAGACAGTTGGTTGCAAAAAAAGGTAGAGCTGGTTCAGAAGGGTATGTTTCTTGAATTTAACATTGAAAATCATTGGGTTTTGAGGTTTGGGAAGATATTATGTGTGCCTTGTGATTCACATTTGAAGAATGATTTGTTATGTGAGGCTCTTAGTTCCCCATTTTCAGTTCATCCTCGCAGTACTAGGTTGTACAAAGATCTACATGAGTATTACTTGCAGGATGAAATGAAAAGAGATATTTCTGATTTTACTGTGAAGTGTTTGACTTTTCAACAGGTTAAAGAAGAGGGGAAATTACCTAAAGGGATGCTTCAGTATTTATTGGTGAAAGAGTGGAAATGGGAAAATATATCCATTAAAATCATTGTGGGATTACCAAAGACATCTCGAGGTAATAATGCAATTTTTGTTTTTGTTGATCGAGTGAAAATATCTGCACATTTCCTATTTGAGATACTTTCTCCCCAGATCAACTATCTCAGTTTTATATTGAAATGATAGTCATGTTACATGGAGTTCCCCTCACCATTATATCCGATCATGATCCTAGGTTCACTTCTATCTTTTTGAAAGGCCTTCAGAAGTCATTGGGTACTGAATTAAATTTTAGTACATCTTTTCATCCTCAATCATATGGGCAGTCAGAACAAACAATTCAGACCTTGGAGTATATGTTACATACATTCTCGATGGATTACCAGGGATGTTGGGACCAACTTCT
Source organism: Viscum album (assembly GCA_963277665.1). Taxonomy (NCBI): domain Eukaryota; kingdom Viridiplantae; phylum Streptophyta; class Magnoliopsida; order Santalales; family Viscaceae; genus Viscum; species Viscum album. The sequence continues at coordinate 719,098,139 of OY728152.1, forward strand.
TTCTTTGGTTGAATTTTCTTAAAATAACATTTTTCATTTTAGTATACAAATGGCTCTATTTGAGGCATTAAATGGGAAGTGGTGTCGAACTCCATATTTTTTGGATGAAGTAGGTGAAAGGAAGCTGATGGGACTAGATTTGGTGGAAGATATGGTAGAAAAAGATTTGTTGATTCATAAACACATAAGAATAGCGCACAGCGGGCAGAAATGATATGCAGACAACAGGAGGAAGGATCTCTCTTTTGAGATAGGTGATCATGTCTCCATCAATGATTCACCATGGAAAAGTGTGATGCGATTTGGTAAGAAAGGAAAGATGAGTCCAAGGTTCATTGGACCATATGAAATTCTAGAGAGGGTGGGATCAATTCCATATTGAGTGGCTTTACCTCCATGTTTTTTCTAGGTACACAGTCTTTTTCATGTTTCAATGTTAAGGAAGTACAAGTCAGATCCATCTTATGTTTTCATCCCAAATGTAGTTCAGTTGGAAGAGAATATCTCTTATGAGGAACAACCATTCCAGATTATTTACTGTAGAGAGAAATTTTTTTCGGAATAAGGTAATTCATCAGTTGAAGGATTTGTGGAAAAACCATATGCTTAAGAGGCAACATGGGAATCTAAAAATGCAGTGACAGATAAATACCCCCAGTTATTCGATATGTAAATAAATTTAGGGGACACAATTTCCTAAAGGGGGTAAGTATGTTACATCCCTTGTAATTAAAGAATAATATGTTTTCATATTTATGTCTATTTATGAATTATATAGTGTTTTAGAGGCTTAAAATGCGAATAAATCCAATCTTAAGCATTAAATACTCAAATATTTTTAAAAGATTCTTTTATCGCCTTTTGATGGAAAACCATTTTTATATCTAAATTTTGACAATTTTATAAGCTCTATTGGTCAAAAATAGACTTATTCTTTAGAATTAGGACATTGAAATATTCTTTGGATAATTTTTCGTTATTTTTCTGTCAATGTTCATTTTTAATGAATAGTGAAAAATATTGCATTTTACTTCAAAACTACTTTTTCATCTAATTTAATTATATGGATAGATTAACTTTTTTATTGGTTTTAATGTGTAACTAGAATATATTTTTACCATTTAATCCAATGGTGTTCATTATAATAACTTTCACATTGAAATTCGATATAAACAATTGTCAATCTTTTGATAGATATTATTTCATTAAAACACGCTATTTATTTTGACAACGAGAATTATTTTTAAATTAATTACTGCAATTTATGGATTTGGAATTTCGTAAAATGGATTCTATATTTGGAATCAGATGTTCAAAATTATTTAATTTAGACCATTTTTTTGGACATTATGAATTGTAGCAATGACAATTATCTTTAATTATCGTCATTAATTAGTAATCAGGTAGTTAATGGTAATAAAATAATACCATAATAATAAAAAATGACCCAAAATTGTGTCCAAATCCTTTTGATGAGTCATGGACGTCCATGGGATTCCTCGTGCCAACATTGGGACCCGATGGAATCACTTTATCATGATAGTGGCCTTTTGTTATATAATTTTTTTAAAAAGGAAAATACAACCAAGGTACGTATCACCTAAGAAAAACAATTTTATATTTGTTTATGTAAATTATCTCTTAGACTATAAATAGTCATTGGAAATATGAAAATATTTTCTATATCATGGTATTTTTATAATTTTTAGACATCAACTAAATAAATTTATTTATGACACCATGATGATGTAGTGATTACCGTATTATTGAACGATTTAAATAAACTGAAAAGATAAGGTATAATCTAAGACATACAGTTGTCAAGAACCTATTGGATGGGATTATTTCGAACCCTTATGACATTATCCTCGAAATATATCATTGTGCGACCTTTCATATTTCGAAAGTCATTTAATAATAAAGCACATTTCAGGACTTTGCAAAAGTAACCCTCCTACCTCTTATAAAAGGCCCCCACCTCTACCCCCTTACCCATACCTCTCAAGCCATTGGATCATCCAACGCCTACTCATATTATCTCTCAACATCCATCTCATAATCCTAGAATCCTTTCCTTAGGCATAAATCTCTTCAAGAAACACTTTTTGTTCAAAATAAGGGGTGTTACCCGATTTAAAGGTAATGTATTCTCTTATGTCCTTTTGTTTTATTATTCTTCTCCAACCCCCTAAAATCTTTTTAATCATTTTTTTTGTAAAAAATCTAGTATATTATATATTCTAGGATGAATTTATGAGATTTATTAAAGCTACACTTACACGCACCTCCATCTTATGGGTGAAGAGCATACTATTTCTGTGGATGGTGAACTACTGCATCACGAAATGATGATTGCTCAATTATTTCCTACAACCTTTCATGGGGGCCATTAAGACTTCACTATATTTATATGTGATATATTTTATGTTTATGTTTTCCTTATACTTCTATATTTTTCATTTATGGAATACCTTTAAGGTTTCCAGAATGGATAAACGTGATAATTTCATTTTAGGAATTGCGGACTACCGCCCCCTCAATGTGACTTGAATCATTAATTCCATACATGGGACATATAAAGGATAGAGTTAATGATATTATATATGATATTATACTGGAATTATAATATAACTTTATATCATTTGTATTTAATTCCATTAAATACAAAATTGAAATGAATGTAGTGTCCATGCGTACGTGTGGCTTACCGTATCCATGAATGGTGCGTTTCATTTTTTACCTCTAAATGTTATGTAATATTATAAATGCATGAATATACTGGATATATATGATATATATGAAATTAAATTCATGAATATAATTATGGAGATAATGGATATTTTACAACATGATCACCTTGTAATTATAAGAAGATTATTTTTGACTCAAGTACCATTGATCGACAAAACAACCATTATTAACATAAATGATTACATAATTTTAATAACATGGTAATAAGTGATATAAACTGAATAATGAACTTGAAAAAGGTTTTTAATAAAGTAGAAATTAACACTATTTTATTATTCAGAATATTAATGAACGATCAAGTCATGTCCGACACAAGGTAAGGGACATTGTATCAATCTCTTCTCATTGAGGCATATTTTGTTTTATACTCAACATTCATTTATACGGTGTATAAACCCCTTTAACTTTTCATTTATGAAAAAGAATATTTTCTCTATTGATCATTTTACTAAATGAAAAAAAGTATTTTTCTTTTCCATGTATGCAGTGACAATGAGCTTTCCACCACCGCGGGTAATATTTGATCTTTGGCTTCCTTAACAAGCCATAATATTTTTAAAAGGAAAATAAATACCATATACTCTTTTATTTATTTTATTATTGAAATAGGATTTTATAATAAATTTGATATTTCAATATATTGTGATTGAATTATGTAAAATTTTTCTTTCCTTTATATTTTTTGTATGTGTTATGATTTTATATTGGTAGTTGGAAATTTAACGGGTGGTTATGTGATAAACCAAATGACGGTTGGTGCCCTGAAAACTAGGATGGGTGGTTACATTATAACCTCAAAATCATTGGGTACAGAAGTCATTCGTATGGATTTTCCATTTAGTGATATGTGTGGATGTTGACTATATGGTTATTCCATTTAATTATGTTTATGTCCCAAGTTACCATTATATGTTATGTGTACTTTATATGGGTTTTAGGGTAATATTTTGCTTACAAAGTGTAAGAAATTACCTTTTAATCAAGGAAGAGTATTTACTACTTCATAAAGGTGAAAAGTATTACTTATGTTAAAGTATTCATGGTTTAAATGTTGTTTTGAGAAACTAATTGTTTTCCTTATTTTTGAATCCCTTACTGAGGTTTTTATACTCATCCCATGTTTTTGAAATGTTTTCCACAAGACATAAAGATGAATAGGGTCAAGGATGGGATCAAGGAAAAGTCTTGATGTCTAAAACATGGAACTGGACATGAATCTTTCAATGAGTTTTTATTTTATGAAAAAATGGAAACTGAGTAGAAGTATCTACATTGTAACTTTTGAGATGTAATAGTTATGGCCTAATTCTCTAAAAACACTAAACCTGAAAATATCCTCAATATTAATTATTCATTTAATTAAAGATTAATTAATGTTTTAAGGTCGGGTCCTTATATTATATCACCATAGAGAGGTATGTGTTTGAAATCCCCCTATTATACAAAGTCGAGTATCCAATATAAACCACAATAAGTTGAGTGGGACCCCCTGAATAACAAGGTCATGGGTCCTCTATATATTAACTGAGTGGTACCCCTAACTCACTCGGGTGGATTTCCTCTACCAACATAGTGGTAACACATTATTTTATATGGTGTAGTTTATCTACCTACTAACTGGTACCACCCTGATGGTCTAGGGAATGCGTCCTCCACCTATTTAATAATCCTAACTCCCTGATAGTCTATGGCATGGGTCCTATATATAATTACATAGTGGTACCCACTAACGTACATAAGATGGTTTTATTTACATACATAGTGGTACCCATTATGTATTTTAGTGTGGGACCTCCACCTAATGAGTGGTAAGCCCCATAGAGGATAGGGTATGTATTCTATACCTATTGATTCGTATAACCCTGATGGACTAGGGAATGGGGCCAATGTCAATTTAGTATTTCCCACATGTCATACTAAGGGGTGGATACATCTCATGGGGATTGTTCCAAATGAATATATGGTATAGTGTTTATGTATGTATCCTCTATAAGAATACATATTCAAATAGGCACGTGTGATGATTTCCATCGATGATTGACATTTTGAGATGTTTGAGGATTCAAAATCCTTGGTCGGGTAGTGAGAGTGGGATCCCATTTCTCTCTAATTTGGGATTCTAATAAGAGAAGAAAAATATATATGTTTTTAGTGAGTTTCATCCTCCCCAAACTATGGGTTGAGATGTTTTCTTCTATCATGTCTCCTATAACTCTCTCTGGTGGTTGGGCTGTCCAAATGGTTATTATATAATCAATCATGCATGGGTTTTCCCTAAACATGTCATGTATTTTGCTGATAAATGGCATGTTCGCAGTGATTTGGGATGATCATTGGGATACTCATGTTCATCTTACCGTATACGGTTGGTTAAGCTTGGAGATCTACAAATTGTTGTTATCAAAAATTTTTCATGTAATTTATATGTTGTGACATCTATTATAGTATGCCTATTTTTTCACTCTATATTTCATATATTACATCATACTATTTTTCATTCCATAGGGTATATAACATGAATGGTTTTTTACTTCAAATGTTAGGGTACATTATAATAATTTATATGCACTTATACATGGTTATAGTTTGGTGTGTGTGTGTGTGTCCAGTTACATTAGGGAAAATCCTACATTTTATTTAATTATTTTGGAGAATGTTGTTATCCCCTAGTCTATGAATAAGAGCTTAAGGTTGTTATGGAATGACTTTATGAAATACACGTGGGCCTAAATCGGTTGGTTCAAGAAAATTACCACACAATAATGGTTAATTAATATAGATGTTGTGGAAGATCTTTTCACCAAAAATAATTTGACAACGCATCTTAGGTATTTAATAAATCACTTATATACATAGATTAATTGAGACGTGGTATTTTATGAATAAATAAATGTGGAATATGACCATTATAATATTTATATTTTGAGGGTGTTTTTGATGTCACATATTTTGTAATATCAAAAAAATTAATATATTTCTGGTAATATCCAATGATATTTATTTTAATGGATAGTGGTTCTAAGATATTCAATTTAAATGATTGTTGGATAATAAAAAATAAATTTTTATTAGGCTAATATAAACACAATGAAAAATATATAGAAATGAATGTTGAAAGAATGAATTGGGGGATTTAATTATAAAAATTATTTGTAATTTACCAGTTGAATAAAATGTGCAGAAGATACATGTAATACTATGTATCATTGGATATCTTGAGCAGTGAAGTGATAGTTGTAACCAATACAGAATTATAATGTGAAATATTTTGAACTAATGAAGGATAAGAAAATAACATTAATCTTTTCCTACATCTAATTATATAAACGATAATTTATTATGGGATAAAAACTACGGTATTCATATATTTTAAATGTCTAAAGAAGAATGATATACCCTTCCATATTGATAAAAATTGAGGAATATGATCAAAATTATTCTATCTAAGAGGCACATAACGTTTTCATTTCAAAGATAGTTTATATTGTGTAGTTCTATTTTTTGAAATAATATAACCATAAGCAATTTCATTCATTCTTACAATATTTTTCACATATATCATGTTCAATGTCATAGAATTTCACATGCTTCATCTAGTAATAATATTTAATTTGTGTGTGTGTGAGAAATACCATTATTGGAATTAGTTTTGGTTATCAAAAATAGGGGTGAAACTCATTTAAAAATCATTCTTTTCTTATTCCATTACAACCATTCTTTCTCATATTATTGGGAATTGAGACAGATAGACAGTGAGAGTGACACAATCACTGTATAACTGAAGAGGTGGAATGCAGATTATGGTTTTAGTCATATTTTTAGTGTAAAAATAATGATTCACCCCCTGTGTTATATATATATATATATATCTTATTATGATCCTAACATAGTATCATATTATTTATTCTATGGAGTACATATTTACAAAATATTTAATTTTTTATTTCGTAGAAAAGATGTGTTTTTTATTTTTTACGTTACTTTTAATAAAATATAAAAATATATTAATAGGATTTACATAAAAATATTGAGACCAAAATATTTAATATTACAAACAAATAATTGATTTCTTTTTTACCTTAACGAATTTGAAGAATAATATTTTAACACAATTCCTAATATGGAAATAGATGATGTAACTTTTATTTAGTTATATACATTGGTTCCCATGCTACCACCATAATCATAACATTTCACCATAATACATTGATAATAATGAAGGTGTTATTTATTATAAAATTATCCCTACGATCTATAAATTATACCATATTCTCTATATATGAGAGATCATTATCATATTGTACTACATATGGATTTAGTATATTTGAGGGATCTAGTATATAGATTCTATATATGGAGACATGGAACAAATAATATATTTAGGATAGGTATGGTGTAATGTAATTTTAATAGAGAAATAATCATATTAATCAAAATGGAAAAATGAACTTAGTACATAACAGTCCATTAATCTCATACCACATAACTCTAAACCATGGAGATATTTGTAGAAATTTATTATCCATAATCTAATATTCCTAATCAGATTAAACAGCTGTAGTATTTTTATTTTTTTATTATTGGGATACTTTTATGTGATATAAAATGTCTCAAAACTTTTTTAGTATCAATTCTAATGATTTTATCCACAATAGGTCTCATTATACATTATGAATATTATGTAATTTTGTTTTACAATTAATCACATATAAGGATTCATATGGATACATTGAAATACTAAAGTGGATGACATTATTATATGAGAACCTGTACAGTAGAAGATACTGTTCTTATAATCCATTGATTCAAATAGAAACGTATATATGAATTTTCTCTGGAGTTTGAATTTCCCATTTATATCTATCTTTTTTATTAGTTATTATGTTTTAGTATGGGTATACTATTTATATATTTATTTTTTAGAACACTTTTTTTAGTAAACCTATATTCTGGGTTAAATACAATTTATTGTGTATTTCCATGTTACCTCACTGCATCATAGATATATATAACAGAATGATGATCAATTATTATGTCTACACAAATGAAAATAATGTCAGTATCCTTTAAAGGAAGATATTCTACAACCAATGTGGAATTATTTACAGTATATTTTTTTTACGAAATCCTATGACCATGACCATTGTGGGGTTTTCCTAATTTCATATTAGTAGGATAAATAGATTCATAATTCCGTTATAATTATATCGTTATACCATAAATATCATGAAACTATTTATCTTTAATGTATATTAAATAAATATTGTCATCATATTATCCCTGTATAATATCCCACAATAATATCTATATGAAATTTTTATTATTGGGTATAGAAACCCAATTGGGGTATGTGAATTTTCTAAAATATATTTATTTATTATTGGATCATATATAAACATAATCATTTCAAAGTCAAACAAATTCACCTTTATCAAATTTTAACTCATGGATTTTTTCATTCCATATGGCATGTAATGCCATTTATATATCAACAGCAAAAAAATTTCCACATTAATCTTAATGAAGATACATGGCCAGGTGAAAATTTTGGTACGGAATGATATCATTCCATATTTTATGATTCATATTTCTATTTATTGTTTCTATCAGATAACTTGATCAATTTAAACCCTATTATAGATGAGGATGTTTATTTATTTGTATTTATTTCCTATTCTACATCATATTCAATTATATGATGGTAATTTATTGATCAGTAATAGTGATTAATTTGATCAAAACATAATTAACCACATATGTTGATCTCAGTTTGTGTGAATATGTACATCATAATTTAATGTTTAGAATATATGACGCAATTTTCTATATAAAGATAATCTACATAAATTTTGCAGTCATAGATTAATATTACTAACTATGTATCATGATTTATGTCAAATTTTTATTGTATCATTATTTTCCCGATGTATAAGTAATAAAATTATCATTTTTCATGAGTTAAAAACCCAATATTTTCTTATATCTTTTATTCCAAAAAAACATTCCTCACATTATGGTAGTGTGAGTAAATGTCTTATAGCTAGTCTTTCCTTAATCTCCTAGAAGCTCTCTTTATGATCATCTATCCGAAAAACATTATTACAGTCCATTTTTATTATTATTAGGTTATAATGCAATGTGAAAATTTCCAAATACATCCATAAACAACGTTTAATTTATGGACACTTCAAAAACATATATTTTCTTTTTCTATTAATTAGTTTTCATATTCATTTAAGGACTAATGGATTTTACAATTATTTTGATAACATATTAAAAAATGTGACTTGTTCCTTCGAGTTGGTAATTTTATAATTATTAATATATGGTTTGACAATAAGTATTATATTTAACAGAATATTACAATTATTTATATTCCCTTACATAAAATTGTAATTTTTTCTAATCTCCCCTATAAAAACCCCAACACATTTAGTAATTTAACTAATAATTAATTTATTCACTTAAATATTTAATATTTCATATAATTTATTTCATTTTAACCATAAATTTATAAATGTTCAATCAAAAATTCATCTTAGAGAATGATATATTCCCAAGAAGTCTGTTAAAAAATTCATTAGCCTATAGTAGAGGATAATTTGTCATTATTATTAACATATCAATATATTAAAAATCAATGATGATAGACATTTTATCATCTTTATTTATTTTCTTGAGGTCTAAGGAATCCCAAAATAGATTCATTATAGAAAATAATATCATTAACAATATTTTATTATAGTGGTTTTTTAACAAACCTTGTATAATGGGTTTCATAATTTAGGACTCTTTAATATGGTACAAAAATTTAGTAAATCATTTTTAGATAGCCCAACCTCTCAATTAGGTTAAAATAAAAGAAAACGATTAAAATATTTATCAATATGTTCCCACATAGTTGGAATGTACTCAACAATAATGATTTCATTATTATATATCATTTACTAAAAATATTTTTCTAATATCGAAATAAAATTTAAACATTGTGATTTTTAAAAGGTGATTCAAAACACCCCTTGATCTTCTATATAATCAAAGGATTATTTAATATGTTTATGGTTATTTGTCTCTCCAAAAAATTAATATTTCATCCATATATGGAATACTAGACAATATAATGTATATCATTGAATTCTCATACAGTGATAATAACATGATTCTCTAGGATATTAATACTACAAATTTTAGTTAGAATGTATTTATATACTTGGGATAAAATGATTTCACCGCCAAATTATTTCACTAAGAATGTTACCTACATATCTCAAGATCTAATTAAACTTCCACATCTAAAATAATTTACTTTTTACACAATAAATGATCATGGTGAATTTCTAGTTTTTAGAACATTAAATGAAAAATTCATTTTTAATTGAATTTATCCATTTTTCCATAACAAATGGACTAGATGATTAAAATAAATTAGGTTTTTATTTCAAAATAATTGACTAAATATGAATTTTATATTTTTTGGAGAAGTCTATTTATCCACATGTTCATGTTATTATTCATAACATTATCCACTTCGGAAATCATGGTAGTTGTAATTTTTACTTCCATACCCATTACAATAGGAATCTTAATCAGGTTATAAATATATTTCCCATCGTATGTTTTCGACACAATTACTAATATTTATTTTAATTTTCTATAAACATGTATATTTATATGTTGTAATACCTGAGTTAAGAAGAATATATGAAAAAATGAAAAAATAGAATGAATAAATAATTAATGACACATATATCCATACTTATAACATCCTACGTCTCATTCTATGTTATTAAGGGTGTACTTATTATAATAATCACTAATGTAATACATATTTTTTTTACCTTTATAAAATTCCATATATAATGTTCCAAAAAATCACAAAAATAATTTAACATCGTTTATAATGTATATAAGAAAATCATATAATATCATGTGCCCATGTATATTTAGGATATTAGATACAATATAAAATATATTAAGAGGTACTAAAAATTGATTTAATTAAATTTTCATCACTTTCTCTGGGATTCTATAATACTCTTATCAATAAAATAGATATACTAGTGACACACATACATGATATTTCTTTCAAAAAAACATATGAATTTATTAAAATATGTTTATCATGGGGTGATATACTATAAGATTAAATTATAAGAGCATGTAATTATAAATGAAAATGGTCATAAAAAATTAAATTGATATAAGGAATAATTGTAAAATTATCCTAGGAATCTATTTATCATAATAATGAAAAAAATTTATAAATATTATTCATTGAATAATAAAATTATTCCTAGATCCCCACTATGAAATCATGTCATCATTTACAATATTAACTATATTATACCCTGAAATAATTTATTTCAATGTTAACTTAATAATACCCATGAATAATGATCTCTTGAGAAATAAATCACAACACATTTTATTGGGGTGGTTTATATGATAAGGACCATCTTTCATTAAAATATTTCATGAATACAATTTCCACATAAAAAAATAAATATTTGTAAATGAAAAAAATGGACCATTTAAATGAAATGAAAAATTGATAAATCCATATAACATTTAAAATTGTGGTATCATATAGGATCCAAAGAAAATAAATGAATAAGATATAACATCCATTCATTATTTAATTGAGAATCAAGATTTTTTAAAATATATCTTAATGTATAATGATAATTAAAATAGTATGGAGAATAAGTTACTAAATTAAACACATATATCGTATATTTAAACAATGGAAAAATTAGAGTGTAAAATGGATTAGCGTGTATCACCCTGACTATGGGGCAGTCATTAGTGATCCTGACAGGGTTTCCACATGGCCTCATGTGTGAGTCATCATATTCCAGATGACAGTAGCTAGATGTGTGGGCCAAATTCATGGATTAGGGGAACTATTCGCTTGATATCAAGAAGCTAAATAATAATAAATATACAAAAATCATCCACTATAGAGTATGCACAAAATGTAAACACATCTAATAATATACACTATTCAATAATAAAAAACATATATCAGTATCCCAATATAACACTCTCAAAGAAAAGATAAACTAAAAGTCTAAAATAATCACACAATACATACTAACATCTCGTGGATTTATCCCAATGATGGATACCCATCAAGATTGTCTGGCTCGATCCCTTGCACAACCTATTCTCAACCAAAAAAGGAATAAGATCTGGATGTGAATGTGAATGGTTAATTTGGATGTGGGCACATAACTATAATGTATATTACCAAGAACCAGAAATACAGATAATTATATTATTATGTATACAACATGGAAAAAAATATAAAAAAATATAATGTATTTGGTGTCATTGTTTTTTAACAACATTGCCACAACACCTGATGATATACACATAAAATCTATGCCATCAGGTTCTAATCGGGAAACCATTATGCCAGAACACACCTTCATGTGTGCCATGACATAATCCCACCATAAACAATGTCCACACATCCTCATCCACACCAAATGACTACTGATAAAGGAACTTCATTTACTAGGACCAAGTCCCCTAGTATAGGGTCTCAATCCAAGCATCCTGACTAACCCTTATTGCTGAAAAGGTCCCACATATAAAGATTAACCACTAAAATCATAGTTAATGTAGATTAAATCCATAATCAATATGAAAATACATTATATAACCCATCTCACTAATTTTGGTCCTCTCTTCCAGTTTCATAGCACATCAAATCAAGGGATCTATCTCACAAATGGAAAATGGATTTCTACTATAATGTTGCATCAGGAACCACACCACATTCTACTCATAAGTTTTTTACATATATTCCTAAAGTACATCTATCTCACTAAAGGATGGGAAATAATACCCAAATTAAACATCTCACTCATAGATGTCCCATCCAAATTATAACCCAAACATCTCATAGCTGGTTTTCCACCACAGACAATGCCAACCAAAACACTAATCGATGTCTAATATCTACGAACTATAAGGATTTCTATCTCATTTAGGGATTTCCATCCATTATTATCCCACTAGTGGAGAGACCCGGACTCGATAACCACCAATATTAAGGGAAAATTCACTAGCAAGAATAAGTACTCACTATTAGGTCCCAGAGCTATTAACATAAACATCTGTATCATCAAGTTTATGTGTAACACTTAAATCACCTCTACTGACACATCTTGTCACATCTCACCCATCATGGGATCCACTAGAGTATTCAACACAGAAATTAATCCTTATCTATCGATGAAATATAAAAACATTCACCACATGGTGACATCATATCATGTAGTCTCATCCATACCATAGCCTCACAAAGCAAGAAACAATCCAAAATGAAACCCCCTAGAAATAATTATCCCAAATCCTATATATTCAATATAACCACAATTTGTTTCCATATAAAACGTCTTAGGGGATATTTTTCGACATTATATCAAAGGAAACAACTTCATGATACACAAACACACCACTGAAGGGTCTTTACCAATAAATATACACTCTAAAATTCGACTCTACCCTCAATAGGGATATTGTCACCACACATGGCTTGTTTGACAATCTCATTTTCCATTAAAGACCCCAAGAAAATATTGGATGAGTAATAGCCCTAAGGATCTCCTTGGGAGACTCATATAACTCACCACATTCCTTGAGATCCAAAAAAATGTCTCATGTATTCTCGTCTAAAACGTATTTTCATTATATATGTTGTCATTAGGTGATCTTAACTTCTCAGAGTGCTAAATATCACATAATATAATCATAGGAGGCCTAGAGCTATACTTTCTCTTCTAGACAAGTAAATATATGTCCCAAAACACATCCATGGACCCTATAGTGTGATTTAATCTTGAATTACCACACATAAAAAATATATGAAATTTTATAATAATGGATTCCTTCATATAGGTGTTATTCCCGCTCTATGTTTCATTGACCCCCATCAAAGTCCAACAAGACTCATCCATCCTCCCAATAAAATGATTTTTATTAATAAACAATGATAATTATTTATAACTCATTATAATAGAATAATAAAATAAATATAACTATTTATAGGAAATGTAAATCTCATAGGGAATCATCTTATACATAAATCCATGAGTTATGGGATGTGGTTCACTCTCAAGTGTCACACATAGCAATTATATATAAATTCATCATCATTACAACAGATTCATTAATTAATTAAAATTATTTTGTTATAAATACTAGAAAAGATCATATGATGACATACCTTTATCAAAATAGAAGGTGACATCATGATGATAGTGTCATGAGACTTCTACTCAACAATTATAATGATTGTCCCATCGAACGTGGAGAATTTCATCATGATATATGGAATTCATCACCAAAATTCCATCCCAAATTAATCCAAAATAACTAGAAAAAAACTCATAGAATAAAAACATATTAAATTGTAATAACATAACACATGACTCCACATAATAATTCAAAAACTCACCGATCTCCATGGAGTTGATATGAGAGGAGAATGTGGGGGACTGTCATACCAACAAGCCCTCCCATAGTGCCCCATTTCCCCTAAAATTGAGGATTCAATATCAAATAAATTTCTTTTCTTACCCACCTAATTTATAATATATAGGATACTATTCATTGTGTGACCATTATAACACACATATTTTTAATGCATTTTTCTGAATAATTATAATATCCTCCATAGATTGTGTTATTTGAAACCCTAAATTTTAATGAAATGTGGAACCCTATTAAAGTGTTATTATTTATTATTATAGTTATTGAATCAATGTTTTAATGTTTTGTTTGAATAGTATTATAGAATTTAAGTAAATATATATGTAAAAAATTTATATGAAATTAATTCTTTGGTGAATAATTAGTTAAAAACGAATTTTTTTTCTAAAATACATATTTTTGTTTGCTCAGAAATGTTTTCCCAATAAATTAACGAAATAAATTTTGGTGAATAATATTAGAGAAATATATATATATATATATATATATAGTATTTTCAATACAATATTTAATATGCATATAATGTGTTTACTATACATGATATTAGTAGAAATCTTCTAATGTCTAAAAAAATAAATTTTTCTATACATTTATTTTTTCACATTTTTCATACCAAATGATTATTTAAATTTTATCTACTTTAACTATATTATTTTATAATTTTTAATAAATATTTTATATCATAATTATAATATTATCATTAGGTGATTTTTTCAAAATTTCTTCAAAAGAAAAATTATTTGATTAATAGTGAAAACATATTTTTTTATTAAGAGTTGTGATTTCCTATAATGGATTGATAAAAAATAAAATTGTTTAAATATTGTTTTAGAAGTAATATAATTTAAATAATATATATTAAATAAAATTATCTCATTTTATTCAATCTTATATTTAGATTTTAGATAAATTTTTTTGGAACATTTAAATATTTTTTCTTCGGAAAACTACTATTTCACATAGTCTATGGGTTTAATTTTAAATTAAATGTCACCTATTATGTGAATATTAGTATTTTAAATTTATATAATTTTTGGAATAATCAATAATAAAAAATATATTATAATTTAAAGTTAATTTTAAACATAATTATCATTGGAAATATTAAAAATTAATTAATATAGTTAATGGGAAAACAGGTCTACCTTGGTCAAATCTAAAATGATAAGTTGTTAAATGAATAAGAAAATTTTCTAAAATAGTTTTTTGGTCATATTTTGACATTAAAACCACTATTATTTGTGATTTATCCATATCTTGGGTCATATATCATGTTATATGTGTTGGTATAATGTTTTCTTTTAAAAAAATTCAATTTTTCCACTCCCAAACTTATAAAATTCCACACCCTGACCCCTTATTAGAAATTTAAAAACCCATTGTTTTTAAATTAAACTACACAAATACATTAATTAATTTTATAATATCATCCTAAAGACATTATATTCTTTATTAGAACTTTTAATTAATACATTAGGTGTATACCTAAAGAGGAACATCGAAAAAGAAGTAAAATTCCTCAACTAGAATTTTGGTTTAATTTCATATTTCACATAGTTTAATTTTCATTAAATATTATAATATATTAACACTAATATATCATATTCAATGATATTTGTTTTATATTAACTCATTAACCTATATCCATATTTACGTTTGTGAAATGGGAAATTAAAATGTCGATAATTTGTTTGGGGGGCCACCACCTTCTGAACTGATATTATTAATTTGTCACAACACAATATAATAGAAGTATATAATGATCAATTTAATATCTATAGTATATATATATATATGATATTAATATGATTATTTCCTTATAATATCACACCAAGCATCCTACCTTCAAACAGATTTGAAAATAAAAACATCACATGTGTGTACAACTGACTATATCCTTGTGAACTGATGTGGTGTGTTTTCCCTTTAATATCTTACGTGGATGTTAATAATTATATATTAAATGAATTTATAAGATATTATTAACACAATTATAATTATAAAATTAGGATATCTTATATTCTTTCAAACATTCCAAATTGTGGGAGATATGATAACATTATTCGTGTCGACGGTGCACTACCTCTTCGTGATGAAATGTGATTCCCTTTTCACTAATGATTTTCCTAAAAAGTAATTAGGGAATATTTTATTTAATTTACATATTATATATATTAATTAAAAATTATTTTTTAAAATTAATATATTATATTACTATCTTTCATTTATTATTTCTAGAAAATGGAAACATCATTCTTGTGTATATATGATTTACTTTCTCAATGATCATTGTATTCCATTTTCAATATATTACTATTTTGGATTACTATAAATAAACATATAATGAATATATTTTATATTTATATCCTGATTAACATTATTTATATGATGGAACTAAGATCCGAGAATGATTAATGGAAGTAAAAAATCAAAACATACATAAAAACAAAGAATTAATTTTCATGACTGTGATTTTAACATGAAATTGATAATAAACGGCCTATAAAAACATAAAAAGTAAATATTATATGGAATAATTTATTTAATCCTAGTTATGTATTATAGTTATAATATTAATGTATTTATTTTAAAATAGTTGCAAATATTTATGAGGGAATTCAATACTTTTGTTAAGTTACTCTTTTCTCAGTTTTTCATCTTTGGAATATCTGTTTTCATAAGCACCCATATTATTTTTGTAGTTCTATATACATCTCATTTGACATGTAATATGATAAATCTTTTTGAATATCATTATATTATTTATTACACTCAATTTTATTATTTCATGGGTCTTATGAATCAGTTATACAAATGTTATAAAAGATTTACTTTACACTCTAATCATTTATCTGATCGTTTATGAATATTATTCGAAAGATGAAATCATTAAATTTAACACTCATGAATCTATTTTTTTTAATTTAACATACTTATTTTTTTATAATAATTTTTTCCCATCTATTTTACTCTCGTACAGTATTAAAGAGACCAAAAGATGATTTTTTTAAATCATCATTTTCACCATTATATTTGAAAAACCTTTTCCTCCATATCCATGTTTTCTGAAATTTTAGTTTTTTGAACACTCTAAAGAATTTATTAAAAGAAATTATCCATGATTTATTTTTTTGAATGAAATTAAAAATAAATATTCATGTTTTTTTCTAAAATAGACCTGTAAAGATTATACCAAAAATATTCAAGGAATATTTTTTTTATTGTGTACATAATTAACATACCTTCATGATAAGATGATAAACTATTGGATTAATTATTTAATTATATGTTTAAATGGTCACATATAGGTAAAATTATTTTTAATATTTTTATTTATTCCAAAAAATTAAATATGAAAATGATATATTCTTCCACAAATTGTTTAAATAATCTAAAATGCTTGCATTATATATTTCCATGATTATTTTGGAAGAAAATGTTTCTGAATAATATTAATTTAAAAAAAATTAACAAGTTATTTTTGGAAATAAAGGATTTAAATGATATTGAAATTAACATATACATGCTTTCATCATCATTTTCAATGAAATCGATTCAAAAATATTTTCGGTTTTTCAAAACATTCTTTTCAAATTTGAACATCTATTTTCTTTATGAAATATTCTGAGTGATCTATAAAAATTTTTCATATAATATGTCATACTTTTTGTAACATATAATTTACAAGGTATATGATCCAAATATACTAATATTGTTCATTCTCTTAATGTTTTATGTTAAGGATGAAATGATTTTAATTAGATTATTTTCTCATTCACATGTTATACAATGATAAATTTCTTTTGAAACACATTTCATTTTATAGGTGGTATATTATGATAAAATGATAATGAAACACACTACTTCTTCTATGGGTTATGATATGATGAAATTATGGAATGATTTTGAAAACATTTTTCTATTCTATATGAAATATTGTTTAAGATTTTTTATTAAACATATATCATTTCAATGGTTCAGATATGATGAATGTTTTATAATCTTTTGACACACATATATATGATATCATTATGTGATGGGTTGCACCTATATATACCTCCAATGAATTATGTAATATTTTATATATCAATAGATTAATTTTACCAGATTTTGGAGTGAACATAGTTTAGTAATGTATTGTTTCCTCTATATTAGTTTTGAGTGTGAACCTTTTATACTACAATTGTTTGGGGACGGATCCCATACCACTATTAATGTTTTGTAAATGATCATGATTTATGAAGAAATGATCGTATATTCTTATGTTTACACCATAAATCTATGTATTTTAAAAATTTAATGCCAGCATGGGTTACATACATTAATTTTTCAATGATAATTATTTTTGAACATCCATTATTTATTCCATGACTCAACTATATTATCAATAATATAAATGTTATGGTTCTAAAATGTTATTCCCATATTATCTTACCCTTGTGCTCATATTGTTTTTATATCTCCAATATTTACCCTTACCAAGTATCTGAGGTCACTAATTATTATGTTTCCATTAAAAAGATTATGTCTAATGTTGTAATATAGGGTATGACTATGTAGTGTTCTATATGTGAATAAAATTACATAAAATGTCGAAGATTATATAAGAAATAAATTTCTTGTGCATATAAGATGTAATTCAATATAACAATTAGGGTTCTTTAGTGGGGTTTTATATTAATAAATAAATATTCATATTTTAAGATATTATATATATATATATATGAAATGATTGTGTTTGAATACTTTTTATCCAACAACTTGTTTATTTAAACCATTATAAAATTTGATTAGAAAACTTCAGTGAGAACCATAATGATAATTATAATTATATGAATGTATCATGGAATTATTGATAATGGTAGAGAGTGGTTTACATGAAATTAAATCACAATAAAAATAATATAACTAGATGTGGAACTGAAATTGAGGTCCCTATGTGTAATAAATTTTAAAATGGCGAATCTATCTCGAATCATTCCTCACCTTCATCATGAAAAATGGTATTTCTTTATAGGTGGTTTGAAACTTATTAGGGATATCCATTGGTAATTAACATAATGTTTATGAACCATCATGAATTATTTCAATAATGATTTAGGATAAAAATAATTTTTCATAGTTTCATAATAAGGTTACATGTTTAGGATATCCAAAAAATAATATTTCATGGTTATGTGGTTTCAAACTATGAATATTCTGTCTTAGACAATGCATGTTTTTTATATAATGGAGGGATTCTGAAGGAACTCGATTAACAATATATGAGATTTAATATGTATTTATGTGAATCTAAATGGGGTAATGTATGGACCGATCGATATAATAATTATAACTAATCATTTATCATGTTATATGGTTAAAATCAGACACCTCAACCAACTCTCAAACACTCCAAATAAGAGAAGGATATGGTTCATTGAGTGATCTGGTGGTGGATACCATGGAAGAATGTAGGTAAATTTTCTTATATATCTGGAATTTTGAATTATAACTCCATATAATGGCTCAAATAGTTTATAAGATGTTTTGAGTGTGGAAAATAATGGCACAAGGTATTTAATTACATAAGAAAAATGAAATGTTTGGATGACACAATGGATGAAATAAATGATTTACCTAAGGAATCATCAATATTTTAAATTTATACATATATAATATATTTGAATTTTAAGAATCAATGTACTTTGAGGAAATATCATAAAGGTATTTAGAAGGTTGTTCTGAGTAATGGTTATACTGGTGATAATGAAGATACCACGAATGGTAGAATGATGGTTTGGGTTATTCTAGTAGTATTGTTTATTTTAAACATCATAAAAATGATTATATTGACATTGATGAATGTAAATAGATGATTCATATATCATATTAAATGAAATATATATTAAGGAATAAGATGATGAATCCATGTTAACGGTAAAATAATTAATTATAATTATTTATGTTCTTTTATATGAGAATTAAAAAATTATTTCATATGAATCATCAAATTTATAAGTACTGTTATATATATTCATCACTAAGGATTGTAATTAATATAATGAATAGTAATAATAAACTAGAAATTCGTTTCAATGGAATGATTATATTTACGAAAACATATTTTTTAAGAAAAGCTAACCCTTAAAATAGTCTTTATGGTAAAAAATGGTGTTTAGTTCTGACAATGATATGTTTAATAGTGACTATGTTAACTGGATAGTATTGATAACCACAGAACTGATTAATGATTTGTTGAAAATTATATATATATTTTTATTGATGGATTATAAACCAATTTTTGAATTATGGAAAAAAATTCAATAATATATGGTTTTATTGAATGAGTAATAATATAGGTTTTCATTAATGTTTTATATTAATTATTGTTCTTACCATGCTTCATGAAAATATATGACTAATTTATTCACATATTTTTTATGTTACCATTAAGGAAGAGTTATTTATATTTTTGTGATTATTGGTACATATATTTTATGAAAATTTCATTACCATTGTTCTAAATTTTGAATTTTGGATCCTTTATAAGGTTAACCATATATGGAGTGCCATAAGATGAAAATTGGATGATGTTTTTGATATTAATATATTACTTAAAAATATGAATATTTTTTTCCTATTTATTTACTTGTGACATCCATATATTCTGATGATAAACATATATATAAGTAATGACTTATCATTGTATTATGGATCATTTGATTAGTTAGTGCTTCAACCATGTCAAACTAATTTTCATTTCTTGGTGTAAAAGAATAATTAAGAAGTGATCCAAGAAAAACAAATTGATGAAATTGAGTGTACGACATAATTGAGAGTAAAAAATAAATAATATCGTTAGAATTTAAATTGTAGATTATATTAGGAAAATATTCTATGTATTAGAAGTTACATTTTTCCTTCATCATGCCCATGATTTGTTCTACGTATCTATCATGAGGATTTATATACACGATAATTCACATGTACTGAACATAGAAGACATACCACTTGAGCATGAATCTCATTATAAAGAATTACCCATTGACATTCTGGATCATTCATATAATGTGATACAAATAATGACAACTAACATGGTCAATGTTTGGTGGCGAAACCACCATCTTGAGGAAGTTATATGGGAACATGAGGATCTAATGAGGAAAAAGAATCCTAATTTGTTATTATATTTGTGATTAATTTTTTGAAAATTATATATTTTAGTGAGGTTTAATATAACAAAACAAAAATTTAGAAAAAAATATTTTTTAATTAATGTTTAATTTTGTCGATATCTTGTGCAACACGCAACACATTATTTTAACAAAACAGAACATTTGATTAAAATTTTATTATATAATATGTATGTAATCTCCTAGAAATTTGAGTAGAGGGATTTTATAAGAATAAATAATTAGTGAAAATATATGTTTTACTCATTTATATAAAATAAATCTTTTTTTTAAAGACAAAGTTATAAATTATATAATATCCATTTTAAAATAATAGAATATTTTCCCAAAAAATATTTTTTGCCGAAATTTTTTTTTTTCAATAATAAATTAATGATAAAAATTTTGGGTAATTATTTTAATGATTTTTATATATTATTTATTCAATCCGATTTTTGACATTCATCTTAGGTTTTTTTCTATAGAAAAGATAATAATAATTCCAATTTTAAGCATAAAAACCATATTGTAATGAGAAAATAATTTTTGTTTCATTTTGAAAAGTTATTTAAAAATAAGTTTTAACTAATTATAGAACGTTTATTTCAAAAATTGCAATTATTTTTTTTACAATTAGTATTATGATATAATTATAGGTTTAATTTTTAAGAATTTCTTAAGAAGATTATTTTTTTCAATGCATATTGAAAAATAACTGTTTTTATTAAGATTTTTATTTTATAAAAAATATAAAGGGATCAATTTATTTATATTTTTATAAAAGTAAAGTAGGTTAAATTTTTTATTAATTAATAAAATTAATTTCTTTGGAATCAATTAATTTTGCAATTTCTATATAAAAGCCTTTTAATATTTTAATTATTTTCACTTTAGAAACAATTTTTTAGGCATACCTATGGGTTTAATATTAAATTAAATATTCTCACATATTCAAATGTAATTTGAAAAAAAAATATTTCATATTTTTAATAAATATAATGGAAATTACATAAAATTTTCAACAGAATTTTTGAGCACAATTAATTGTGGAGACAATAAAAATTAACTAAAATGGTTCAGTGTAAATGGGTTAATCGGGGAGTAAACCTAAAACAATATGTAGTAAAACAAAATTTAATATTATATAAAACCCATTGGATTGTAATATTTTAAACACATGCCAAATAATATTCACTAATGACATAATTTAAAGCTTTTTATTATAAAAAAATTACATTATTTTTTATTTCTATAATCCCATGTGTGTCCTCTCCACTACATATAAAAGGATTCCATATATCCTCCAATCATAAGACATCCAAAACCCATTGGATAATAATTTTCCCAAAAAAATGATTTCATTTTATCCCTACCCTAATAATAGATTACTTAGTTTTTTTAAAGGTGTATTAATAAATCTTTAGGTTTAAACCTAAATAGGATCTCTGAAGTATAGTTAAAATTATTAAAAATACATTATTTTATTATTTATTTATAGAACTATTCAATATTATTAATATTTTAAAATATAATAACACACTTATCTCCAATATACTATGAATTTATAATGTTAATTTCATAACAATATCCACCCCCACTTCCCTCAAATGGGAAATGAAACTGTTGATGGTGTGTATGGCGGATTATAGCCTTACGAACTGATGATACTTGTTTTCCATTAACATCTCTCAAGGAAGGAAATAATGATTCATTTAATTTTAAAAAAGATATAAATTATAGTATTATACTCATTTAATTCTGATATAAATCCTTCTCTCTACCTTCTAAGCCTATGTTAAATAATAATATCGCTCATTTTTACAGAGAACTGCCACCTCACGAACCAATGTGGTGTGTTTTCATTTATGTATTAATTTTGTGGTAATAATGATATACTAGTAGAATAAAAATGATATCTTATCATATTTTTACTGTTATAAATTTGATATAAAATATACATTATTACATTTTATTTCATGTGTGATATGATAACATCGTTCGTGTGTAAGGTGGACTACAACCTCGTAATGTGATGTATTGTTTTTCACTAGAACATTTCAATGAGTGTAATTAAGGTATCATGATTGAATATATGGGATATATAAGACCATATAATGATTCTATAATGATAATATATAACTTATATTTCATAATTTTTATTCTTATTGAAAATGTAAACCACATTCATGCATATGTACGAAATAAAATCTCCATGAATGGGTAATTTTATATTATTTCAATATAATTTATGGAATACTAAAAAGACAAATATAATAAATATATATGATTTTAATAACTAGATAATAATTTTAAATTTTATTTAACCATGTAAAATTTAATGGACCAAAAGATAATAAATAAATATAAACCTAAAAAACAATGTACTTAGTTCCTAAAAAGTTATATTAACATATAATTGTTAATAAAATAGTAACAACATGTCATATGTAAAGAATAGTGGAAGGACTTATATAAATATGGTTTATTAATATATATATAATAATATATTATTTATTATACATAAGATTCAATTTTTTATAAAGTATGTTCAACCTTAATTTAAGAGATTTTTATCACTAGTTGTATTTTGTGAGATATACAATGTGTTATGCACCAATATTCATTGATATGGTTTGTATAAAACCCTTTAAACATGTAATATTAGGAATTTAATTCTTCTCATTATATTCAATTTTTCATTTAACATTGTTTTTAATGGGGCATCTAATTCAATGTTACCAAAGTTGTATAGTTTCTATGTTACAATTTCATCATTTATCTATATTGTTTATGAATATAATTTCAATGATGATAATTTGTAAAATATCACTCAATAAAATCAATTATATTAATCTACGTTGGGTATGTTTTATTGAATAAATATTTTATATTCATCTTCCACCCTTATAAGAATATATATTCCTAATTATTTTTTAAGAAAAATAATCTTTATTTCCCTCTTTGGAAGAAAATCCTTTTTCATCCACATACAAGTTACCTAAAAATGATACAAAAAATGATTCATCATTAGAATTAGGGGTTTCGGAATTTTCCATAAATCTGAGAGGAATATTTATTTTATCATGTATGGCATAAAAATAATTTCCAACAATCATTACCACCCAATGTATAAAATATAAAAAAATATTTTTCAAATTATATGTTTATCTAAAACTATTTTCTTAAAACAAATGTTTGTTATAAAAAATAAACATGGAATTTATATTTTCCCAAAAATGTATTAAATTTTCAGCATGGAATTATTTATCTAAATGTATTATGTTTATGATGAATGAATTTTTATAATATCTGTTTATCTTACATGGAATATACCATTATAAAATTATTATTAGAACTACTTATTTTTATATTAGTTATGCCACGGTAAAATTATTATGAAGATCAATTCATTTAGAATGAGTTATCCTATGATGAAATTATGAAATTATTATGAATCCTATTTCTATTACACATTTTATAATATGATGAAATATTGATAAAATCCATTTCTTTACATATATTTTGATATGATTAATGTTTTTTTGATCTTGTGGAATAAATGTGTATGATTACATTATATAATTGGTTCGACAAATATATATCATCAAGACATTGGGTAAATATTGAAATCTCTTGATATAAATATGACTACAATAGAATGTGGGCCTTGTTCAGTAACTAAAGTAATCCACTATGAATATGTTGGTAGTGAACATTAAAAACAATGATGTTTTGAAGAGTGCATCCATTCAAATATGATATTTTTGGAAATGACGTATTTCTACAAATGAAATAATTTTTCAACACTTTTGCCTATTATAAAAAGATATGGGTTATATCAATGGTAAGTTGTTATGGATTATATAATTTGATAATATTATGATTCATGTCTTATAAACTACAATTATTTAATCCATGACATGTGTTTATTAGTTATGATATATTAGATATGGTTTTCAAATTTTATGTTCATGCTCTCATAACCTTATTCATAGGATATATTGATATCTCTCATTTTTACCCTTACTGTGTATCTGATATCATCCATTGATAAATTTTCATTCCCTATGTTATGAAGAAAGGTTTTAGGAAGTGTATTTCTATTATGATAACTATGTTCTAATATATTTAAGAAAAACATTTAAGATATTTAAATAAATAAGAAGATTGTGTGTTTAGTATCTAATGACACTAAACCATTATGATTATCAAGGAAATTTTTTATTAAGATGTTAATATGGATCTTTTAAGACATAATGTATATATTTAAAAATTCTATGTCACTATAAATATAGGTTAAAACGATGAATTACCTTTAGGAAAGAGGAATCCACCTCTTCAAAATCCTATTAATAGTGTGAACATTGGTTCACAAGGTGCATTAGTCAATATAAATGTAATTAATGAAAATTTTTAATGTCCATACCTTTTCTAAAACACTTTCTTCAGAATTTCATTCTTCCTCACCTGTATTTTGTGATACCCATAATGAAGATCAATATTTGAAAAATATTGGGCTCAACGATGATAATCAAACAAGTCGTAAATTTGATATAGATGATAATTTATCTTTATTTTAAAATATTTTATTTCCCTATAATCAGCAAAAAACCTCATGAATCATTCTTTATTCATAACAAAGATAACATGGGATCCTAACAGAGAAACACTAGGGTTAATAAACCCCTTATTACCCAAATCCATCTGTTTGTCTTTAATTCCAATAATTCGATTTTGGGAAAACTAATGGGGGTATTTGATATTATCCATGCATCGAGGATTAATTTAATGGAAAAGTATATTAAATGATATGGGATATTTCCCAGTAATTCTCCATAAAATACCTCAATGTATTTCTTCACAATAAGTACATCATCAATTTGAATATTACCTTCTGCATAAATAGATATATTTTTTCTCTCCATCCATACGAATTTCATTCAATGGAGCTACTGGGGGTAGGTCTATATATTAATCATGTAAATAATCTACTTCCTTAATGATGAGGCATTATATATATTCCTCACATGTTATAATTTCCATCTTCTTATAATAAATTTTTTCATCAAATTTTTAGAGATGATACATAATAAGGATTATATCAAATTCTAACATAGGTATGATTATAAAGTTACCAAGTAGAACTTTTTAATGTGTCATGATTGGTATTTCCCAACATATATTATTTTCTATAATACATCCCTTGAGAATTATAAATCACAACTCTCTGATTAATTTAAATATAAAATGAATAATTTTTAAGGAAAATGGGTATATATAAATTTATGTAATGAGCCAGAATGAAATAATGAATTGGATAAATTTGAAAATTAAATTAATATACATTCCACCACATCATTTTTCACTTATTCCTATCATTTTATTATCATATATTATTTTCATTTACCTATTGGCCTCTTCTATGGTAGATTTCATTGACTCTTATGGAAAACATTTTTTTGTTCCCCATACCCCTAAATGTGAAACCTCGAATATTATTATTTTCCTTATTCCCATTATAGTATTTCTTATAATGATCATTTATAAACACATTAAATAAAATACCAATCCATTGAAGCATTCCCCATAATGATTTTACCCCATTTCATAAAATTTGTAAATTGATTACATCACTTTTATGTCGTTGAAATATTCCCATTTTCCTAATTTTCGAAAGACCTATTATCCTGTTAGTTTCCCTTAAATATGTAGGATTATTATTACTCATTTTCTATTTTTATGGAACATAAAATTATAATTTACTATGATGAGAATGTCTGAGAAACCCACACAATTTGTACATTTGGATTAATACAACCAAAGAATTGGTTGATGTGGTACTTTGTGTTGTGTATGTAATCTACAAAATACATAGATAAACATTTAAATGAATCTTCATAAACATTAACACTTTATTATTATCATTTCATTAAGATAATAAAATTAATATTGATCCTTAATTTTTTTATCATCATGGAAGACATTAGAGAAACATTTCTCCTTAAAATTACTATATTCCATGAGTTATATTTTATCTTCCTCCCAAGTATTCTGGATCAAGGACTGCTATAGATAAGCATCACCTTGGAGATAATAGACCACAAGGTTTTCTGTTTCCATTTCATTACATCCAAAGGCCATAAATACCATCTCTATATAATTAATCCATTACTCAAATACTATTAGATTAGTATTCCCATTAAATTGTATGGGATTATGTTACATAATCTGATCGAGCATTGGATATTCTTTCTATGGAATATGGTGATCCATCTCAGTATTGTAGTTTTTTATAACATGGTAATTTTTCCCTAATATTTTCTTTATTTTCATTTTTTTAAATTTTTTTTTTGATTTCTTAAATAAGGAAATATCAATTTTTTTCATTAGTGACACCATTCATCCTTCCATGAATCATTTCTAAAACATGGAATATACATGATTTTCTCTTAAAATTAGATCGTCTAATTAAAAATATGGTATAGCACATAAAATAAATTTATGCTTCATATATCATTAAATCATAATATTTTGTATCTTTGGGGAAATTTGATTTCAAAATACTTGATAATTATTTGTAATGAAAATATGAATTATTCTTAGAATATCTTATTAGAGTGTAAATATAGGTCTATAGTAAGGCCTATTGTTTTGTATAAGGTTACAACAAGATAAGACCAATAATTCTTGACTGTTTTTTTAATCATAGGTATGTCTATACCAATACTACATCACCATATAGTTTCCAGAAAAGGAATTAGTTCATGTAATACCCAACTAATCTATATCTTTCCAAAATTATAGGATAATCATTTATACCAATCCAAAAAAAGTTCATATGTTTATTTACATTATCTATGTTTTCTAACACAATGTTTCTATGGTTGCTGATAAACAACCATTAATACCATGTGTGACACCCCAACCCAAGATGCTCGAAGATGATATATTATTGTATTACATTGGCATGATTACATGGGAATACAATCTAAAAAAATAGGATTATCATCCAGAGAAATAAATATTTCAAACTTGATATCCATAACACATTGAGAATTAAAAAAAAAGAATTATATTAAATTATATAAGCTGAAATGAGTACTTGAAATCTTATTCAAATATTTCTTCATCATAACACGGGGGAAGGAAACATAATTAGCGTGAGTTAAAATACAATATATGGGTAAGTAAATCATATTAAAAAATGAATTGATTAGATTAAATCAAAATGTAATGTTATATAACATATAAAACATTTAATTCAAATAAACTATATAATTAATAATCAATCATGATTGTTCATAAACAAAAACACATTAAATTTAATAAAAATATATAGAATGAAATGTATACATGGAGAAATCCACATTATAATCTCATTTATATTACTAATAAATGAATTATCAATAATGTTAATTCTTAATTATCTGAATTCATGTTCCATATACATATGACAACATTACCTTCAAGAGATAATTTCTACAATTCTGAATCAGACAACCAATTCCTCTAAAGAGAATACTGGTGCATCAATGGGATTGCATTAATCATTCCCCAACCCATTGGGTGTACATTAAATGGCCCATAACTCAGAAATTTCTTGTGTAAATCATTCTTCATATATTGAATAAATAATTTTACTTATCAAAATTTGCCCATATTAAATAGAAGATATAAATTTATAAATAACTCCCAGTTAATCAAATAACTTTCATTGTGAACTCCATGTGTAAATATGTTATACGATTTTGGAAATAATAATATCCAACACACATGAATGTGGATGTTACCAATAAATTAATTTTTTTCGTAATAAATTCAGCAATCAAAAATAAATTTCAATTTCAAATATAATCTATTAAAACATTATTGAGGAGAATAATTATAAAACATTCCAGAGTGTCGTGTACAACATTAAAACAGTTTATTCATAATCTATATGAAATAATAATATCAATTGAAACTTATAATATCATGGTAATATGATAATTAATTATATTATACTTAAAAAGTATATATATACACCATATTGAAGTGAATTGTGGGTGTAATAATAGATATCTCTCAATAGAATGTAAATTGATATGAAGTCTCAGACCTTGTGTTTTCTTTTGTATAAATGTACTTTAAAACCATATAAAATTATTTTAAGAAAGTCACTAAATAAAAACATATCCATAATCTTATTTATAATATTATATATTATTTTCTTATAATATCATACAATAAATTTGAAAACGATCCTTCAATATTTTCACTATCTAGGGGGTTATTTGCATTGTTTTCGGAGTTTGTTTTAACTTGTTTCATGTGGGTCTTCATACGTAGATCAACGATTCATCATATCTAGAATTTAAATCATATTTAAATTAACATATTTAACATGTATATATGTATTTAGAATAATACAAAAAAATTGGAGGTTTGGAAAGGAATGTACCATTCATGGAGATGGTAGGCCATACGTTTGTGTTAATACTACATTCATATATTTTTCATATTGAAGAGGATGAAAACGAAATGATATATATGTACATTTATATATTATAATTCTATTATCATATTTTATTAATTTCATCCTTAATATGTGCCATGTATAGTATGAATTATTCATATAGCTTTGAGGGGACGGTTTTCCACTCTCCCAAAAAATATGTTAGCATATTCCCATAAAATGAAGTGTATAAAGGTATTTGTTATAAAATAATTAATGGAATATAATGAAATTATAAATAATATATAAATAATATATAAATTTATTGTTCATCAAAATTCCCTCCATGAATGGAGAATAAATAAAAATGAACAATCATTGTTCCATGAGGCAGTAGTTCTCCATTGATATAAACATGATGCTCGTTCCTCATAATATAGGTGTGTGTGTAATTATAAATAAAAAACATAGAATAAAAATCACAGTATATTTATGATACTTTTGATGTTATATAATCTTGGAATAATGATATTTTAGTGGTGGATCATGGAAATAAAACTAACGAAATTGAAAAAATATAACACCTATTCTTTATATATCTCTATTTGGTTTCCACCAAATGTAATCCTTTGATTGCATTTATACTAGTGGGTGGATTCAAGGAGGAAAGGGGGTTTATTTAATTGGTATGATCCTGGACGAACATTAGTGTTTTGATAGGTATGACAAAGATGGAGTAGTGGTGTCATTTTATAGGGGGATACTCACTTTGTAACACCTCAATCTTCCATGGTACACTTCCCTTTGAATAATGAAAAAACTTGTGATTAACGCAACTTTGAGTTCTAGCACCCCATAATAAACCACACTAGCCATATGAGTAGTAATACACACTTTAAATTTTTTTATAAATTTAATTTTATAAAATGGACTTCATTTTTGGATTCATAATATCGAAATAATCTTAAGGTGAATTTCTAGTATTTTTCTCATAACATTTTATTTTTTATGAATAGTGAAAAATATAGCATTATTGTTTAAAACCTAATTTGTATTTAAATAATTTATTATTTTATTTAAATATATTTATGTCAAAATCGATACATAATACCTATAGAATTTCAATTTAATTCATTTGAGTGATTTTATAATATAATTAGATGTATAAAATTGTATTGAACAACATAACGTCTTTCACCCAACATTTTGCACATTTGAAAATTTTCATAAAACATAATTTTACTTCCTCTAGGAATTGAACAAAAACAATATGAGAGACACTATTGACATCAGTAGGTAATATGCCGTTTAATTGGATGAAAATAATTTATGGGGAATAGTAACTTTTAAATTTTATTTACCACGGTTAAAACTAAATAGGGTAATTAAAGGTAAAAATGATACTCTAATTACCCTACCACATGTCCTATTTCTATTGGATATGTTTTTTTCGACCAAAATAAACCTTATTAAAAAAATTAGATCCTCTAAGATCCACATTGTTTAGATCATTAAAATTATTATTATTTTATTTAAGGAATAGTTAAAAGTGATAAATTCCAATTTTCATAACTAAAAAAATTTTTATATAGGTTTATACATAATATAAATTCGTTTATTAATATGCATTAGAAAACAAAGAATATTTCCTACATAATGGTATTTTATTTATATTTTTTAGAAATTAAATAATTAATATAATTTATGACCCAATGATGATTGATGAATTACCTTTTTAATCAATGATTAAAATAATTGATATTATAAATATCAAAATAAATTTAAATTGACACTTTTGATAAATTAAAATAATATTATAGGTTAATATTACATGTTAGGATTGATTTACTTTTTTTTAAGTAATAATGTTTTTTTACTATAAAAAACCAAATACTAAATTGTGTCAATATTGATATAAATGAGTTTTTAAAATAAATACTATATTATTAATTGATATAATAATCCAAAAAATCAATAAATAGGCCAAATGACTTTTATAAGGTTATATATTTCAATATTATTCCCATTTGGGGTTATGTTATATTTTTAGTTTATTTTTAATGACCATTTATTATAATAATACTAGAATACATTATAAAAGTTAAACTATTTAAAATAAGTTAAATATAAAATATAAGGTTAATATGAAGAGCTAATCTTATATAAAATATATTTTTTTGAGAGGTTTACCACCTAGACCTACCTTATATTATAAATTAATCCTTTTTAGACCATTTATAAACATAATATGATGGTACAATAAATTAATATTACAAGATTTTCCTAATGTGACCCTCATCTCTATTATAAAAAGGTACATCTCCTTCGCTCAAAATCACACCTCCAAGGCCATTCGGATCAGCCAAAACCTTCTCAAATAACATCCCAACTAACCTCACATTAACCCATTGGAATTAATTTGATCAAAAATCCATCGAAATGAGTCATTTTGATCAAATCAAAAGAAAGTACCCGAAGAAGAAAAATACTTTCATCACCTCTTTCGAAGTTCTTTTCTTCTCCCACTTCCTTCTTCTTTGTTGATTCCATACAAAAATAATAAATATAGTACCTTATACATACTATAATGTTATTATATATATGGTAAAACCATATTAATTATTCTATCCATCCTATGAATGAAAAAGTCACTATGCGTGCGTATGTACGGCTTGTTGTCTCCTCGTTGTTGTGTAGTTTGTTATTCCACACATTGTTTTTTGGATGGGAATAATAATGATTATAAATGATTTAAATAATAAATATAAAATGGTAATGATTTTTTATATATGATATAACATCCAATTTTATATAATTTCACCATCAATAGATTTGTATTTTTGCTCTCGCGTACATAAGGATTACCATCTCCACAAACGTGATGCGATTCATTCCCCGTTGTAACCATTCAAAAATATGTTTCATTTTATTATTGAAGATAATTTTTAAGAACATAATATAATTTTTTATATTAATTAAATACATACTATCCATAAAAAACATGACTTACGTAACAGAACATATAAAGGAAAATGAATTAGTTAACTCCCAAAACAATGATACTACTAAAATATTATAAAAAAATCAATACTATAAGATCATATATAATAACATATCTATGTATATGGGTCTTTTATAATTTAATAACAATGAATTAACTATTATAAAGGAGGTTAATGTACCGTAGAATAATTAATGATACAAGTTAAGGGTTAACTTTATAATCTCTTTATTTTCCAAGGTTGTTAATACGTGAGTATCTTCTACGACCGCTTTATCATCCATATCCATCTTTCTTAAAAATTTATTTCAAAACATTATTATTATTTCCTATAATATGTGTTAAAGTAATTTATAACCTTGTTGACTTTTATAAAATGTTTTGAAAGTAATATTTCAATCTTTTTTCAAACAAGATACATTATTACCTTTTCAACAAATTAAGGTAAGAATGTTTTTTAACGTATACGGTGGGTGTAACTATTTTCTGCCAGTATAACATATTTGAAACATACCATACTATATTATAAGAATATTATTATAATATATTTTTTCTTTTATAATTATGTGAATTTTAGATTATTCAAAATATAATGAGACATCTCACTCAAAAAGTATTGATTCAATCTTTGTCAATATGCTTTGATGGATTTTACACTTGTCATAAGTTTATTGATTATGATAAAATATTCAATATTGTGTTGAAGTTTTTGTGATATGTTTGTGTGTGGATTTTTTATATTTATACCATTCATGGTTTATGGTTAAACTATTAACACTTGGCATGCTATTTTTAATTAAAATTTATATGTTATTTTCATATTTTTTATATAAGAAAATCAATGGACTTATTAAGTGAGGGGTGGATCCTGCTATAGCTCATCGATTCATCAGTAGGTCTCATTAGACAGACTAGTGTCTTGGAACAAGGCCTTGAAACATTCTTATTTTTATTCTTGGATCAAATCCGTGACTATGCGGTTATGATGTCTGGCATTATGCATTCCATCATTATATAATTATCTATTGATATTACATGTGATTATTCGAATAGAAGAATATCCACATGAATAAGTAAATGGAATTATTTGATTTATATTTTTCATATTAAGATGTTGTTTATTTTGAAAAGGCTTGTGTTTTATTCATATACATTTCCTTTATATTTTATGCTAATTTAAGAATTTTTCTTCTATATTGTTATCATTATTGAGTATCTAAGCTCACCCCTTTAATATGTGTTATTTTTCATAGGATGTGTAGAATTATATTATGACAGACCTATAAGGAAAGGCTATGGGATATTAGTGTTTTTAAATGAGACACAATGCTGTTTTTTTATTTTATATGGTAATGTAAATCTTATGTTTGTATCAATTACTTCGATGGATACTAAACTAATCTGTCTTTTAAGACATGATATCTTGTGATCAGGCCAATATTATGTAATAATGAACCGACTCATGGTAACTGGGGTTGGGGTGTTACAGTTGGTATCAATGGGAGGTTTAGTGAAAACCTTGGATATTAGATTTATGAAAATTGTTATTAATGAAAATTACCCTAAGATAGACTTTGAGGATTAGTATATAAGAACATCCTAGAATTTGGTAAATGTAGAGATTTTGTTTATTTTCCCAACAATACATCCATGTATGGATATGAAAAGCTAGAGGCGGCTGTGGCACGGTTCTACCTAGGAGTGAAAAATCAGACATGGTGTTTTAGGATTGTTCTGAGGAATCCTATTACATGACAATGGGGCTTGCTGGACTCTTGGTTATGAAACTCTTGGGGGATATGCATAGGATAATTCACATTTTTAGTAAAAACTAATAGGATGTATTTATGAGTAAATACTTCCTCGATGAAAACTTTTTTCCATGATTATTGATTATATGCATAAACTATCCAATTTTCGATAGATATTTTACTAGTATTGAATTATGAATTGTGATTCACAAACTAATCTAGCTTATTCCATTGTTTAGAAATGTTTCATAGTGGAATGAATGAAAACTATATCAACACACATAATCCATGAAGTTACTTCACTCCTACTCAAGATAATTATAGTGGAGTTAGTAATGAAACCAGTTCTGAACAACTAATAACCATACTAGGAAAACACACTATGGATATGAGGAGTATCCTTACCCGTATGAATCACCAAGATCCCAAATACAGAGGATCATTATTTGAATGATTCCAGATGAAACAACCACTAACATTCAATGGGACTAAAAATCTATTTGTATCTGAGTAATGGATATGTTCTGTAGAGAAAATATTTCATGCTTTGGGGTGTAGCAAAAGAAAAAAAGTTGTCATGGAAGTTTATTGCCTCACGGGAGATGCAGATCAATGGTTTCATTAATTCTAAACACAAAAGAGGTTGAAGAAGTATAAAATATGGAATTTAGGGAGTTGAATGATATTTTTATAGAAAAATACATTCCTCATGACCATCAAGTGGATATGTGAAAACAATTTCTATGTCTGAGGAAAAAGGAGGATGAGAATGTCACCAATTATGAGGCTAGCATTACATGGTTAGCAAGGCATGGAATAAAATTTAAATGTAACACAAGGAGTAGGATTGATATATTATTTTATGGGTTGCAACAGTTTATCCATCAAGAATTAGTCTCATAATAGTTCCCATTGTATGAAGACTTTGTCCCATGTGCAATCAAGAAGGAAAAGGAATTCTCTAATTCATACTAAATTAAAGAAAAGAATGAGAAGAAGACATCTACTGAACACTCTGGAAATGGAAATAAGGGGAAAGGGGAAAAGTGGAATTTCAAACCTAGAGTAAATTTCTGTGACAAGAGTGGTGAGAAGGGCCACTAAGCTTGTGATAGAAAATGAATGAAAGAGGCTATCAATGTTGAATGTGTTATGTCCCAGAAATTCCATATAATTTTTTTTAATTATGTTGAATTATTTCGAGACAGCAAAATCTGATGGTGCAACCCTATGGTGAGAAAACTCAAAAATGACATAATCGTCAAGAAAATAATTAAACAAAGTTATTTTATTTTTCAAATGCTTATAACTAAAAAATAGGTACCTAGATTAAATAATTGAGACCACCGTCGAACCCATGAGGGTATTCTTTCTTTAGGTCGATACTAACATTGGATGTCGTTGACCACTAGTGAAGGTTAGTTTTTGGATATAAATAAAAATAGTTAACTGACTATTATTTTATTTTAAAATCCATAACTATTAAACAGTAACTCGGATTAGAAATCTGACATTTCTGTTGGGTTCGTTAGGGAATGATTTACTTACTAAGATCCTATCCTCACCCAGTGTAGGTCAAGGGTTATTGTTAATAATTTTGTGAATTTTTTTTCCGGTATGTTCATTAAATGTGCGAGTCGAGTTTTCTAATTTTTGATCCATTGCTCGAAATTGAAATAAGAGGACACCATTGAACTCATAGTGTCGATATTTTCTTAATGGAAATTTCACTTTGACCGTAGTTGGTCGTGTGAAAAATATAGGTTTTTGGACTCTTTAAGGACAGAAGATAAAATTATTTTATTATTTTATTTTTGTTTCAATCATATCCTCCAATAGAAAAAAATGTGGTGGGACCAACATTTTGTCAATCCATTAAATGGATTGACACATTATTCCTTGATACAACTTTGATTGAGAATTTGGGAAGCTCCTGATAAATGTACTCCCATTAATTCCTGTCAACTTTAGACACCCCCAACTCCTATTTATATGGAGATTGGGTAGACCTGTCGGTACAACATTTCCATGAAATGATGTGCTGACGAAGTGCCACTAAATCGAGCCATTGGAGGACGGAGCTGCTTCCAGCAAATCGTGATGAGCGACCCCGAACAAAAAACTAAAGAATGACGATCGAGCTGCATCGTTGGACGCTTGTTGTAGGGACGATGAATGCCGACACTTCCTCAAATTCTAACGCTCTCCAAAAAATATGTGGTAGGGTTTCTACATGATGAATTTATTCTATTGAATCTTCATATCCTCAATTCATGACGACGATGGCCAAACGATCATGGACATTGTCCCACATATTAACCTCATTTTTCTTCCATTTATTTCTTCGCACGTTCTTCGTGCATTCATCAACCCCCTAATTTTTATTTGTGCATGAAATATGGAGTTTTTTTGGGGGATATATAAATGGTAATCCATCGACCTAAGGATCATGAATATGTGATTTTATAATTTTTCGGGCATGGAATGAAGCCACAATGGCTCGATTTCGAAGTATATTGCCGGAAATCAACCAATCGCGATGAAGGAAGGGTGTCGTGCATCAATGCTACTAGATGAAGAGGTGGCCACGACCCGTTGGCTGAGGTGGGGAAGGATGGTAGCCAGAAACAATTTGACCATGTGGGGAGAGGTGGCGTGCTTCCGTGCCACCAATGGAGTAGGAGGCCACGACCACTTGGTCACGGCGGAGGCGGACGACCACCAGGAAAAGTTGCACTGTGCAGGACCACTGAGCAGTCCCGCATGTCAACCCAGACACACTGCACGCTGCACCACATGCCGCAATGTCGGCCGCCACACATCGTCTCACCGTGTTCCGTACTACGTGCCACACCGCGAACCACACTGTGTGCCGCACCGCGTGCCGCACCGTGTGACACACAGCGTGCCGAGCTAAAGGGTCGCACCCTTCATGGGACAAGCTGAACCACAGTCTAGTGGGTCGGGCCCACCGAGGCCCAGGCCATCTGTGCCAGACCCTCACTAGGTCTGGTCGACCCGATCCCTGTCGGAATAGATCGGACTGGACTCGGGCCCATCTGGGCCCATTATTTCCTTTTTGGCCATAACATGAGAATTGAGCATTTGTTTGATGAACCGTCTACGATGCTGGAATCCTTGGATCTATAAAATATATTTGATATACTTTAATTGTGTTTTGGGTAATGTTGGATTATGGATGGGTTGGATCGGACCACGAATCCAACCGAGCCCTCCGAGCGGAAACACTAATAACTTACACACCAGGAATCCAATTGACGTGTTGTCTATTTCATTGGGTACCTTCTTTCCTGAAAGACCTTTTTTACTTTTTTGATGAATATAAGGGTCGTTGAGATATGAAAAATCCCCTGGGGAGCGGTTCTCTGAAGCACGATATGTACGGAACCCTGTGAATGGATGAGACTTCATAACTTTTGACCATTTCAACTCGAAGTGACTCGAATGGCACAGGGGGAGCTCTTTTCTGTGTCGCGGGAAACCCACGATGGGGAGATCCATTGTGTGATTCATCAGACCCATATATATCGACAGGTGGAGTACCTCAGCAGGCCATGAGGGGTAGTGCCTCTATGGGACGCGGAATACCCACATTGGGGAGCGCCTCGGTGTGACACGACAGACCCATGGTACTCGAAAGGAGGAGTACCTCAGTAGTCCATGGGTAGTGGGAAGTGCCTCTGTGTGACACGGCATGCCCACTGTACTCGATAGAGGAGATTTTCTCCAATAGTTTTGGTGTTTAGAATGTTACTGGTTATTACCCCTAGAATAAATCCTAGTGTGAGTTGTCATTACTTTGTCCTTGTGATTGTGGTTATGTTTTGTGATACTTCACCTTCGTTTTGTTGCCTTCATGGTATACATCAAACATGTATGAGATGTGTATATATTGATATCTTATTTATATTTATGAGCATATACCTAAGTACAGTTCGGCTCTTGCTTTGTATTCTTCTCATTGAGGAACTCTAGGATACCATCGGGGTCTCAGGGTACCAACTGAGTATCGTTATACTCATCCCGGCACAGGCTACGCCCACACCTTGTTGTGTTTGGTGCAGATGAAAGAAAACACCGACCGAGGACAAGTGTACTCAGAATAGAGGTAGCTCGGAGGTGGCCATTAGATGTGGCGTACCAAAGAGATGACCATTGGAGGGCTGTACCAACCCTTCTGGTAGGATACTTGATAGGTGTTCAATGTGTTGCTTTCATTTTTACTTGAACATTTCAGTTTATATGTACTTAATAGTTGGGCTTTTTTCTGTACCATTTTTCTTTATGTACACACCCTATTTACTATAATGTTTTACTTTGAGATTATATGCTTCTTTGTGCATAGTTGTTTAAATTTACAGGTTATAAAGGCAATGCCTTCCCGTTTTTTGGGAACACTCTTTCTGGTGCTAGTAACTAACCCCTAGCCTATGGAAGGTGAGCTTGCGGTAGTCACAGAATGGGCCCTTATGAATGGGTCGTGAGAAGTGGTATCAAAGGTGTTTGGATCAACCAATGAACAAGGACTCTGATCTTTTCAATGAAAAAATAGTGCTCTGTTTTATGAGTGTGGTTTTTAGTTTGGGGAGTCCAGTGTTGGTGCGGCCGCCGAACTATCTATACACCAGGACCCTAAATTCTGATTTCTGACTCAATTCATGAAAACACTGATTGTGTGTGGTTTTGAAATTTTTTTCTTTTGATTTCTTTTGAGTCTACTCACTAGGTATAACTTAATGACCATGGCGCAAACTATTCTTTATCAAGATTCTGCCACAAAGACCGCCACCCATGTTTCTTGAGAGAGTAAGCGATGAAGTTCCACTGAGCGATGAGGCCTCATTGAAGGGCCCTCTAATGGTGTTATCACCTTCGAGTGGTGTACCAGCAGCATTACAAACCATTGGAAAAGTATTGCTACTAGCCCCACCAGTAGAGGACGCACGCAGACATAGCGCGTTGCACGAGTTCCAGCGATAGAGGCCTCTGAGGTTCCAAGGTGATCCTGACTCACAGGTGGCTGAGGACTGTCTTAAGGAGGGGGCTTAGAGATCTTTAGAGCTTCTAGAGCTTTGGTAGGACGACATGTCAGTATCTGAGTGTTTATCGAGTTGTACCAACCATTCCTCATACTCGATGAATATGATAGGATCGGTGCTTAGGGGCTTGGACTTCCAACTTCCATGTGTTTATGGACATCCGAGCCAGCACTAATCCTCTATGCATTCATACTTATATTAGTGTTCTAGAGATAACCATTGTGGTTTAATGTTCTTTGGCTGAGCGAATACATCCAGTGAATGTTAGCAGTAAGAAATCAAGAATATGACACCAGTCTCGTAGACATGGGCATGTAAATGTTTCGAGAAGAATATGTGTTATGGAAAGATGAATATGAAGGGATGCAGATGTGGAAGTAGAGCTAGGATAACATCATGAGGTGGTGTACATTTCAACAAGTTACAACCACCCCACATTGTTTTCCCCACCAGGCTCAAGGAGATGGAGGAAAGGGGAATAGATTAGCTGCATATGGTCAAGGAGTATGAACCAATCCCTCTAGTAATAATTCGCTGAAAAGTCTGTGTCTAATAAAAACTGCTATATTAATAGACATAGGTACCAAACCTTCCTTCCTAACATGAATCTTGCCCAAGACCAAGAGTTTTTTGTTAAACTGTTGACTTGAACCTCGTGTCTAGAGATAACATTTGGAGGAGACTTGATATTAAAATTTACGCCGACATTGGGATCTGACCCTTGAGGCGAGTGTTTCAGTTGGAACCACTTCGTGGAAGCATCGAAGCCTTATGACGTTAGTTTGGGTTTGTACTAGACTTCTATAGTTCATACATAGACTGACTATATTAGTCAAAAGGTTTGAGGATTACCTATAACTATGGAATGGGATTTTCCTTAGTCAGTGAAAAAGGGACCCCAAATAGCACATGTTAAACTCATGCATAAGAGGGTGTAGCTAATCACTCTTGAGTAAGCCAGACTTACCCTCATGGCAGCAGGAGCTTTAAGTTTTTAGTTCCAAACAAGAGTGGCAGAGCATGGGGATATCTTCTCAGAAAAAATCCCACGATTACCTATCTTAAGGGAGATATAATTCTACTTTTTCTAGCTATAACCAGAGATTTGTGCCCGACTTCGTCAAGGAAGCGGCACCCTTTTCAGCTTTGATGAAAAAGGGGAGCCTTTCCTATGGATGGAAATGTGTCAGCAGATCTTTCAAGAGCTGAGACAGAGACTGACATGTAGAACTATACTACCCATAACCTGGAGTTAGAAACAGTGTACTTTTCACTAATGAAGTGGATGTACTACTTGATGGGAGAACGTTTTACTGTTTACTCTGATCACAAGAGTCTCACGTGTATCTTCTCACAGAAGATCCAGAACCTGAGACAATGATGATGTATAGAGTTATTCTAGGACTATGAACCTGAGATAGTCTATACATCTGGGAAGGGGAACATGGTAGCAGACTCATTCTACAGGAGGTCTGGTCTACAACTACTAAGAGATACGTCAGAGCAGCTAGTTGTGTTATAGATATCCTTCTTGGATAAAGATGGGGTAGCTACCTCCAGTCTATAACTATAACTAACCCAATTATTTAGAAAATTCAAGAGGGTTATAGGTTGGGGGAACTGATCACGAGGTTTTATGTGCTCAGATATCCCCAGGGGAGGCACTTGATTGTTTTTCTAAAGATGGGTAGCATGTCATCATCTTTATAGGATGTACCATGGTACTAGTAGAGCTACATGAGGAGGTGTTGAAGGAGTTCCATAATTCTTCACTAGCGATACATCCTAGAGAAAAGAGGATGTACCAGGACCTCCGAAATCATTAATGATGCACCTGGATATAGAAAGTAGTGGCATAGTTTGTATCACGATGTCTCACTTGTCTGCAAGTGAAGACTGCAAAGAGTGAGAAGAAGACTTATGCCGACAAGATACAGAGACCCCTGGAGTTCCAGGAGGGGGACCACGTATTCTTGAGAGTCTCTCCTAGATATAGAATACAGATATTTAGTCGGGGAAGAAATTTATCACCGAGGATTATCGGTCCTTTTCTGGTACTTCAGAGGATATGCGAGGTAACATACTACTTGGCTCTTCCACCGCAGTTGGAGAGGGTGCACCACATCTTCCACGTATCCCAGTTGAGGAGATACTTGCATTACCCATCTCACATCACCGACCAATGCGAGTTGGACATCAATGATGGGGTGATGTTTATAAAGGTTCCAATAGAGATTGAGGATCGACAGGAGCATATCCTTTATTGGAGATCAATTCTTCTACTGCGCGTACGCTGGCAGCACGAGAACCTCTAGAAGAGCACATGGGAGCAGGATCCTCTGATTCGTGATCAATACCCCCATTTTATACTTACACTATGTTGTGGTTTTTGGGGATGTTAATCCATAAGGTGGGGAGAATATGATACCCTGAAATTTGGTATAATGTTTTTTTAATAATATGGAATTATTTCGAGATCGCAAAATCTAACAGCATGTGATTCTGAGGCACAAAGTGCCCCAAATTATCCGTCTATGATTTGATATTCTTTAATTTGTGCCCGTAATCAGTTTTCATAAAAAAGTGGAATAAAACATAAACTTTTACTCCTATTAGAAATCTAACTGCACCACTGTGATCAGGATGACGGGTATACCCTAGGTGCAACTGATGTTTAGTCGGTGCAATCCTACGGTGAGAAAATGAAAAAATGGAATAACAATAAATAAAATAATTAAACAATGTTATTTTATTTTTCCAATGATTATAACTCAAAAAAGGTATCCCGTATTAAAAATACGAGACCATCGCATAACTCATGAGGGTACACATTCATTAGGTAGATACTAACATTATTCAGCGCAAGCCACCATTGAAATTTATTTTTTGGCTGTAAATAAAAATAATTAAGTGACAATTATTTTATTCTAAAAACCATAACTTTTAAATGGTAACTCGAATTGGAGACCCAAGAGTACCG
The DNA here is from genome assembly GCA_963277665.1 of Viscum album. Lineage (NCBI taxonomy): Eukaryota > Viridiplantae > Streptophyta > Magnoliopsida > Santalales > Viscaceae > Viscum > Viscum album. The sequence goes on from OY728152.1 coordinate 719,140,772, forward strand.
TTGGGTTCATTGGTACTTGTTTTACCTAGGCAGAGCCTATCCTCATCTAGCGCGAGTCGATGGTGATTGTTAATAATTTTCTTTAAATTGTTTTTGTATGTCCAGTAAATGCTCGAGCGGCATTTTGAAACTTTTGTACTGGTTCTCGGAATTGCAACCCAACGACACTATTGAACACACAGTGCCGATATTCGCTTAAGGGAGACTTCACATTTACAGTAGTAGGTCAGGTAAAAATGTATGGTTTTTGGGCTTTTTAAGGAATTAAAATAAAATTATTTTATTATTTAATTTTTGTTTTAATCTTATCCTCCAACGGACAAACTGTGGTGGGAACAATGATGTGTCAATCCATTAAATTTCAGGACCCATCAATCCTAGTAACTGCATCTTAGGGGAATTATGGAAGCTTCCTAATAAATGTACTTGCATTACTTTCTGACACCTTTAGACACCCCCTCTCCTATTTATATGTAGCTTGGAGAGAGGTTTCGGCACTACTTCACCAAGAAACGATGTGCGGAATGAGTGTCCTGACTTCGAGCCCTTGGAGGATGGACCTGGTTCAAGGGGGCGGTGAGGAGGGAACCCAAACCAAGAGCCGAAGAATGAATATCAAGATGCATTGTTGGAGTCTTGTTATAGGGACGAAGAACACCAAAACTTCTTCAAACGCGGACACCCTCCAATGAACAGGAGGTAGGGGTTTGTACACATAGAATTTATTATATTGAATCTTCATATCCTATATTCACGACGATGATGGACAAACAAACATGGAAATCATCTCTCACATTAACCTTTTATCTCTTCTTTTTATTTCTTCGCACGTTATTCATGTGTTCTTTAACCCATTAATTTTTATTGGCACTAGAAATACATTGTTTTTCTAAGCGCGATATATGTAATTGAAGCCCTTGATAGAAGGATCACAAATATGTGATTATATAAATTTTTGCTCTTAGAAAGATGCTAGAGTGGCACGTGGAAGAAGGTGACAGCTGGCACCCGGCCGACCGTGAGGAAGAAATTTTGGCGCGTGTCCATGTCGCCGGTTGAAGAGGAGGTTGTGGCCCATCGGCCACGGCAGGCCAGGATGGCCGTAGGCTACCGGCCGGCCGCGTGGTGGAGTGGTGGCGCGCGTCCGCACTACCGGTGGAGCAGGATTCCACATTGGAAGCAGACGACTGGTCTGCCGAGGCACACCATGCAAGACCTCCAAGAGGTATCACATGCCAGCTGAGCCATACCATGGCTGTACCGCACGTCGCAATGCATGCCTCCCCGCGAGGCCACACCACTGGTCGCACCGTGAGCCGCCCTAACGGGTTGCGCCCATTGCAGGCCTGGTCGGGCCACGACATAGTATGTCGGGACCTACGAGGCCTAGGCCATGAGGGTGGGAACTGGACCGGGTCGAGTTGGTCTGACCTAGTCGAGTCAGTCTGACCGGGTCGAACCAAACCCGGGCCCATAGGGGCCCAATATTACCTTTTTGTCCATAACAGGAGAACTGAGTGTCCGTTTGATGAACCATTTATGGCGTTAGAATCCTTGGATCCAGACATTCCATTTGAATAATCTAAATGAGTTTTTGATAAGGTTCGAGTATGGATGTGTGGGATCAGACTTCGTATCCAACCGGGCCCTTGGAGCGGAAAAGCTAATTACAAACAGACCGACCATCCGATTGACGCTCCGTCTATTGCATTGGGTCCCTTTTGATGTGGAGGACCTTTGGGTTACTTTTTCATGGAACATATGGGAGGTTGAGATAAGAACAATGTCTTGGGTAGCATTTCTCCCATGCATGATATGTACGGAAAACTATGACTGGCTTAGACTTGACCACTGCTGACCGTTTCAACTCGGAGTGACTCATCTTGCCTAGTGGAGAGGGCCTTTGTGTGCCATGGAAGACCCACAGTGGGAAGGGACATAGTGAGATGCGACAGTCCCACAATACTCAACAGGAGTATTACCTCAGCAATCCATGAGGGGGAGCACCTATGTGAGATTCGACAGACCCACGGCAGGGAGCGTCACTGTGTGATGCGGCAGACCCACAGTACCCGACAAGGGGAGTACCTAGGCAGTCCAAGTATAGTGGCAAGCACCTCTGTGCTATGAGATAGGCCCACTGTACTCTCTAGAGATGTAATTCTGTAGTTGGCGAGGAGTTTTTAATGTTACTTATTACTACCCCTAGAATAAATCTTGGTGTGAGCTATCGTTACATTGTGATGGGGATTGAGGTTATTCTATGTGATACTTCACCTTCTTGGTGTTACCTTCATGGTATACTTTCCACATGTATGAGATGATTGTAGACTGATAACTTAGGTATATGTATGGGAATATATCTAAGTATAGCTGGTATATTTTTTTTTCTTTCATTTGTCAAACTTTATGAGACCTACAGGATATTGGGTCCCTATTGAGTATCTTTATACTCACCCCTGCATGGGCTGCGCCCAAAAATTGATATGTTTAGTGCATATGAAAAAAAAACTCTAACTAAAGATGAGGGTATGATGGATAGAGGAATCCCAAAGGTGGACTTTAAACGAGGTGTACTACAGTGATGACCATTCAAGAGATGTACCTACCCTTCATGTAGGATCCTTGCTGGGGTTTCACATGAGTTGTTTCAGTTTTACATGTACTTTTCAGTTAACTTTCACTTTACAGATGGACATTTGTCCTCCCCCTTTTTCTTTCTATACACAACTTATTTACTATATAGTTTTACTTTGATCATTTATCCATCTTTGTTATTAATCATGTGAGTTTACAGGTTATAAAGGCAACACCTTCCCATTTTTAGGGAATACACCATTTGATGCTAGTCGCCAGCCCCTAGACTAAGGATGGCGGGCTTGGGGTTGTCACGGCATGGGGCCCGAGGGACGAGTCATGACAGAATGACACATTTTCGGAGAAATGGGGCATTTTGAAAATGAATGTCCTTAGCACCAAGGAAACATACCTCATAAAAGGACAAATGAGAAAGGATAATCTTATGCAATCACTACTGCTATGGTTGAATCTCTGAATGACATGGTGGAAGGTAATTTAATGGTTTCCACAAATTTATCCAATGCATTATTGGATTATGGATAATCACATTGTTTCATATCTTCCTAGTTTTCTATAAAACATAGATATATTGAGTTTGATTTAACAAGGTATTTGTTAGTCAAATCTCATAAGGGAAGTATCATTTTTACAATTTTTTGTTTATCAGTTCCCATTAAGGAATATAAATGTGCTTTATCTACTGATCTAATCATCATACCCATGATGGAATTTGACATAATCCTCAATATAGATTGTCTTTCGGACTAGGATGTGAATTTTTATTATAAGAAGAAGGATGTTACAATTTTCGATAATGATATAGAATACCTTATCATTAGAGAATAAATGTAAACATCTGATTCTTATCAAGATCCACCCCAGTAGCTCTACTAAATTCAATTATTTGGGATGAAGAGAGTGAAATAACTTTGGGTATGTAATGTAATGTTCAAATAGTGGATGTACCTATTGTGTAAGAATATTTTTATGTATTTTCAGAGGATTTACCTGGAAATCCTCCAGAATGAGAAAATGATTTTCTATTGATTTAATTCTTTGTTCAATGCCAATACCAAAAACAACTTCTATAAATGAAACAATGGAATTAGTGGAACTAAACGATCAACTAGAAGAATTGAGTAATAATGGATTTATTCACCCAAGTTTTTCTCCATGGGGAGCCCTTGTTGTTTTTGTTAAGAAGAAAGACGGATATATGAGGTTGTGCATTGACTACAGGGAGATCAATGTTATAATAATACAGAAAAAATACCTCCTACATCGCATTGATGATTTATTCGATCAAAATCATGGTTCTCAATATATTTCAAAGATGGACCATCGATCTGGATATCATCAGTTATTTGTGAAGAAGGAAGACATTCCAAAGATAGAATTTCATACCAGGTATGGGCTTTACAAGTTTACAGTAATTCCTTCTGGACTGACTAATGTACCATATGTCTTCATGGATCTGATAAATAGAGTTTTCTAGAAATATATTGATAACATTGTATTGGTATTTACATATGATATCTTGGAGTACATCAAAAGATATAAAGATCCTAAAAATAACTTTCACACTAGTCTAAATACTCTAAGAAGAAAGAAATTATATGTGATGTTTAGAATGACTGAATTTTGGCTTCATGATTTATATTTTTTTTGGCCATATTGTCTCTAAATATGGAGTCTATGTTGATCCTTCTAAGACCAGAGAAATACAAGAATGGCCAGCACCAATGAGTATAACGGAGGTATGCACTTTTATTGGTTTAGCACGTTATTATTGGTGTTTCATCTAGAATTTTGCCTGATTGGATAACCCATTAACCAAGATCACATGTAAAGGGGTAAAATTAGTTTGGAAAAATGTGTTTGAATAATGTTTTAGCAACTGAAAATAAGATTAGTCAATGCTCATGTCTCGACTCTACCATCAGTGAATGATGGATATATTATTTATAGTAAGGATTCAATGAAATATCTTTGTAGTGTCTTTATGGAGAATGATAGAGTTATTTTCTAGGAATCACAATTGTTAAAAATTAATGAACCAAACCATCCCACACATGATCTTGAGTTAGAAGCTATAATCATTTCATTGATGATATGGAGACACTATCACTATGGTGAAAAATGTGAGATATATACTGATCACAAAAGTTTGGTATATATTTTCTCACAAAAATAACTCAACATGAGGTAAAGAAATGGTATTAAGAACTCAAGGATTATGATTTCACTATAAACTAAAAGATGGGGAAGAAAAATATGGTGGAAAATGCTTTGAGTAGAAATAATCATCTTGTTTTGAAACAAATGAGAGTTAAAAGGGATCCTATGTTTATGGATCTAGAAAGGATGGATCTGGGAATAAACATGGAAGTTAAAACATCCATACTATTTCAAATGTTTTCCAAACCATATTTACTAGAAAGGATAAAAAGCTAACAGACTGCTAATGAGGAGTTTCAAAATAAAATTATAGTTGTAAATGATGGGAGATTGATTGACATCGTATATGAAAATAGAATTTTGAAATTTGGGATGAGAATTTTTGTTCCAGACATACCTGGTCTAAAAAGGGAATTGTTAGATGATTCTCATAGCTCCAATTTCTATATAAACCATGGTAGCACTATGTTGTATAGGTAATTGAAGGAACATTTTTAGTGGGACAACATGAAAAGATAGATTGATAATTATGTGTCAAGATTTATTGTTTGAAAAAAGGGGAAGGCTAAAATACAACATTCTATAGGAGTCTACTATCCTCTTCCCATACTTGAGTGGAAATAGGATGATATTACTATGGAATTTGTCATGGGGCTAAAAAATACCTCTTTAAGGAATGATCAACAGGGGTAATTTTTTATCATCTTACAATGTCAGATCATTTTCTTTCTACAAGAGATGATTTTCCCTATGAACTTTTAGCATGACTATAATAATTAGGTTGTATGGCTTCATAGAGTAACCCTATTGATTGCTTCTGATCTTGATTCCTATTTTACATTATGTTTTTTGAAACGTATTCAGATGGCCCTGGATACAGGACTTTGTCTAAGCACTACCTACCACCTTCAAACTGATGGACCATCAGAAAAAAACTATTTAAACCATAGAATACATGTTGAGATGTATCTAACATGACTTTCAAGGTATGTGGTATAAATATTTACCTCTACTAGAATTTTACTAAAACAATAGATTCTATTCAAGTATTCATATGGCATCATATGAATCATTTTATTGAAAGAGATGTCTCACACCAACTTGTTGGGATGATATTGGTGAAAGAAAACATGTAAACCTAGAAATCATTGAGGAAGAAAAGGGAAAAGGTGAATATTATCCAAACCCACATCAAAGAAACTCAATTTTAAAAAAATATCTATGCCGATAACTAAAGGAAGAATTTTTAATTTAAAGTAGGAGATCATGTTTTCTTGAAGGTATCTCAATGAAAGGGTGTTATATGATTCCGTAAGAAGGGTTAATTAAGTCCGATGTAGATCGGACCTTTCGAAATTATAGACTGAATTGGAGTTGTAGCGTACCATTTGGGAATGCCTCCATGTCTCTCCAAAGTTTATGATGTGTTCTATGTATCACTATTGAAAAGATACATGCCTAACCCATTGCATGTACTCACTAAGGAAGTAATATAACTTGAACCCAATTTTTACTATTGTGAAGAGCCTATCATGATTATTGATACCATAGAACGAGTTATGAGAAACCGGATGAATCGTCTGGTATATGTTCTATGGAGATACCATAAGATATAAGAGGAAACATGGGAACCCAAGGAACATAAGATAAAGAATCACCTAAATCTTTTTATGCAGTTGTATTTTAGAAATTTCAAAGATAAAATTAGTTGAATGATGGGATAATGTAACCCCACATGATTCCATGGTACCTTTCTCTTGGAATAATAAAATAGCTTGTGATGTACACAACATTGAGTTATATCACACCATGACCAATCAATCTAGCCATTATGAATAGTAATACCCATGTTTTGATATATTGTAAATTTTTATTATCAAAATTGAATTCATTTTTGGATTAGTAATATCCTAATTATCTTATAGTGAATTATTGATATTTTTTTGAAAACATTCAGTTTTTTATGAATATTGAAAACATTGCATTATTGTTTAAATCATACTGTTTATTTAAATAATTATTTATTTTATTTAAATTTTTTTAGGTTAAAATATATACATAATACCTATATAAGATATATTTTATTCAATGAAGTCATTTTATAATAAAATTAGATGTATGAAATTGTATTGAACATTTTAACATATTTTACCCACCTTCTAGGCACATTTAAAAATTTTCATCAAATATAACATTTCCACATATATGAATTGAATTTCAAAAATCCCAAAGGCATGGTTGACATCAGTAAGTAAAATGTGGTTTAATAGGCTGAAACTAATTTTTTTTTGTGAATAGTGAATTTTGAATTTTATTAACCACGGTAAAAACTAAATTGGGTAATTAAAGGTAAAAATCATATTCTAATTACACTAACACATTTCCTAATTCTATTGGATAATGTTTTTTCAACCCAAATATACCATAGGAATAATATATGATCTTATTTGATCCACATTAGGACATTTATTTAAAGAAGAGTTAAAATTGTTAAATTCAAAATTTCTTAAATAAATGATTTTTAATATATTGTTATACATAATATAAATTTGACTATAAATATTCATTATAAATATAAAATTATTTCATAAATAATGGTGTTTTATTTAAAATTTGTATGATTAAATAATTAATTTCATTTAGGACACAATTATGATGTAGTAATTATCTTATTAATGAATGATTAATATAATTGATTTTATAAGTATAAAAATAAATATAGATTGATAATTTTGATGTAGTAAAAAAATTTATAGCTTAATATGACATTTTTAGATTGATTAAATTTATTTTTTTCAATGTAATAAAGTTTTTTTCACTTCAGAAAAACCAAATATTAAATAATGACAGAATTGACATAAATGAGTTTTTAAAAAAAATATTATATTAATAATTGATATAATAATCCAAAAAATATAAGGTTTTGTAAAATGACATATATAATGATAGATATTTCAATAATGAACCACTTGGAGTTATTTTGTATTTTTACAGTAATTTTATTAACAAATTATAATAATAATACATGAATACATGATAGAAGATAAACTATTTAACTAACAGTTAAATCTAATCGAAAATATTATATGGTGACCTAAACCTATCTAAAACCTATTTTCTAAGATTTTTTTGACCCATAACCACCTTATCGTTGAAATAAATCCTTTTTGGAGACATTATAAATGTAATATGATTGTATAATAAATTAATATTCGAAGCTTTTCCTAAAGTGACCCTCACCTCAATTATAAAAGGGTACTTCCCCTTCTCTCAAAATTACACCTCCAAGGCCATTTGGATCATCCAAAACCTACCGAAATATCTTTCCATATACTCTCACTTCATCTTAGAGGCCTTAAGTTGACCATAAAGACAACCTAAATATCCCTTTTGATCAAATAATAAGGATGAACCCGAAAGAGAGGTAATAATTTCATTACCTTTTTCAAATATATTTTCTTCTTCCACATACTCATTCTTTGGTGTTTTCATACCAAAATAATAAATCCAGAACCTTATTGATAATGTGATGTTATTATAAATATGGTATAGCCCTATTTATTATTATATCCATCCTATTAATGACATTGTCATCATACATCCGTATGTATGGCTTACCATCTCCACGTCGTGGTGTAGTATGTTATTCAACACGTAATTATTTAGATAGGTATAATAATTATTATAATTAATGTAAATAATAAATATATCATGTTAATGATTCTATATTTATTATATACCATCCAACTACATATGATTTTATCACCAATAGAATTAGTATTACCACTCCTGCATAGGTACGCATTATCGTCCCCACGAACGTGATGAGGTTCATTCCCCAGCGTAACCATTCAATATTAATTTTCATTTTCTGATTTATTATATTGTTTAATAACCTAATATCATTTTGGATATGAATCAAATACTTCCTATCCCTAACAACCATTACATACATAACAAACCATATAAAGGAAAACGAATCATTTAACACTCGAAACAATGATACACCTGAATTATTATCAACAAAACAATATTAGAATATCATATATAATATCATATTTCTGAATATGGTTATTGTATAATTTAATAAAAATTATTTTTCTATTATATATTTGGTTAACTTCCCCACTACTAAGGAAAGGTAGAAGGTAAGTGTTAATTTTATGATCTCTTTATTATGCGATTTTTTATAGGTGAGTAGCTACTAGGACCACTTTATCATCCACATTCGTGTTTATTAAACATGTATTTAAAATAATTTTTACTATTTACTAGAATTTGGGATTAAGTAATTTATACCACTGTTTGAAATTTTATAATTTTTTTAAAATAAATATTTCGATCATTTTCCAAACAAGGTAATTTATGACATTTTTGACAAATTATGGTAAGAATGTTTTTTTAACATAAATGGCGATTGTGGATATTTTCTACTATTATAACATCTTTGAAGTATACATTACAACATTATGAGAATATTTTCATAATAATTATTTTCATTAGTAATTATTTTACTTTTAAATTATTTCAAAATAAAAAGATTTATTTCTCTCATATAGTTTTGATTTCATCTATGTCAGTATACTTTGATGGATTTTACAGTGGTTTCAAGTTGATTTATTATGATAAAATATTCCATATTGTATTGAAGGTTTGTTAATATGTTTGACGATGGATGTGTTATTTTTATACCATTCATGGTTTATGGTTATTTTATTATCATTTCGTATGTATCTTTTAATATGATTTTTTATGTTATGTTTCATCCTTTTCATATGAGGAATGCGTTAGATAGAGCACGGGATGGGTGGAGTCTACTATAGATCCTCGATGAATCGGTTGGTCTAATGAGAGAAACTACTGTTTTCACACGAGCCCTTTAAAAAATCTTATTTGTATTCTTGGCATGAGGCCTATACTGTATTGTTATGATGACTGACATTATGCATTTCTTCATTATGAAATTAGCTATTTATAGTACATGTGGTTATTCAACTAGAATAATATCCATGTGAATACGTACATGAAATTAATTTATTTATCCCTTACATATTATGCAATTGTTTAATTTTAAAAGGATTTTGTATTATTCTTATACATTGCCTTCAATTTTTATACTTATTTATGAACGTTTCTTCTATATTGATATCCTTACTAAAATCTGAGTTGTCCCCTTTCTTATGTTTTCTTTTTCAAAGATGTGGAGAAATATATTATGATAGACCTACAGGGATAGGCTATGGGATATGAGTGTGGTTAAAGAATACACAATGTTGTTGTTTTTTTCATAATGTAATGTAAAACATATGTATGTATTTATTACTTAAAAGGATACTATAATAATCATTTTTTCGAGACTTGATCTCTTGTGATCATGCCAATGTTATGTAATAATTCACCGATTCAGGCTAACTAGGGATAGGGTGTTACGGACCTGGTATTTATGAAAAAGATGTTAGTTTTATCACATATTTAACTAAATATTTTCATAAAAAACACCATAATAGTGGAAAGGAAGAATATGGTCTAAATATAGAAAAACAATGGGGGTTTTTATGGTTTTCTAGGAAATTTATGCCCTCATGTTTATGGTATAGTAAATTTTCCTACTTTAATGATGAAATTAATTTTAATAATATTTTTGGTAAGAACGTATGTTGAAATTATTAGAAATTAGAAATTATTATATTTCCAAAAATGGAATCCAATAATAAAAATTCCTATAACATAAGTGTCATAAATTAATTTAATACCATGTACGGGAATAAAATCAGAGTTTTAAAGTAAAAAACATCTAATCGTTTACTATGTTATTATAACTAATATAAAATTTAAATAGATTAAAATGACCTCAATCGTAATAATTGAAAAATATTTGATATAAAGTGACTTTAAGAAAAAATAAAAAAACAATTTATCATTATAAATAAATTAGATAGAGAGGCAGTATTTAAATAAATTTTTTTATTATTCATCATTCATTTAAAAATAAAACATAATAGAAAAATTACAAAACATTACAATAAACTTATTTTTATGGTCCAATTTTAAAGATAATGATTATTTTGTCATACAAAATCAATAATGTTGAAGAAAAATGATTTAAAATTGGTTCTCTATTAAAAGGTAGTAAAAAAACCTATATAAAAATAATGTATTTTATGTTTCATATTTGTTTTGTTGTTATTTAATGAATTGCATATATATTTTATGTGTTTCAAATTTTTTTTATAATATAATATATAACATCCCTATATAAACTCTCCAAAATTTATAAAATTTAATATGACATTAAAAATGTGATGAAATAGTGTTTTCATTAATTCATGTGTTACATTCATTGAAAACTAATTCAATATTACAAGATATCAATGAAATTATATCTGATCTAATGGAAAATATAGAAAATTATTTGGGTGATACGAGCCTTGAGAACCCTTTTTCTATTGGTAGCAGGACCCAATATCAATCATCGAGAAGCATCAAATGTCTCACAACTATTTAAAGTGGTATCCTATCTTCATAAATGTGTACTTTTTCATTATCATGGATTGGTTAATTTTTTGATAATAAACAAATTAAATACATTAAACTATACACCTTCTTCAATAGAAATATTTGAGAAACCTATGGGAACACATTATTTTTAATAGAACCATTATTTATAATCTCCTTCAACTACACCCTCATCCCATAGAGCTCCATAGGGGCATTCTGATATGCAATAAAAGAAATCATGATGAAACCTAGATATTTTTTAGGATGAATTATATATTAGGCAACAGAATTTGTGACCATAAATCCTTGGATAAGACATATATAACATCATCCTCTATCTAAGGAAAGTAAATTCTTGAAGATTCTACTATTTTAATGAAACAACAATCCAAAATATGGGTGACGGATTGCATCATTTTTAATATAAGGGTAACATTCCCTTCCATGAGTTCTATCTAACCCATAATGGAAAATCTAATACCATCCATCGAAAGGCATGAGACCCATATGTGATTATAGTAAATCTGGGATCAATCTATGCATAACAAATCCATACACAAGAATAATTCACTAGATATCATCTGGATGACCAATAGGTACCACGTGAGAATTTATATACTATTAACTGACACATATTATCATAAGATGAGTGATATCATTGCATAACTCCCTGATAAAACATTTATCCATAGATTATGGGATATTTTTTCAACTCGAAGAACTATCTCTGATGCATGGAAGGAATAAAAAATTGAATGACTTCCACATGTGACTAATTGTATAAAGGTAGGAGTATGATAATCCTTGATATCATTATTTATAATTTCATGTGTACCTGAGCAATGACTCTTATGTCCTCAAAATTCCCACATTGTTGAACACCATCTACATGATCATAACATCGAAAAACTAGTTGTACTGAGGGATAGAGCTCATAATATATCCATCTACCAACTCATCCTTCATTTGGATTTTCTCCATCTAATATTCTAAAACTACCTCCCTATGGGATTATATGACCTCAGATAAGGGTTCTTTGATCATAGAACTACCTCTAAAGTGGAGGTCTATCAATTCTCTATTAGTCCAAAATTGTGTAACATTTTTTGGAAAATAATGAGCAATGTGAATATGCCAATTATAGGAATAAAATCAACTCAATTCATAATGATTGGATCCTATTAATTATCCTTGATCCATATAACAACGATTTTGTGTTCACTAATTCATCCTCTCAAAACATATATATTTCCCACACCTACACACTACTCCAAACAACTCATAAAATTACTAGTTGTTGGTGGATCTAACCACCTAGTGCCCCTCTGATGAGAATTAATCAGTCTCCAGAACTATATATAACACACTAGCATATGTATACATATATAGGAAGACCCCACTAGCATGATTATCTTGGTAGTAACCCTACTTTATATTCCTCTCCCTAATGAATCCATATAGATTAATGGTGATGTTGTACCTTGTATGGTTAGTGAACATTGATAAAAAGTAATATATTTTCATAAATTCATTGTATAACTGAATAAGGCCCGATATCCAAAATAATCTAAATCATGATATGTAATACTCCTCATGAAATAGATACTTTATATCAAATCATTTGAGTGTTGACCAATCATTGGTCTGTGTAACCAAAGGCCACCATCGCCCATCTTCTCTATAGGAAAGATTAGTCGAAAACCCAACCATATTTTCTATTATGGTCCAAACTAGTATAAATACTAATACCACCAAATCAACAGAATCCTATCCTACATAAGGATATAAACCACTATAGAACTGCATTGGTTTTTAACACAAAAAATCATGGGGTGAGCTATGTCTATGTTCGTCTTCACGCATAATTTCAGGTAGTAACTACTTCATGATAGGTGGGGGTGCTTCAATTGTCCCACCTATAGGAAACACATCATGGGATGGCCCATAAACTATGGCCTCATCCATCATCAATGTGTAATTCAGATCATAGATCAGTAACATTGCTATAAGTATTCATGTAGTTATCCTAAATGTAATCAATGTGTAACATAATCAGATGACAATATATATATATATATTTATTTATTTATTTATATTTAAATGAGGTGTTGAATAAATAAGCCAATTAAATAGATTCAATCCTTAATTAAGTATTTACCAATGTTCCATATATAAATTTCCTCTATATTATGAGTCCAAAAGTAGATATTCAGGGTCATGGTGTATTTATACATCAGTTTTCACACAAATAACTAATTCTATGTCCATAAATCCACACTCAAATAAACATAAAAACTATTTCTGTAAGTTCTCATTTAATATAAAAAGAGGAAAAAATCATTAAAATGTCCCCAAATTGAACAACCTTTGATACCACTCTTTAACAACCATATCCACCAAGGCCCTCCTTGGTGGTATAATGTTGGGCCACCACTCCCCAATCGCGCCTCTAATAGGTCAATATCTAGTGAAAATAATTGTTAAGGAATAAATAAAATGGTATTTAATTACTTGTTGTACCTATATAATCACACCCAGTTATGACCACGCAATACTGCATAGGAATATGATTAGAATATATTATGATCTAGAGGTAAACCTTGAATGAAATAACCACTATTTAATATAATAAAATAATATGGAATGTAACTAATATTCAAGGATACAAAATAAAACCAAACTAGAAATGAAGTCCCAAACAGAAAAATGAAAAAAAATAAAATTTCAGTGGTTCATGCTCCTAATATACTTGTCTTACCACCAGTGAGAGTCAACATTATTAAGGGTTATTCCATTTTCTTGTATCACATTAGGCCCCCATTACATTATCACATTCATCTTGATTGTTTTTATGTTTTTAATACAATAATTATTTTGATGATGACATGACATGTGCATGAAAATACCTCATATGGTTGGGTGTAAACATACCCATTACGATTCCCCAAAACCATAAGGGAGTGATAGAGAGATACAACAATAGTCATCTAAACCCAAATAAAAATTGAAATGAAAACCATAAAATAAATTTAAAAATATATATGCTCATAAAACCCCTAGACCATAGAGAAGGGGAACTCCATATCACATCCTAGGTGATGTCAATTAGTAATCCACCAGCTCCAGAAGTCTGCCACTGATTCCTGACATGATATGAATCCTCACCAAAATATGATTTCCAGGGCCCCCTCCATGAAATTTTTCTCCACAACCGAGGAAGCACACATCTACTGTTGGGTACATGTAACCCATCAGAGAATGAAGTATATTGTAATTCCATTATATTTAGTGAGTAAATTTTCTTGTAATTAATTTAATCTATTATATATTTTTCTTTTCATGCAACCATGAATATGTATTTTTTTATGGAATCATTATGTTTGGGTTCCACTATACACAACACCAAGATAATATTGTATTACATGTAGTAATTAAGTTCTCTTATGATACAAACACTATATTTTTTGGATTTTGAAACACATAATAATGACTACCATTGATAGATTACGTTACATTCTAGGCCATGTTTTACTAAAATAAAATATATAATTTTTATTACTACTAAAATATCAATATAGTTACCACCAAGATATTGGAATGGAAGTGATGAATATGATAAATCTATATATAAAAATTGGTTTTTCACATGTATATAAAATGAATCCATTTTTATCATTTAGATAACAATGAATGTAAGAACTATTTGAAAATAATTGAATTCCATTTTTAAGAAAAAAATGTACAAAACCAATTTTATTTTAATAAATAAATCAAATAAATTTTGAGGAGTTTTTTTAGTAAAATTTATATATTATATATTCAATCGATATTTTGGAAACTCATTCATCAATTTTTTTCGGTATAACAAGAGACTAAATTCAATTTTATGAATAAAATGATATATTTTTATAAAAAGTAGTTTTATAACCTTTTAATGGAGAACCCATTTTAAAACTAAATATTAAATAATTTATAATTTTTATTTGAAAAAATAAATTAAAATTTTTAAATCTTGAAAAAAAAATTATTTTGGTTATTGTTTTTATTTTTCAAAGAAGTTTCATATTTTGATGAAATGTGAGAAAAACATGGAATTTTAATTCTATACTGATTTTTCATGAAATTAATTTCTATGGATAAATTAAATATTTATTTAGTTATAAAGTGTATTTATATAAATTATAAATGTAATAATACAATAATGGTCATTTGAAGCAATTTTACAATGATATTTGTTATAAAAACATTTCACACATTTTGAACTTTTCTCTATAAAAATATGCATTGTCGGGGCATATATGGGATTATTATTGAATTAATTTCATCCACTTATGTGATTGGAGTCTTTAATAATGGATTCCATAATTGGAATCAAAATATTATATAATTTTTAGTACATTCAAAATTTTTTAGCAAAATTATTAGAGATTGTGACAAAAATTAGTTATCATGATTAAGTGAAAAAGTAACATAACGAAGGACAAATCCACAATCATTAGGCCCAAAATGACTTATAAAAATGTACAAAAGAAATTTTATCTTCATATTTCAATGATATACTCCCTTGAATCTAATTGTGACCATTATTGTATCCATAATTCATGGTAATAATGTGGGTGGAATTCCCTTTTCAAATATTCACCAGAATGCCACTCCTCTATTATAAAAAGTCAATCACCCCTCCCAGTTATTCACACATATAAATCCATTTAATTCACAAAAAATATTCTATAATTAGATAAAAATCTATAATATTTTACAATAATCCTCAAATTGCGAGGGGATCCTTCCAAGGAATCCCATTGGGGAAAACCAAGAAGAGTTACCCAAAAAAAAGAAATATATTTTCTCAACCTCATCTGTTTTATTTTTATTCTCCATCCCATTAAATCTTCATATTTGATAAGTAAATAATAAAAAAATATCTTAAATTAACACAAATTTTTATAATATAAGGTTAATAACTATAATTACACACACTTTCATCTGATGTGTAAGGAACATATCATTAATATTTATGGAGAACTACCGCCTCACAAAACTATTATGTTCATTTTTTTACATTACCATCTATCATGGATGGATATTATGATGTAATCTCTATTGTAATATTATATTTATTATATTTATGATGTATTTATTTGTGAATAATTATTATATAAATTATATCGTCAGTATTTCTATTTTTTAAAAATGATAACTTCGTTTGTAGACATGTGGACTACCGCATCCTCAAAGAGAAGTGATTCGTTCATACTATACATAAAATATAATAATGATGGGTATATTGAAATTACATGATATATATGAAATAATAATTATAACTAATTTATATTATATATATGTAAATATATTTCATTTCCATTCATTCCTTCAATATGAAAATAAATCAAAACCATCATTCATATACACATACTACCTACTTTTTCAATGAACGGTGTATTTTATTTCAAATTTATATATTTTATATATTTTTATACATACATACATAGTTAATATATATGTTATTTTTATCATTTTTTAAATTATATAAATAATTAAAACATGATCTATATAAGATGATAATGAATAAAAATACGAACTATATATGAAATTAAGAGTAGTTATTACCCAAAATTTATCATTAACATTGATTTCATAATAAATAGTTAATATAAAGCCATAACAAAATCATATATGTGATTAGATATATAAATATTTTCCAATTTATGACTTATAATTACCATATGTATATTATACATGTGGTTTTATTTTGTGATAATAATGACAAGACGTAAGGTAAGGGTTTTCTTATCTCTTTTTTATTATCTGTGAGATACATTCCATGGTAACAACTGATTTATTTTTTTTGTGGTATACACTAACCATGTATATATTTAGTAATAAATGTATATAAATATATTTTTATTCATATTTCAAATGTATTATCTCACTTTCACGGGCATTATGATTCCAAATATACTAAATCGTTAAAGTAGTTCTGTATCAATTTTCCCTCTTTCAGACACATGTCATGTCATGCTCCAATATTTTTCAATGTGGTGTGTACACTACCTATGAAATGTTATTTCAAAAAATTTATTCTCTTTGTTATTTGATAATATTAATTTACTGTCATTATCCTATGAGTATCATTATTTAATATTTAAATTTTCCTAAGAGTAAATTATAACAATATTATTATTTCTCATGAATGTTTATGAAAATGATTCCATTGATGAAATATTATGATTCATATTTCAAGAAAATGATGAATTTTATTATCCTATGGTTTTTAATGATATCCTCAAATACTTCCCACTTCCCCACACTATTATTACATAACATAATTAACAATTTCCTTTTATAAATTTACCCTTTATATCTTTATTTGGTCAAAAATATGTGTTCTTTGAAAATAATGTTCTAATATAAGGTTATAAAAATACATTCTTTTTAAAAATTGTTTTAAATTATTCAATGATTTTTTTAAATTTTTCTCGATTATTTTTAATGGAATAGGTTTTCAAAAGTATTTATCACACTTATATTATATGTTTTTTAGTAAAAGGTTTTTGAAGCATTTTTTAATATTTAATTATAATTATTTAATGATATTTTAATCGAAAAATGTGAAAAAATTTCATTTTTTTGGAAGAGATTTTTTAAATAGAGAAAATATATTTTCCTCTGGAAATTATTTAAATGATATATCTGGATTCCATTATTTGTTTTCAAATTGGATTCAACAAAAAATATTTTGGAAATTTTATATGTTTTTACAAGAGGCATTCCATAAAAAATTACAAAATAATTCTCAATCTTAGATGACATCCATGTTTATAGTTGAGTATTTACTAGTTATATGATACAAAGAAACAATTCATATTATTTCTATGAATGGTTTAAGTATTGATGGATTTATGTTTCTAAAAACTGTCACTATTCAAATGTTTCTACCATGACAAATTCTATTTAATCCTAATTCCATTCTTGAGTTATTCTAAGTTGAAATGAATATGAAACGTATGTATTTTACATAGGTTGTGATATGATTAAATTTTCATGATACTCATTTCATTTAATGGGTTATTATATGAAGTATATAAAACCTATCTATATTTATGTGTCATTATAAGATTATTATTTTATAGAACACATATGTATTACTTATTTACGATATGGGTGGGTCTTATATATTCATACAATGATTTGGTTAACAATGTATAACTCATGATTATGATACGGAAACAATGGGATGAAATCCTAGTTTATTAATATATTGATGGAATGCATCTTGAAATCACTCCAGTATGACCTGGATGGAACAATATGTGAACTTGGTTCAATAATACATGGATTTAATGAAGTGTTAACGTGGTTTAGTAACATACGACTAAAATTAGTGGTGAACTTAGTTCTATATTAATGGGTTCGAACAGGTTTTGAACCCAGTTTAGTAATACATGGTTAGAATTTGAATTGAACATAGTTAGGTAAAGTAATTTTTCTTTCAACATGGTCATTTTTCTATGAATTGACTACCAATATGGTTTGGGGAGTGAATCCAATCCACTAATATTTCATTGTAATTTATCAATTTCTATGGAAATAATTTTACATGATTATCTATCTATAACAATATCATGTCTTATTCTTATGATATGAACTCATTGATATTTATGTAATTATTCCTCATAATTATCTTTCATATGCAGGGTATGATCTTATAATGTTATGGTAATATTCTTAAATAATTATCCTCTTATTTTTCTGACATAACTACATTTTTACCGTTATTGAGAATATGTTCTTTCCCATTTATTATATCCACTTTTATTAGGTTATGAATAAATGTTTTAATTAGGATATGTAAACTAGAAGATATTTAAGGGATTTTTTAAGATATTTTAATAATATAGATGATTATGATTTGATAATTCCAAAGAAACTAATCTTCAATTGTCCATGTTCATGTATTTTTGTATTGTGATGAATATTTTTATAGAGTGATGTAATATCCATTTATGATAAACAGAGGCCTCTATAGTTGGTATCAAATAAATTATTTTGTCAACATTTGGAAACTTTGATGTGAAAAATTGAGTGAGAAACCTAGGGATATTTCTATATATATTATTATGGACGTATTCAACAAAAATCCAAAAGTTTCTTAGAATCCAAATAATTGTACATTATTTATATGGAAAATAAGTGATTTTTCATTATTATTACATTTTGAACTATGTAAATTGTTTGTCACACTATTTATTCAATTTTTATTTAATTTAGGGAACTATAAAGAACATAGTTAACATTGAAGGTGAGAGAAACTTTTCTGATGAGAAGTAAGATGGGATGTTCTCTACAGTGAAGGATATTATGATCATGTGTAATAATTTTTCATAGAACCAGATTAAAAACTTATATGTTAAAAAAATATTATCCTAAAAAAAAATATAATGAATGAGTTTTCTGCTAGTTCTGGTATTATAGAACATAGAGGAATTATGTTTCAGTTTCCTTCGAATCAAGAATGTTAAATTAATCCCCAAAGTATATTATATAGTAGAATAAGTGGATTTTTTTACCCAAAAAATAATAAATCATGGAATGTATGTAATAAAAATTAAGATTAAATTTAGGTAAATGGATGGGAATACCAGCCTCCCTAATTCATCATCAATGGTTAAATTAGATAAGATTTAAATTAATTTTCACTATGAAAATTTATTCCCTATGTGGATCGCTCTGGAAGAGAATTAGAAAGGTAGTATTAGTAATATTTAAATTTCTTATGCTCTATGAGACAACATATGTAATGTAAAAGGAAATAGGTATTAAGTAATAGGATGAGGTATCCTTGTTTTGGATTAAGGATAATGTTGAATAATTTGTGCTTATGTATTTGGATTCATGAATTATGAATTGTGAAATATATATGGATTATTCAGTTTATGTTTTTCACGAAGGATTTACATAGTGATGATGAATTTTTCTATTATACTAGAAAATTTATTTAATGGAATATTGACATATTAATTAAGGATATGTAACCCTAAATGTGTTCCAGATATGGATAAATTTTTTTTAGTATGGATAAATAGATGATTGGTATAGATAATGAATGATGTATTGTAACGTCCCGGTTCCGGAAGCCACCTAGAAGAACCCCATAATGGGTTGGTCACAAGACCTCAAGCACATTTCCCCGAATGCTAGAGGCTCCCAAAAAGTAGTGAGGGACTTGGGAGGGATAGTGGTGAAAATATGCCCTCATTGGCAGAGTACATGGCTGAAGATAAAAACAATAAACAATAGCGGAAGTAGTAAACAATCCACATGGAAGTGAACAACGTAAGACTAAATATGATAAACAACATGAGAATATATATATATATATATATATATATATATATATATATATGATGCATGATACATATGTCAAGGAAAGAATCCAAACAAGTCACAATTATGGAAATACCAATAGTTCTAAAAACAGGTACAATAAAAATATAAACAGCTCCTTAGCATTGCAAGCCTAAGCATGGTCCCATACTCTCCCGCTCCACAGCAAGTCATGTACCTGAAGTCGAAGGGTACTTTCCCTTGTCTATACCTGTAACAATATAGTATGTTTGGACCCAAAAGCATGACCCAAACAGGGTGTGAGACTAAATCCCAATAGGAAACCAACTGATGATCTTGGCCTAAAAGTCAGTGAATATATGATAGGTAAAAGTATAGAAAATAGTAAACAGGAACATGATGAACAATAAAAAACCATAATTCCAATGTTAAGAAACAACTATCAAGCAACAAAGCACAATAGGCAACCTTCTGGAAGTACTCATAGACATTCCCTCTGGTCCTACCTAATAAGTACCAACAACCCTTTGGGAAGTGCACTCAGCCTAACCCCTCTGGATTATTCATTCAGAATTATAAAGACTCTTTAAGGAAGAACATGCAGTCAACTACTGTTATAGTCTCGGGTATTCTGGAACTCTCTGAGGAAGATCACCCAATTAATTACTCTTATATCCCAAATTCAAGGACTCTCTTAGGAACTACACTTGGTAAATTTCCCTTATAGCCCATTTCATTCATATACTCTTTGAGGATTCTCACACAGTCAATCCTTCCTATAGCCTATGGTAATCAGGTGATTAAAACAACCAAAATAGAGACTCTCTGAGGAAGCTCACACTGTCTATCCCCATATTGTCTAAAGAAGTAAGGGACTCTCTGAGGAAGCTCTCATAGTCTTTCACCATTTAGCCCAATGTAATCCTAGTCTCTCTTAGGAAGCTCACTCAGTCAATCCCCGAATAGCCTAATGCTCAAAGACTCTCTGAGGAAGCTCACTCGGTAAATCCCCTTATAGTCCACTACACCCGGTTCTCAAGGCCCTATGTAGGATAACGTCGTAGAAATAAAATATAGACAAGGTAGACTAATATAACTAGTTGGATAAACAGTTCTATAGCATATCAAGCATGCCAGAAAAACATTTCTCCATCCAAAACAACAGGCATGGAAACAGACAAAGCAGCCAAGGCAAAACAGGGCCAAAGGCTCATAAACAGAAAATGTGTGGGAAGAACCTCCCAAAGCATAGTAGTTTAACAACATTTATATTCAAACCTCCTTGATACAGGAGTACTATCATGGATGTAATATAACAAGGGTAAAACAGTAAACACACAATACCCCATTCAAGGGTATTGGTGGAATTTGAAAACAATATTCAAGGACTTTCAACAGAAAGGCACAAACCACCTACCTTGATGCTAGGAGATAATTATACTTGAACGTAGAAGCTTGATTCTCCTTGTAATGTAATAGATCTATGAAAATTAATAAAACTTTCAACCCACGATAACTTTGAAAAGAGGAGGAATTGGAAAACGGTGCTTTGGAAGAAGAATGAGCTTGCTGCTGCAATTCTAATAGACCCAACGGTGTTAGAATCAGAGGAAGAACTGAGGATCAGTGGTTCATAAAAGATATGTGGTTGTACCCTCACTCTCAGAGGATCCAAAGCTAATAGAAGGGTGTTATATCAATCAAACGTGACCCCGGTGTGTTTAATAAAAAACAAAGTGCATGGCGTGTACTTTTGGAGTACACAACATGTACTTGCTGTTTTGTACCCCCCCCATTAGGTGGCCACCCTGTCACCTCTACATGGCCGTGTGTGTGGTCATGAAACAACCAACACATGGCCTCTAGTGGCATCACAGTTCACGGTGTGTACTTATAATGTACATGGCGTGTACATAGAAAATATCTAGATTTTCCTCTTTTTCCGAAAAACAACCAGAAAAGGGAAAACATACCTGAAAAGAAGGTCCGGGTTCATACAAACTTTCCTCTTTAAAGAAATTATTCCCCCAATTTCCCTAATATGAAACAAAATAAGAAACCCCAAACACCTCCATCCATTGTGCTCGTACATCGACCTCCCTCTCCCAAGTCTCATCATGTACCTGCCCGTGTTGTCATTGCACCCTTACCAAAGGAACAGACCGTCAATGAAGAACCATTGTACTATGATTGAAAATCTAGATAGGATGCTCCACAAACGACACATCCACATTAAGGTCAACCTCCTCTGATTGAAATACATGAGACATCTCAAAAAAGTAATGTCAAAGTTGAGAAACATGGAAGATGTCGTGCATATCCTGGTACCTCTAAGGTAATTGAAACCAATAGGTAACTAGACCAACTCTCTCTAACACCTCAAATTGCCCGAAGTACCATGGTGAAAGCTTACCCTGTCTCCTAATCCTCCAATGCCCCATCCTTACTGTGACACATAGGAAAACCTGATCCCCGACCTCAAACTCCAGAGGTCGTCTCCGCTGGTCAGCTAAAAAATTTGTCCAAGACTGTACAGTAGCCATCCTCTTCCGAATCAAATATATATATTTTGTGGTGTCCTGAACAAGACGAGGTCCAAAAAAAGCCGCCTCTCCTGCCTATTTCTATCATAAGGGTGATTGGCATGGCCTACTGTACAAAGCCTTATAATGTGCCATCTGAATAATTTCTTGAAACTATTATTGTAAGAAAAATCCAAAAGAGGTATATTCTTCTCCCAAGAACATACAAAGTACAAAATGCATGCTCGGAGTAAATCCTCATTCACCTGAATCGTAAGGTCGGACTATCCATCTGTCTGGAGATGGTATATTGTACTCAAAAGTACCTGTGTACCCAAAGCCTTCTGAATCCCCTGCCAAACCTGAGAAGTAAAAGTTTCATCCCTTTCTGAAAGAATGGTGTTTGGAACCCCATGTAGACGTACAATCTCTCAAATGTACAACCATCCAAGATCATCAACACCGACGGTCTCTTTGATCTTCAAGAAGTGAGCATCCTTCATAAACCTGTCGATGGCCACCCAATCATTATTAATTCCTCAATTTGACCTAGACAAACCGGTCACAAATTCCATCACAACATTGTTCCACTTCCACTCCAAAATGGGTAACTGCTGTAAAAGACCTGCTGGTCACTGATGCTCCGCTTTCACCTGCTGACAAGTGGAACACCTCATGACAAAACCAGAAACATCTCTCTTCATACCTGGCCACCAAAACTAGCGATGTAGATCATGAAACATCTTGGTGATGCTAGGATGAAATGCCCAAACTGAGGAATGAAAATCATGCATCAGCTCCTCGTATATATCTGCTGGCACCTATATGCGGCCCTAGAAATGAAAGATCTCATCCTCGATTACTGTACATCCAGGAAGAGGGTCCTCTCCTGACACACTCTCCCACAAGACTAGGCCATCGGAGTCTGATAGTTTCCTAATCCGTACTCGATCGATAAGAGGAGAGGTAACAACTGTTGATGATAGAAAAGTCTCTTCATGTCTGTCGTGCACCTCCAAATGCATCTCAGAGAACAGATCCACAAGATTCCACTCACTACTGGCCTCCTAAACTTCCAGTATATGAGTTCTCTGGCTCAATGTGTCAGCCACTGCATTTCCTTTCCTAGGTGTATAGGCAAGATAAATGTCAAAGGACAGAAGATACTTGACCCACATGCGCTATCTCAGATTCAGATCATGATTAGTGAAGATTTACTTGAGACTCTTGTGGTCGGTGAAAACCACAATGTTTTCTACAAAAAGATAATTTCTCCAATAGTGTAAGGCATGTACAACTGTCTCCATCTCGAGATCATGTGTCATGTAGTTACTCTCATGTGGCTTCAATTGCAAAGCCCCATACGCAACGACTCCATCTCCCTGCATAAGCACACCTCCCAGCCTGATACCTAAAGCATCACAGTAAATAGTGTATCTCTTGCCTGGCTCTGGCAAGACTAGTATCGGTGCTGAAGTCAACCTCTCTTTCAGCTCCTGAAAGTATGAATCACAAGAATCTGACCATAATAACTTCACACCATTTTTGGTCAGACTCTTCAACGGTGCTTCTAAGCATGAAAACTCTTGTATGAAGTGTCTTTAGTATCTAGATAACCCTAGAAAACACCGCACCTCAATGACTTTCTTCAGATTCTCCCAAGAAACAACTGCTTTGACTTTCTCTGGGACTACAGATACTCTTGTCTCTAAGATAACATGACCCCAGAAGTGAATATGATCCATCCAAAAGTTACATTTTGAGATCATAGAATACAATTGATGCTCTCTTAGTGTTCTCAGAATGATCTCAAGATGGGTTGCATAGTTGCGACAAGTGTGAGAGTACTCCAAGATGTCATCCAAGAAAACCACCACAAAGGAATCCATGTATGGAAGGAACACTCGATTCATCAGTTCCATGAAAACTGAAGGCGTGTTCGTGAGACCGAATGACATAACCAAATACTCGTATAGACTATACATACTACTGAAGGCTGTAAAAGCTATACCTGATAGTCTAACATGCAACTGATGATAACCGGACCTCATGTCAATCTTTGTGAACACCCGGGCTCCCTAATGCTGATCAAAGAGGTTATCAATCCTAGTAAAGGGATATCGGTTCTTGAACGTCAACTGGTTCAACATCAAATAATCCACACAAAGCCTAAGGGTGTTATCCTCCTTTTTCACAAATAGTAAAGGCAAACCCAAAGTAGAAGTACCGGGTCAGATGAAACCCTTAGCCTGCAACTCCTCCAACTCTTTCTTTAGCTCCTGCAACTCAGGTGTAGCCATCCTATAAGGAGGAATGGACACTGGTGCCGCTCCTAGCATGATCTCAATAGAAAAGTATACCTCACGCTCTAGAGATAAACCTGAAAAGTCCTATGGAAAGACGTCCCTGAAACAATCCACCACTGGGGGGAATGTCTTACTATGAAGCACCCTAGTCATCCAAATATAGACTAGCAATCTAGGCTCTCACACCTCCTAGCCCATGTTTCTCTGGACCTGCTCAACTCACCTGCATATCCCACTCGTCCAGATGAAGAAATGATCCACCCACTAGTGATATGAAACTCATCCTATGGAGATATCAATCAACGACTGCCTGGAAGAGGACTAACCAGTCCATTCTGAGAAAGAAATAACATCTCGTCATCTCAAGGACATAGAGGTCCCATAAAAAGTGACACCCCACAACCTCAAGAGGACACTCTTTGCACTGACATACACTAACCTCTCTAGTCCCCAACGGAGTGTCTAGTGTCAAGATATCAGAAGAAGAAAAGATGTACAAACCAAGGCTTTCCACAAAAATAATAGAGATAAAGCTACCGTAGTCACCTGTGTAGAAATGAGAAGAAGATAAAACTGAGGCTACTAAGATCGTACCTCGAATGGTGGAAGGTTAGGGATCCTACTCTTGCTGGGTCAGCTCCATCTCAAAAGTCTGGCCCGATCCATGGTCCTGTGACCCTGCCTGACCTCTCAAAGTTGATCCACCCTACTTTCATAGATGGATCGACAATTGACCACCCCGACCATGACCTCCACCTCGTCCTGAACGGCTGGAAGAACCTCAGTTCCCAGACTGGGGAGAAATGGTTGGTGATGCTCTCGCATGCAGAGTCATATTAGAACCCCTATCTCCAACCACTGGAGTAAAAAACTGATAGAAACACTGGAGATGGGCCATACTGCCGCAATATCGGCACTCCATTGGGTCTCTCAGGAAACACTGCCTCGTATGCTCGCTTCCCCCGCACTGGTATAAAACTACCTCTCTACCGGAAGGTGCATCCCATCTACTCTGATCTCTTCAAGAAGACTCGCAGCATCACTTCCTGCTATCAGCAGGTGGAATACTCACTATGGATGTTGAACCACCAGGGATCACTACTCCAAAATACCTCAGATTGTGCTATGGGATTAGTGCTTATTGGATGATAGAGGATATTGAAGTCAACCTGAAGATTTTCACCTAGGAACAGATCTCCTTCCAGAGACCGTACTTAGAATTCCTTTCCAGGAATAACTCATCACATGCTAGGATAGGCATGAAACTCTGCAGCTCCGTGAAATGAGTTGAGAACTCCATCATTGAAAGAGTACCCTACTCTAAGCTTACGAACTCCCGGGGTCTGTCGGATCTCAATGAATCCGGGTAGAAGTTACCGTAGAAGATACACTAAAACTCATCCCGAGCCATATTTTGGTGGTGATCTGCCTGATAGATGACATCCCAACACCTCGTGGTAGAGTCTCAGAGTATGTAGTTCTCGATATTCACCCACCTCTCTGGACATACCTCGAGATGCTAGAAGATAGTCAATGTGGCTTTGATCCACGACTCTCCAGCCTGAGGTCCTCCTTACCTTGAGAAGGGGGGAGGATGCTGCTGCTGGAAAACCCGCGTCAAATCATCCATTGACAGGGCAGGAGACTGCACTCCCTAGAAGGTATACATCATCCTCATAAAAGCCTCCCTAAACTGCACATATATGCCTACAACTGGTATAACTGTTGGTTCCATGGATGGGAAAACAGAAGGATCTACAATAAGTCCTTGATCATCCATATCGGGTGTCTGATCACTGCACTACAACTAGCAGTCAACCAAAGGATGTCTCGATGACATGAATCTTCAAGGTCAAATGCACACGATAGATTCAATATTATCAAAATCTGAAAACTGGAAGGAAAAGACGGGATTAAAAGAAAGAAAAAATTATTTCTTGACAAACATGACTACAATGCATGTACTTTTCCTACACAGCGTGTTACCTTAAGTCATTCACATGGGGATGTAATCCTACCTAAACTGGTCGTGTAACACCCCAAATACATGGAGTTTTTTCCGAACACACGGTTTGTACATGAATCATCTTCCCTGACTGAGTCCTTGTACACTGTCTTTCCACACATCTCTCTTAAGAAAAAACTACATGTCGTGTTCACAGTGGACACGAAATGTACTTTGAAAAGCTTCACCCGCCCGTGTTGTTAGCTACACGGTCGACTACATTGATGAAATGACACAGGGTGTTCTAGGAGGACATGAAATGTAGGAGAAGAGGTAACACTTACCCGTGTTGTTCGTGACATGGCCGTGTACCCAGGTCATACTACAAGTCATTTACAATTTTGACACGGCGTGTATGTGAAAAGATTACACGACCCGTGTTGTTCATGACACGGACAGGGTACCTATTTCATACTACACGCTGTGATAAACTAGTACATGGTGTGTTCTTACAAGAATTTCCACATCTCGTGCCTCTTCTTACATGGTCTATGACACGGTTTAGGGACTATACGACTTGTACTTTTGAAAAAATCTTTCTTCCCGAAGAGAAGAACCCATGGCATGTATTAAAAACTACACGACACGTCTTTTGGGGTTTTTTGTACAGTAAGCCTAAAAAACTACTCCAGAACTAAGAAAAACACTGAAATGAATGCATATGATTCCAGATTCCTATCATTAAGGCCCAATACTCCAACAAATTAATGTTTGGCATCTTATAAAAGTTATGAAAAGGATAACAAGAAATTATGCACCAAATTCTAGTCCATGAGGTCCCATAACACCTCAAGAAACATTGTCTGGCATCCATCAAAGCAAATCAGTATACAAAAAATTTCCCTATCCAATAGCGGGGATTCTATCAAAGCATCTACCATAACAGCATGCATAATCTACACCACGTCTATCACAACAACATGAAATTGCTAATTCATCCTAGGTGGCATGGAAATAATGCATGGCATGTGATTTTATAACAAGTTCCTATATTATGCATGAGATGGAATACCCTCATCTCATCGGGTTACGATAGAAATAGAACCCCAATAACAACAACGGTAACAACACAAAGCTTGTGAATCACCCAATGGTGAAATCAAATCAACAGTAAAATTGAAAACCAGTAAAATTTTGATAAACGAGGTAGTATGGCTCTTAACTGTACATGGGTTAGCTACTCTCGATCACAACATATTACCAAGTACCTATTTCATTCTATCCCTAGCATTAGGCTTCAAAAATCAAGTCAAGGGAATATAATACCCTCTAATACAACTTTGTAACATCCAGGTTCCAGAATCTACAAAGAGGTGCCCCAGACCCAGTTGGTCACACGGCCTCAAGCACATTTCCTCGAACGCCAGAGGCTGCCGACTAGCAATGAGGGACTTTGGTGTGATACTGGGGAAACTATGCCCTCATTGGCAGAGTACACAATGGAAGAGAAAAACAATAGACAATAGAAAAAGTAGTAAACAATCCATACACAAGTGAACAATGTACGACTAAATATGATAAACAGCATGATCACACACACACACACATACACACACACACACACACATATATATATGATGCAGATACATATGTCATCAAAAGCATCCAAACAAATCACTATGATGGAAAGACAAACTGTACTAAAAACAGTTACAATAGAAAGATAAACAGCTCCTCGTCACCACAAGCCTATGCTTGGTCACATGCTTTCCAGCTCCACAGGAACTCAAGTACCTAAAGTGGAAGGGTGCTTGCCCTTTTCTATACCTGCAACTATATAGTCTGTTTGGTCCCAAAAGAATGGGCCAAACAGGATGTGATTTTAAATCATAGGAGGAAACCACCCAATGAAATGGTCCTAACAGTCTGTGAATATACGTCTTGTAAAAGAACAGAAAAAAGTAAATAGGAACATTCTGAACAATAATCAAACCATTGTTCCAAAGTCAGGAAACAACGAACAAGCAGCAAAGCACAACAGGTAACCTTCTAGAAGTACTCACATCCATTCCCTATTGTTCTACCTAACAATTACCAACAACCCTCTGGCCCTTGCACTCAGAGTAACCCATTGGGTTTGGTCATACAAAATTATAATGAATCTCTGAGAAAGCACACACAGTCAACTACACTTATAGTCTCGGGTAGTCAGGAACCCTATAAATAAGCTCACACAGTCAGTTCCCCTTATATCCCCAAGGTCAATGAATCTCTAAGGAAGCACACTCTGTCAATTACCCTTATAGACCCGGTCATTCATAGACTCTATGAGGAAGCTCACACAGTCAATCCCTCTTATAGCCTATGGTAATCAGGTGTTTCAAACAAACAATACAGAGACTCTCTGAGGAAGCTCACACAGTCTATGCCCATATAGTCTAAAGCTGTGAAGGAATCTTTGAGGAATCTCTCATGGTCTATCCCCATTTAGCCCAATGTAATCCTAGGAACTCTGAGGATTCTCACTTGGTTAATCCTCCTATATCCTAAATCATAATGACTCTTTGAGGAAGATCACTCGGTCTATCCCCTTATAGTCTACTACACCCGGTTCTCACGACCCTGTGTAGGATAACGACGTAGAAATATAATATGTCAATGGTAGACATAGAGAACTACTTGGCTAAATAGTTCTACAACATATCAAGCATGTCAGAAATATATTTACCCATCCTAAACAATAGGCATGGAAACAGAAAAAGGTGCGAAGGAAAAACAGGTCCAAACGGTCATAAACAGAAGGTGCATGGGAAGAACCTCCCAAAGCATATCAGTTCAACCATACTAATATTCAAACATCTTATATACATGCATACTAGCATGGAAGCAGTATAATAAGGGAAAAACGGTAAATACACAATACCCTGTTCAAGGGTATTGGTGGAATTTGCACATAATATTCAATGACATTCAATGTAATGTCACAAACCACCTACCTTGACGTTAGATGATTGATATACTTGAACCTCGAAGCTTGATTTTCCTTGTAACATCATAGATCTAAAAAAATTCATAAAACGTTCAACCCACGATAACCTGGAAAGGAGGAGGAATTTGAAAACGATGCTTTGGAAGAAGGAAGAGCTTATTGTTGCGATTCCAATACACCCAATAGTGTTAGAATTGGAGGAGGAATGGATTATCGGTGGCTTGTCGATGATCCCTAACCATACCCTCACTCTCGGGCGAACCAAAGATAAAAGAATCGTGTTTTGTCTGTCAGATGCGACCCCGGTGTGTTTAATGAAAAACAATACACGTCGTTTTCTTTTAGAGTACATGGTGTTTACTTGCTGTTTCTGTAACCCATATTTGGATGCCTCCATGTAACACCTACATGGCCGTGTGTCTGTTCATGACACGACTATCACATGGCTTCTAGCGACATCTCAGAACACGGTATGTAATTATAATGTACATGGTGTGTACTACAAAAATTTTCAGATTTTCCACTTTTTCCCAATAATGACCAGAAAAGGAAAAACATACCTTAAAAAATGTCTGGGTTCTTTCATGGATAGTACTAATTTCTATGGATATGAGTATTAATTTTTTTGAAAAATTTGTCTATGTAATCATGGATCAACATTAAAACATCATGGATTTAAGGAATATATCCATTAATATTCGGAATGATTTATCATTCATGTTTTCCAAAATGATTTATCGTAATTTAGGTTATTATAATGTTTCAATATATTATATTATGATCGTATTCAAATTTTTGTAATTTGAAAAAAATGAGCTATTTTATAATATTTGGTGGATCAATTTTTGCTTATTTTTTTTATTTTTGGCTTTTGGAAGGCTTACAAGGTAATCAATTTAAGGAATGGATTAAGATAAATATTCAATGATGTTTTTGATATTACTGTATTATCATGACATATGAGGATTTATGCGTCATAGATAACCTGTGTCTACCATCTTCTTTTGATGATAACATAAGATAAAAGAAATGACTTATCATTCGTCTTAGGAATTTTGATATTTTGGTTTTTTTCATAAAAAATTCAAATTTATTTTTGGTGTAACAACAGAAGTGTAATTTGGTCATGATACCAAAAGAGAGTGATTATGCTGAAACCAAGAATGATTATACTCACATGAAATTTTTTCACCATTATGAAAATGATCTTCAAATAAAATATTGTCCCTCAATAATCATTTTTGATGATATCAATGAATTTTTCCATCCACGTTCGATTATGGATATGTCATCATTATGTTTTACCTAATATGTTCTCCATAACTCTCCCTCATAACCTAGTAGTAATACTTTTAGTATATATATTTGTTTTACTTCCAACTAATGTTATTATATGATTTAAACTAGTAATTATTTACTTTGGGTTAGCATTATGTTCTCAACATAAATTTTTAATAGAATTTTAAGATAAAAGTGTCTATGAATGGAACATTAAATTATTAATACATCGATAACCATGATGAATTTCAATGGTTTAATTAATTTTAAGGGGGTAGAATTTATAATCCCTATATTCTTTGAATTATATTTTTTAAATTAATTTGGACTTTTTTATATATTTCATTACATAGAACACTGAGTATATGAGTTTTTTTAGGAAAGAACTAAAATTTTCTTGCATTATATGCAGCACCAAGTTAATCATGTGCCACACATATTACATAGATTGGATTATGATACTTGAAATACTATGTTTTTCATTTGTTACACACAACACTATGTCCCTTTGATAGTATGCATTATTTGAAAGGTCTAGTTTTACCAAACTATAATATATTATTAATATTGTTTTTGAAATATAATTATAATTACCACATAGCTATTTGAATGTGAATTATGGTAATGATAAATATAATTATGAAAATAGGTATTAAAATATTATTAAAATGTGTCTATTCGTTATCAATTACATATAACTGAACATATGAACTATTTGAAAATAAGGATATTACTTTTCTAAGAAAATTATTTACAAACCCCATTGTATCCTAATATATTATATACTGAGACAATATATTTAATGGGTACAACATAATAATTGATTCAATTTAATTAATAAAATGGTATATTTTTTTGAAAGGACTTGTTACTATCTTTTAATAAAGAACACATATAAAATATAAAGTTATACAATTTTATAATATTTATTTGAAAAAATAAACATCATTTTTCAAATAGGAAAATCCAAAATAAAATTGGTCTAATTTTTTGTATATTCCCTAGAAGATTCATATTTGGATGAAAAGTAAAAAACAATGAATTTTATCTGAAATCATTATTTTCATTTTATTATTTAATGATGTTAAATTATTTATTAAATTGGTTATAAATTAATAATATATAAATTATATATTTATTAATAAAATTTATATCATTTTAAATAATATTCACTGATATTTTATAAAAAAATATTTCAATCTTTTGAATCATTTCACTTAAAACCCTGTATTGTTGTCTAGTTCGTGATATTAATTTTAAATAATTTTCTTCCACTTAGTGAATATTAATTTCAATAAATGGATTAAATATTTCATTTAATAACATATTATTATATATAATTAGTTAGAAATAGTTTTTCTATATATAATATTTGTAAATGTGATTAAATTTAATTACAACCATTAAGAGAAAAATTACATACCAAAGGAATAATCCTTAATCATAAGGCCCAAAATGAAAAAGTAATTTGTTAAAAATCCAATTGATGTAGATTTTTATACCACATAATCCCTTGTATCTAATTTTAACATTTATTTTATCCACATAACATGTGTAATATGTTGGTGGAATTCCAATTTCAAAAATTTACACGAATGTCAATCCTCCCATACTAAAAAAATAAATTCACCAGTATCACTTCTTCACACATCTCATTCCCTTTGGATCATCCAATCACTTCTCAAATAATGTTACAACATCCATAACTTCATCATATAAGCCACACATTTCGAAGAAATTCATCCAAGGAATCCCTTTGGGGTAAACGAAGAACATTTTACCAAAGAAGATGTAACATCATTCATAACGATCTTCTATTTTATTTTCATTCTCTAACCCCAAAAATATTATCATTCCCTGTTTATGTAATAAATTACTTTTAATAAATATAATCCGAAATTTTTATTATAATTTATATACATATAATAACATTAATTTCCTTCTAATTGGTAATGAACTTACAGTTCATTTGTTCGGATGACTATCGCATCACGAAATGATTTTGTTCGTTTTTCCTTTACGAAATTGATGGGTAATAATATTGATACAATATACTTTTATATAATATTTGTGATATTTACGATTTAATTTTTATTACAATAATATTATAAAAAACTAACCTTCATGGCTTATAGTTTTTGTGAATACGATAGCGTTGTTTATGGAATATGTGGCATACTTCCTCCTCAAAGAAAGGTGATACGTTCATATTTTACATTTAATTAATTAAGGATTGGTTCAATGAACATATATGATATATATGAATTAATAATTCTACATTTATAAAATTATATTTTTATTTATATCATTTACTTTATTTATTTCAATAAAATATTAAAATGGAAGTAGCATTAATTCATACATACGACCAACCATCATAATGAATAGTGTAATTCGTTTCATATTTCAATGTTTAATATATAATTACAAATAAATATATACTGAAAATATATTATATTTGTATCATTTTTTAAATTATGTATGTAATTAAATCATGATCTATATATGGGGATCATGAATAAAAATCCAAAACATATATTGAAAACAAAGTGTATATTACCTGAAACCTAAAAATAGAAGTGTTATTTATAAAACAGTAATGTCAATTCCTATAAAATTCATATATGGTATTATATATAATAATATTTTTATTTATTAGATTTATAATAAAATTATATTTATTACACATGATTTTTGAATGTGTATAATTAAATCCATGACTTATTATAAGGGTTTTCTCATCACCCTTTTTATTATCTGTGAGATACAAGCCATGTTCATCACATGATTATTTTTTGTGGTGTACAGAATACCCATGCATGGACCTATTATTTATATTAAGTTTATATACCTCATTTGACATGTTATATCATCAATTTTATTATCGTAATATTCTTATAATCTTCATTTAATGTCATTCTCATATGGTGATCATGAATTATGTTTTCCAAATTTATTACAATTTATTCCAACAATCTCATCATTTATCAGGATTATTTTTTATAGTGCATTGATTGAAAATATGATTGTGCACCCTCTTCGGTTTGATATTTATAAAACTTCAAAACAATTTTTTCTATACAGGTTTTCACCAAATTTTAATGTATTCAAAGTGTTTTAAATGATTTCAAGAATTATATATAATTTCAAAAAGTACATACAATGAAATAGGTATTTAAAATTACATTGTTGTACCTTTTATATGTTTTCCCGGAAAAAGGTTTACAAAAAGTTATAAAACATCTCTTATATGATTTCAATGGAAAACTCATTAATGATGATATAAAGAATCTTTTATATGTATTAAATTCTTTTTTCAAGGATTTTTTTTTCAAATTACTTTATGTTTCAAAGTGATTTTATTAAATAGAAAAAGAAAATTTCCTAAAGAAATATTTTAAACAATATTTCTTTATAACAATATATGTTTTCAATGTGGATTTAATAAATTGGATTTTAAAAGTGTTATATGTTTTAAAAAGTGATTTTTCCAAGATATATATCAAAATATATATCCATATATGATTAAATTCTTTTTTGCAGTTTATGAATTAATAATGAAATGATCTAAGGACACCATCCATATTATTTCTCTGGATGGTTTATTTTGTTATGGCATTATGTTTATGAATACACAATATCTTCAAGGAGTTATACCATGATAAATGATTATGAATCCCACTTCCATGCATTGATTAATCTAGGATGAAATGATTATGAAACCTAACTATTTTATGTTTTTTAAGAAATGATTAAATTTTTATGATACACAATTAATTTCATAGGATATAATATGATTTTTATGAAACCAATTTTTTTTATGATTCATTATAAGATGAATGATTTAATTAAAATGGTTGTATTATTAAATTATCTGATGGAAGGAATTTATATTTCCTTCTGATACATTGGGGAAATATTTCAATTTCATGAGTATGATTGGGCTGGAATAAGAAGTGGACATAATTCAGTAATATTGGAATGGATTGAGTTTTGAACATGGTTCAATATAAAATGGATAGAAATGGAAGTGAAACTGGTTTAGTAATACTAGGATAGAATGAGGAGTGAACTTAGCTTCATAATATAGGGTCTTAATGAGAAGTGAACTCAGTTCAGTAATATATCCCAAGAATTAGAAGTGAACATGTTTCAGTAATATAGGGCTATAATGGGTAGATAACCATGTTGAGTAAAGTATTTTTTCATCAATGATGGTCGTGGGTTTGAACCTTGATTACTAAAATAAATTTTGGAGTGAACCCATTCATCTTAGAGTGCCTTGGAAATATGCCTTGACAACTATAGAAATAAATTTATATATTTATGTGTCTTCCACAATCACTTGTATTATGATAATGTGACAATATCAAAGATTATTATATGGATTTATTTACGATCCATGTCTTATAAGTTCTCAATATTTCTTCCATCACTCTTGATTATGATCTCTCATATGCAGGGTATGATCCAGTAATTCTAATTTCATGATTTCATACCTTTATTATAATTTTATGATTACATATATCCATTATTTACCCTTACTAATCATTTGAGATCTTCCATATGTTATGCTTCCTTTTCCCATGTTATAAAGAAAGATATGAAGTAGGATTAATAAGGGAGAACATTTTTAATGTAGACATTGAATATATTTCTCCAATATAGAAGATTATGTTTCCATGTTTCCAAATAAACTAAACTATTACAGTCCTTAAGAATGTATCTTTGTAATTTGATTAATATTAATCTCAAATGACGTAATATCTATTTATATTAAGTTTCATTCACTATAAATAGTTTGTTCCTCTCAATAGGTAGAGACACATTCTCTATAGTAAGGTGGATATAAACCCTACCAATATAATGGTATGGGGAACCCATTCCTTGGTGTTACAGTTGATTTGTTTACCCTATGTATCTATGATTACCTATATAACTCATACCATGGTTTTATAGTGGGTTACACACACTTAAATTCCTTTTGAATCATGGGGAACTCACACCATGGTGCAATAGTTGAGTGATGAACTCATAATATCCCTTATATAATGGAGAATCTATTACCTTGTTTGAAGAGTTATAATTAACCCCAAAATCAATCTGATGATCCCACCTGATCACTACCATTGACAAGCATCGTCTGAATTAGCGTTAGGATGAAACCGTTCGAATTTATATCAAAAATGTCTATTATGGAGGTCACCACAATGTTATATGCATTAAAATACTCTATACATGATACACATAGGAGAAATTCAATATCAAAACAAAAGTGATAAGATATAGAAAATTCATATATCTGTACATGGTGTTCATGGGTTCCCCATAGTGTTTGGACCTTGTCCAATAACTTGGCATGATCTCCCTAAGATCGGCTCGAGAACCCAGATTTCTATAAACAAAATGTCACATTCGATTAGTTGTGTGTATGAAGACCCAAGGTTCAAACTTTGTAGATTAATTGTGGTCTTAAAATCCTTCTAGTGCATGTGTACTCTGGTACATGGTGGTTCTATCAACATAGGGCATTGGGTGTGTGTAGTTGGAAATCGTCTTGGACACATAGGCAAGGTCGCATGGCATGTATTACCAAGTCGATTTTGTTTTATATTTAGCATCACATGAATCCCTAGCATCACATCCATGGGGAACATGATGTCCTCTCTTTTGGGATACATTTCATGTAGTCGGTATTGGCATAAAAAATCTAATAGAATTACAAAACCATGATGCTCATCAAGAATAACACCCTTCAGAAGAGAAAATTTTGGGTAACAACCTTCTACTACCATTATAATGCATCATATAGTAAAAAATGAATCTGGCGATCAGCTCAAAGACTTCATTTCCATCATCACACATAGACCCTATTATCGCCACTCGTCATCACTCTAGATCTATAATCCATTAAAAATCCTAAAATTCATGTCAGCGTCTCCAAAAAATACTAATCAAGTCATTATTCACAACGACAACACAAATATGAGGGTCCAATCATGTTCATTACCACACGGCGAGGTTGGACAGTGTCCCCATATACCAAAAACAATGAATGTGATGAAGAAGTGGGGGATACACACCCTAACATTGGTGAAAATATTGTCCTTCTCCCCGCACCACATGGCTACAACTATTCAGGCGGACCATCACCCACCCTAGACCTTTGTGGGATTCTATGGCTAACCATCCCATAATGATAAGGTGAAGTCATGGGATCTTCTATGCATGATGCGACATGACCTACAATGCCCTATTATTTTCAAAGGACACTTCAATGAGATTATGTTCTATAAGGAAAAAGGGGGAGGAGCAATCTGACCCTCAGCTTCGATGTCATACTTCAGGGATGAAGTATGTAGGGTGGACCTAGTCGATCTAGGGTACACCGGTAATCCTTTTACATGGTTCTCTGTTATACATAAGGCACCCGCATCACAGAGTGGCTTGATAGATTTTTGGGTTCTACGGATTGGATAAATCTGTTCAACATGTTTCATATTGAGCACATGGCCCTCAACTGC
Organism: Viscum album; assembly: GCA_963277665.1. NCBI lineage: Eukaryota > Viridiplantae > Streptophyta > Magnoliopsida > Santalales > Viscaceae > Viscum > Viscum album. Next base: position 719,178,940 of record OY728152.1, read on the forward strand.
TCATACCACAACCCAATTCTCAATGATTGCACACATGGAGAACGTAGATGAAAATTCAGCAGACCCCTATGATTTGAGGGATTCTGGTCCATAGATCTGGAATGTGAAGAGGTGATTCGTTCAAGCTGTAATTGTACCCACAAGGATGTGTGCCTCAACCTCCAATAGGTCGCATCCGATCTGAGGTCTTGGAGCAAAAATAAATCGTGCCACCCCAACCAGCAATGTGGTGTCCTTGAAAAGAGATTGAACAATCTCCTCAAACAACCCACATCCAATCGCAATCTATATATGATTGGAGCTACTCAAATAGAGCTTGACACGACTGTGCATATCAAGGAATGCTTCTGGGCCATGCATGCATGGGACAACCATATTAAATAAGGGGATGCTAACACCTGATATTTTCACTAGAAATAATCAGCCAGGCATTGAAAAAACTCTATTACCTGCATCTCACAACCCGATGGATGCAAAATTTCTAACACCAAGGGTATCCACAAGGCCTTAACATTATTTTTACAAAACATCTTCACTACAGGAACCCCTTTCATGTCTACACTGGTGGAATTTTTATATCAGACCTGTGATCACTAAGGAGATCAATAGGGAGTTCACCAAAGATGTGACAGATGATGAGATACGCCTGGCTCTAAAACATCTTCATCCCACTAATGCCCCAGTACTGGATGGGTTCCACAACCTTTTTTTCAGGAAGTATTGGCACATAATTGGCCCTGATATATGCACTTTTATTAAATCATTCTTGGCTTGTAATTCCATCATTAGGACCATTAATGAAACTATCATCGTCCTCATCCCAAAAATCTAGAAACCTCTGGTGATCCCTATCTTTTGACCTATCAGCCTTTGCAATGCCTCTTACAAGATGTTATCAAAGATACATGTCAATCGGATGCAACCTTGGCTACCTAATATTATCTCTGAAAATCAGAGCGGCTTCGTGGCCAAGAGACTGATCACCGATAAAGTGATTGTGGAACATGAAGAGTTCCATTCTATGAAATCACGCTCCAATGTGAAAAGAGGAACCGTGGCCTGGAAATTGGATATGACCAAGGCTTACTAGAGAGTTGAATGGAACTTCTTAAGAGTGGTTTCGCAGAAAATGGGTTTTTGTGCCAAATGGACAGATATGGTCATGTACTATGTCTCAACCATCTCATTAAAAATAAAGGTCAATGGGGAGCTCATCGGAGAATTCGCCTCATCCTGAGGCCTTCCCTAGGGGGACCGACTCTCCCATTTTCTTTTCATTCTGGTGGCTGACGTTTTTTCTAATCATATTTATAGGGATGTATCTTCAAAATCTATTCATGGGGAAAAAGTCTGCCGAGTTAGCCCTCCAGTGTCACATCTCTTCTTCGCTGATGACTTCCTCGTTTTTTCAGGAGCAACAATTAATGAATGTCGGATGATCTGTCAAGCGATCCATAAGTATGAGAAGGCGTCTGGCCAAACTACGAACCATGGGAAATCTGAAATATCTTTCGTTGCAGGGGTGCCTCTTTTAAGAGGGTTGAACCTTTCACATCAGCTGGCATCCATATGGTTGGTAAACATCAAAAGTATCATGGGTTTCCCACAGTGATTGTCCGGTCCAAGAAATAAATATTCACATCTCTAGTGGATAGTATTGAGAAAAAAATTCAAGGCTGGTCCCCAAAAAGAATTTCTTAAGCCGGCAAGGAGACCTTCATCAAAGCTGTCATCCAATATATCCGCAGCTACTTTATGTCCCTATTTAAGCTCGTGGTGGCCATCGCCGACCAGATCCACACATGTACTACCAATCTCTGGTGGGGGATGAATGATGGAAGGAATCGACCCCACTGGATGGCCTTGGAGAAACTATGAAAACCCTAATCAGAGGGTGGAATGGGGTTCGGGAATCACCCTTTCTTCAACGACGCGCTATTGGCCAAGCAAGGATGTATCCTTGTTAACTGTCCATCATCTCTATGTGCACGAGTTCTATGAGCGAAGTACTTTCCCCACACAGGCTTTCATGCTTACTCTCTTGGTCCTTGTCCTAGCTTCCTCTAGAGAAGCATTTGGGTGGCTAAAAAACTCCTGGATAAAGGACTGGGCTGGCGGATTGGGACTGGCTCATCTGTCAAAATTGGGACTAATACCTGGCTTATTGATAAGGAAGATATACGAGATACATCCCCCGCCCAACAAGATCTGGAAGACGCCACTGTCAACTGCTTCTATTCCTTCCAAGGACAGGGGTGGTGTTTGGATAAGATCCTTGAATGGTTTAATGAAAGAGACCAAATAATTATCCTTAGCATTCCCTGGGTCCCAGACGTAGGCCCCGACCTTCTCTTCTAGATCTATGACATCTCGGGCGACTACACGGTGAGATTAGGCTACAGACTTTCCTTGGAATCCACTTAGTCGACCGGGATGAGGGACCTTGGAAATTGATTTGGACAGTCAACATTCCCCAAAAAATTCATCAATATTGGTGGCAGTTTTTCATCGGAACTCTCCCAACAATGAGTCTTCTCGTTCACTGACATATGGCTAGCACTGTGTTTTTCCCCTTCTGCTGGAACCATCCAAAAATGCCCTTGAACGCTTTCATTAACTGCTCAAGAGCAAATAAAATTTGGAATAAATGGGTCCCGACTTCAGTTACATCACTATCATGTGCCTCTTACCTTCCCGATCTTCTGAAGCGTTGGTGATCTTCTCTCTCTTCGGCAGATGTAGGCTCCCTTTTCACATTGGCTTGGATTATCTAGGTCCGGCGTAATGATGATGTTTTTCACCAAGCTCACAGACCCCCCAAATTCTGGATTGATATGGTCATTTCATGGATTGAGGGTTGGAAAGGACATAATGGACATTCCTTGCAGGGTGTTACCCCCTCCCATCCTGCTCATTGGAAGCCCCCAATGGAAGGTACTCTCAAGATTAACGTGGATGCATCTCTTCCTAATGATGGGATTGTTTCCCTCGACCTCCTTGCCCGAAATCATCTGGGGCAGATCCTTACTGCTAAATATGAACCACATCAGGCATTCTGGGAACTGGCAGTTGCTAAAGCCATGACCATCCTAGCTGGTATGATGTTCACTATTGAACGTGGATGGGGCGATATCATCATTGAGTCTCACTATGTCACCATAATCAACACTATTAATTATAACGACGGTGGACTCTAATCATTGGAACCATCATCAGGAAAATTCTCTCACTTCGCCAATGCTTCTTATTATTCACCTTCTCACTCACCAAAAGGTAAGGAAACAACACTGTCCATAAGCTAGCGGCCTTAGGACCATTTGTTACCAACCAGTTATGGGTGGATAATTTCCCTTCATGGCTTTTCACATGTACTTCTGCTGATATTCGTTATTAATGATATATTCTCTTAATAAAAAAATAGAATGGAAGAATTCAATATTGTGTAGTAGTACCTCAAAAAATATTGATCGATGTTAAAAAACATCATTTCCAAAAAAAATGTAGAATATATACTACACCTTTTACCTCTCAATCCCCCAAGATCTGATAAACCATCATTCTCTATTTTTGATGCTCTGCGAAGAACCTCTAAGATCTTCTCAATTATCCATGGGTTTATGTTCATAAACAAGATTAATTATTACGAAGAGGAATATATTAATGATATTATAACATGATTTCTTAAAATTATATTAATAAAATAAATAAATAAAATTATTTATTTTAATTAAATTCATCGAAAATGACTACAACAACTGGATGCCTTGTGCTAACCAAATATAGGTCATGCCTATGGTAAACCCTGTATTTGTTACTCAACCATGGTCTCCTATTCCTAATCGGATAATCCTTTTGTTTTTCATACCATTATTATTTTAAAAATTAAATAATGTGATGGTAATATATTTAATATTTTTATAATATAAATTACAGGATCATTATAGCATCCATGCCCTCAAATCCCATAGATGTGTTCTACTATTGATTAAATCAGAACTATTACATGGAATCAATCCCTGAAGGATTGAGAGTTTATTAGTATTGGTAAACTATACACATAATTGATTCTGGTATAAAAAATAATTTCAAAAATTTTATCATAATTTCATTTCTACCAAATAACTTCTAGGATAACATTATTCAATCTAATATATCACTGCATATCATTCATACTACATTGCATGGATTTTGTGGAATGGAATACTAAAAATGGTGCTATCAAATTATCAGTAAGGATAATTATTGTCGAATCAATAAATAATCAATGGTAATAATAATTATGGTATGGTAAATAAAGTAACACACATACCATATAATCAATAAAATGAGAAATAAGTTCATAAAAAAATATTGTATGCTATTAAATGAAAACTCATGAAAATTAAATAACTAGATAAGAATAAATTGAAATGTAATAAATTGTAATAAAATAATTATATCAATATAATAAGAATGAAATACTTCAATATATTTAATCATGTCAAAATATCATGGATAATATATAATGAATAAAATTTACTAAAATGACAAATTATGGGACATCATGTATCAGGAACATGAAAACCTCAACTATCATGATCAATCCTTAGAATATTTTAAAACTAAATATAGAAAACCATTTAGTTTTTACATTTTATTTGTCTCATGAGAACCTATCAATGCATCGATGAGCTATATAATGTTTGGGCTTAACCCATCATTGCATGTCTAAAGAATTATTTATAAAGACTCATACTTTATATACATGGTTGTTACTTCAAAATTGATGTACACTTATTTCAACATATAACAAAACCATGAAAGGACCGTATAGGTATAGTGTCTTTAGAAAGTGGGAAACATAAAAAACTGGTTCATAAATCATCTATGTTGTCTCCCATTTATTTCATCATATCTAGTGTCCCTTTTTGGCATATCCTACTTAATATCCTTCTTCCTGGCCTAGGGAAAAGAAAACATAGAAAAGGGTGAGCTCAAATGCTCAGTATGGGTAAACAAAATAAATATCAAACATATCATATTTATAAGAACATAATATTTTGAAAATCATATCCTATAAAAGAGATCATAACATGGGATAAAACATAGAAGTGAAATGTAATCCCAATAATCATAACTTAAAACATGAAGATTTGTGTCATGCACACATAATCATAGAAAATCATTTCTTAGTAGTCAAGACTCATTGCCAAGACTATCATAGTGGACAAAGTCCATTTCTGAACCGAGTTCACTCCTCATTTCAGTCCCGTTTCACTGAACTGGTTTAACCTGCCATTCCAGCCATGTCTATCTCATGAGATATAAAATCTTTAACCAGTGCATTGGAGGGAGATATAAGTCCCACCCATCTCATAATGATACCATTCTTATGTGTGCCACAAAATCATAAACCGTACATCATAGCATAACCAATTTAATAAAAATGGGAATCTTAAACATCGTGACAACATAAAAATATTTCCATCACAACATAATCAAATAAATGTAATAAAAGTGATAGAATCAAAATCCTATTTTATCTTAGATGGAAAATAATTTTGATAAAACACTTGAACTCCATTCTTGAGGAAAATATCCTTTATAATTCAAAAATATTTTTCCTTTCATAACATGCCATACAATCTTAAACTAAAAGAAGTTGATTAAAAATAAACATGAAAACATGTAAAGGATTCTTCTTGGAAATAATGTTTAAAAAATCCATTCATGCCATATATGTTAAAAAAACATTCTTCTCTTACTTTTCTCAGATAAGTCAAAAAGTACTTCGTATGTAAAACCATAAAAGATTACTTTCATATCTTTTACTAAAAACTCACTGAAAGGGAAAAATTGGATTTAAACAATTGTAGGAGGATGTGAAGAATATTAAATATTGAGGAATCATGGATGTGGATGATACATATTCCCCAGTAAATTCTGAAGTATAAACAATCTCGGATAAAAATTGACATAGTGAGATTGTCCCTTACCTTAGGTCCGATTTTCTTCGTAAGTGTCTAAACCTCCTGTATAATGATTTAAATAATGTTATTGAATTATTCCAGAATCATAAATATTGTTATGATATAATATATTGTCATATTCTTAGCTTCATATTAGTAATATTTCATTACTACTTGTTATTCGGGTGTTTATTACTTTTTGTTCTTATGCGTGTTTTGTCGAATAAATTATTATTCTTTTCTTTGGGTTATAGATAACTCATTTACAGAATGTTATTAGTGTACTATATATCATATTTATTCATTCAATTCATTTATATCATCATTATTCAATAAAGATCATGTAGAACGAATCGCATCACATCATGGATATGGAATTCCGTACGTACGCACGAGTGATGATATCGTTCCCATAATCGTGGAATTGTATTAGAGTGTATGTATACTATTTCAGAATAAATACAACTTTAAAATAATCATATATAGTCATTTATTTGCACCATTATACCAATCAATGTAAGGTGGTGATGGAAAATGGATTACACCATGGCGTGGAGACGGTATTCCGTTCGTACGCACGCACGGTGATTTTGTTTTCCGTAGGATGGATAGATGTTGAAATAGGGTTGTTTCATACAAATAATAACATATAAGTATATGAGTGATACTGATGTTATTTATTCATATTGAAACAACTAAAGAAGAATAAGTGTAAGAAGAAATAAAGTTGAAAGAATCGGTAACGGACATTACCTATTCTTTGAAGCGCCTCTTTGAGACATCCTCTTAGGGAACTACAATTGGTCTTTTAAGAAGACTAGGACCTCTAGGATGTTTCTAGGGAAGTGAGGAAGTGAAATGGGTGGGGATTGGCCCAGCTTGATGGCTCAAATTGGTGTGAGGAGGAGAGGGAGGAGGTGCCCTTTTATAAGGGAGGAGAGGGGCACCTTTGGAAATATATGAAATATTAGTTTATATTAAATTCCAACCCCACATAAAAACTTCCAAAATGACTCACATCCTAAGATTAGATGAGATAGTGTTGTAATCTCATCAGAAAATAAAATTTAGACATGTTATAAATTTAATTTAAACATTATCAACTTGATTTATCCTTATTTATCAATTAAATTTTATTTGTGGTAAAAATATTCTAAATTTTAAATTATTATAAATAATTACATATGTCTTGTGAATTTCTCATAATTTGACACATTATGACATTTTCGGCCATATAAATTTTAATTTATAACTTTTAAATATTTTTTTGATTTTTAATCAATTTTATAATATGTTATTTTTATAAAATAACAATAGTGTCAATTTTGATACTATTCATTTATTTGAATTTAAATAAAATATATAAAGAAGATATCTTCGAAATAAAAGATTTAATAGATTCATAAAATGTCATATGTATCTAGAAAATTAGTGGATCACATTAAATAGTTCATATATTATTTATTTTAATATTTTTACAAACATTTATTTGATATTTTAATTAATAAAATAATTTCAACATCACTATTGTGTCATAATTAATGAAAATTATTTAAGCCCTAAAAATTCTAAATAAATTTCTATGATTTGGATAATTGTATTATATTTCTGTATACTATTCATGTTCGAAGTTCCATTATGTGTATCACTAAATTAAAATTATTATACTTATAAGATTTAAGAAAGTGACATGTTGTCACATTCATTGGTTTTAATTATAATTAAATTCCTTTCATTGAAAAAAGTCCATCAAATGAATCTAATCATACCCTTAGGTGATATGGGTCGACTTTTAGTCATCCAATAGGATTTTGGCAGGTGTTAGGGTAATTTCATAATCTTATATTTACCCTTATTTACCCGATTTACCTTTAACTATGGTAAATAAAATTTACCGTAGTTACAATTCATAATGCCAAAAAATAAAAAGTAGCCTATTAAAATAATTTGGATCCACTGATTCCAAATATGGAATCCATTTTTCAAAATTCAAAACATATAAGTTGCAGTAATTAATTTAAAATAAATCTCATTTTTAAGAAAACAGCTTTTACAAGTTAAAACATTGCCAAAGATTCAAATGTTTTTACCTATGAGTTCAATGTGAAATTGGTTCTAATGACATAAATTATATTAAATGATAAAAATAAATTATATTTATACTTTAAAACCATTCAATATTATAATTTAACCATATAAATTATCTCAATGAAAAAATTTGTTTTTAATTAAAAATTAGCATATTTTTACTATTCATCAAATTATGAAAGTTATCAGAAAAATATCAAAAATTTATCCAAAGTATATTTTTATACCCTGATTCAAAAGAATAATTTTATTTTTTCAAATTTAACTTATGAACATGTCAAAAACTAGTTTTAATGTTAGTGCACCATCAAAAGGAGGCAAAACTGCATTTTTAGAAAAATACTTATTTTACCAGAAAAATTTATTTTGTTTTCTTACCCTATTCTAGAAAATGTGTAAGATGAATAGTAATGTTATAAAATTCAAAATGTAGTTAATACTATTCATAACGGCTAGTCTATTATAATTTATCGTTGTTTAGTGAAACCCGGTATTGCGTACTACACACCCTTTCGAGGAAGGTCGCGATTGTGTGTAATTCAAGCCAAGTCTGTATTGTGTGCTGTGAATGATTCCATTGGTGTTGCGTATAACATAATACATAAAAAAATATTTCTCATAAAATCTCAGGGTGTTACATTCTACCCCCATTAAAATGAATTTCGCCCTCGAAATTCGTTACTTCATTACAAACAGATGAGGATACATCTCCCTCATCATATCCTCAAGTTCCCATGTAGCTTCTTCTAATTGGTGGTTCCTCCAAAAAACTTTCACCAAGCGAGTGGTCTTGTACTGTAGGACTTTTTTCGCTACGATCCAGAATCTCTATTGGTTGTTCTTCAAAAGAAAGATCTTGCTTCAGCGGTATAACTTCTGAGCTGAGTACATGTTAAGGATTAGGTATGTACTTTCTCAAGAGAGATACATGGAACACATCGTGAACTTGAGAGAGATTCGGTGGAAGTTCCAATCGGTAAGCTACCTTCCCAACATGATCCATAATTTCAAAAGGACCGATATTTCTAGGGCTCAACTTTCCCTTCATTCCAAATCTCATGATCCTCTTCCAGGGAGATATTCGTAAGAACACTTTATCACCCACTTCAAATTCTAGGACATTTCTTTGGTTGTCGGCATAACTTTTCTGTCAACTCCGAGCTGCTCTTATGTGTTGTTTAATAGATCTGACATTTTCTGCCATTTCATCAAAAAGATCAGGTCCTAATAGCTTTCTTTCCCCAACTTCATTCTAGCAAGTTGGAGTCCTGCATTTCTTTCCATAGAGAGATTCATAAGGAGCCATCTGAATACTGGAGTGAAAGCTATTATTATAAGAAAATTCCACAAAAGGTAGGTGTTGATCCCAACCACCATTGAGATCTATAGAGCAAGCTCTCAACATATCTTCTAGAGTTTGAATTGTCCTCTCAGACTGACCATCTTTCTGAGGATGATAAGCAGTGCTGAAACTCAACTCTGTATCCAGAGTATGCTGAAGAATTCGCCAGAACATTGAGGTAAACCTTGGATCCCTATTAGATATAATAGAAAGTGGTACACCATGCAATCTTACCACTTCATTTATAGATATCTTGGAAAGCTGATCTAGAGAGAAATCCTCTCTAATAGAAATGAAGTGTGCAGACTTTGTAAGACGATCAACTATAACCCATATAGAATTATTGCTTATGGATGTTTTAGGAAGTCCAGTGACAATGTCCATAGTGATGTTTTCCCATTTCCATTCTAGTATGGGTAATTGTTGTAACATCCTCTTAGACTGTTGTCTATCAGCTTTAACTTACTGACAAACCAAGCATCGAGAGACATATTCAGCAACATCTCTTTTCATTACATCCCACCAGAAGTACTCTTTCAGGTCCCTATACATCTTCATGATTCCAGGATGAATAGAGAATGAAGAACTATGAGCCTAGTCCAGTAGCTCCTTCTTTAATTCTGGGATGGGAGGAACACAGACCCGATTCCTGAACCTTATTATCCCATCACAATCAAGGTTGAATTCAGGAACATTTCTCACCTTCTTTTGTAACTCAACATCTTCTTTCTATGACTCTTGAATCTTCACATGTATAGATGGTTTAACATTCATTTGAGAAAGATCATATTTCTCCCCTTCCATTAAAATTCCAAGATCCATCCTTTATAAATCCATAAATATTGGATCTTTTGTGATCCTCATTATGGATAAGCTAGTATGGTCTTGTAGACTTAATTCATCTGCCACCTTGTTTTCATTCATAGGGTGGTAATGAATTGAGCAATCTTAATCCATAATCAGATCCAACCATCTTTTATGGAGCATATTCAGCTCCTTTTTGGGAAAATATACTTTAAACATTTATGATCAGTATAAATGTCACACCTTTCTCCATAATGATAATGCCTCCAAATCTTTAATGAAAAGATTACTACAGCTAACTCCAAATCATGAGATGAGTAATTTTTCTCATGGATTTTAAACTGTCGTGACGAATAAGCTATCACCAGATCATTTTTCATAAGAACACAACCCAATCCCTTCATGGATGCATCACTGTAGATCACAAAACTTTCACTACTAAAAGGTAGTGTGAGTACAGGTGCACTGGATAACCTTCTATTCATCTCCATGAAATTCTCTTCACATTCCTCCGTCCAAACAAAATTAACTCCTTTCGGAGTCAGCTTGGTGAGTGGATTAGAATATCGTGAAAAATATTTCACAAAACGTCGATAATATCCAGCCAAACCAAGAAAACTTCGGATCTCAGTTACTGTTGTTGGTCTCGACCATCATTCGATAGCCTCTGTTTTTGCTGGATCCACATATATCCCCTCTTTTGAGATTATGTGACCCAAAAATGCACCTTTTTGAACCCAAAATTCACACTTGGTAAATTTGGCATAAAGCTTCTCCTTTCATAGGGTCTTTAATACAATTATCAAGTGATCTTAATGTTCTTCCTTGCTCATTGAATATACAATAATATCATCTATAAAGACTACCACAAACTGATCAAGATAGTCTCTAAAGACTATATTCATCAGATCCATAAATATAGCAGGGGCATTAGTAAGACCAAATGGCATCACAATAAATTCATAGTTGCCATACCTTGTAGGGAAAGCCGTTTTTGGTATATCCTCCCTTTTTACCCTTAATTGATGATACCCTGAATGAAGATAAATCATGGAAAAGTATTAAGCTCCACATAGTTGGTCAAATAGGTCAACAATGCGTGGGGGAGGATATTTGTTCTTGATAGTGATCTTGTTATGTTCTCGATAATCAATGCAGAGTCTCATTGATCCATCTTTCTTCATTACAAATAGAACAGGTGCTCCCCAAGGCGGCACACTAGGGCATATGAATCCTTTATCAAGATTCTCTTGGAGTTTCTTCTTCAGTTACTGCAACTCAATTGGGGCCATTCTATACGGTGTCTTTGAAATAGGCAAAGCACCCGGTAAGAGTTCTATTGAAAACTCAACTTCATGATTTGATGGAAGACCTGGAAATTCCTCTGGAAAGATATAATCAAATTTCGGTACAATGGGAATATTCTTAATCATGAGTTTCTCTCCAACCGTTTGATATTAATAACCCTCATTTAGGGGAATCAAGACCCATAAGATGGAAGAAATTTCCACTGGAAGGTTATGTTCATCCTTGCATAGAGAGACGATCATAGATTGATCTGGAATATGAAATGTGACATCCCTTCTTTGGAAATTGATATGAGCTCCATATAGAGAAATCCAATCCATGCCAAGAATCACATCAAATTCCACTATAGGAAGGACCACAAGAATTGCAAGAAACACTTTCCCACAAACTTTAATCGGAGAGGAATTGTTAACTTTTGAGGCGATTGTTGTGCCATTAGGAGTTGTCACAACCAACTCAATATCTAATTGTTGAGGTATTATGGCGAAACCCTTAGAAAATTCTTCAAAAATAAAAGAGTGGGTGGATCCAGAATCAAATACAATATTTTCTACTTTATAGTGGATGGTAAGTGTACCTTTCACCACTTCGTTTTCGTACTCCACATCACCGATAATAATTGCATGTGACATTCCTTTGTCTTTGGCCTTAAGAGTATATTGACGTCGATCACCATCATCAACCCTTGGATTTGGGCATTGATTTTCATAATTACCCATCTCCATGAACTTGAAACATTGAAGTGTATTAGGTTCATTCTATGTATCCCTTCCTTTGTTTGCATCATTATACATCTTCTTCCCATTATTTCAAAATTCAATTTCTTGATGGCCTTCTTTACCACACTTATAACATTTTCTTGTCCCCTTAAGACAATTTCCTCCATGTTTCTTTCCACACTTTGAGCATAAGGTAAAACTCATCTTTTTTTAGTGCGGTCTTTAGATTTTCCATTGAATTCCATTTTCCTCTTCTTATCAAACCCATGTGACTGATGGGTTACAACAATCTCCATCTCAACTATGAGATCACATCGAACAATTTCATCATAGCTATTGAAGTCCCTTATGGCTAACGCCCTTCTAAGAATTGGTTTTAAGCCACTAATGTATCGATCGATCTTACTCTCAGGTTGGATAATAATTCTGGAAGCGTACCTTGCAAGTCTTGTAAAATTTCCTTCGTAGGTACCAATAGATTCATCGTCCTTTTGCTTCAGTTCAAGAAACACCTTCTCCATCTTTGTTAGAAGAATATGAGGGAAATACTTATTGAAAAATAAGTTTTTTCACTCGTCCCATTCGATGGAGTCAAATTCATCCCTTTGCCTCATATTCTTAATAATATTACACCATTGATCAGAATCACCTTCCAAACGATACACTGCTAAGATGAATTTATCATGTTCAGAACATTGATGAACTGAAAATATCTTTTCAGTGGTACTGATCCATTTTTCAGCCACTAACGGATCAGAAGACCCGCTGAATGAAGGTGGACTCTTCTTCATGAAAGATTCAACAGAATTTTGCTCCTTACTTTGCTCATTTGGAAGTCATGCATGATTCATTGCTTCAGAAAGTTGTGTGAGCATGGATAAACGATTTTTCATTCCAGCTCCAATAACATTTGGTTTCTCACGGGGACAATCATTGCATTGCCCATCGCATTTCACATTAACATGGTTTCTTCGAGTTCCATCCATTGACTAAAACCTAGAAGAATAGTGTGAGCAACACTAATTATAATAGGAAAACCACATAATCAAGAATAATATTTCACACTTAGGGTCTTGTCATAGGTTTTTCATGGCCATTTCTAAAACACTAAGATTGTGTTCTATGCTTAGACATATCCTTATGTTTCTTACTATGGATTTCACATTCTAGTTTCCAAAGGTTGACTACACCTTTCCTCTGATACCAACTATAACGACCCATAATTTACATACATGGTTGTTACATCAAAATTAAAGTACACTTATTACAACATATAACAAAACCATGAATGGATCGTATAGGTATAATGTCTTTAGAAACTAGGAAACATAAAAAACTGGTTCATAAATCATCTACGTTGTCTCTCATTTATTTCATAATATCTATAGTCCCTTTTTGGAATATCATACTTAATATCCTTCTTCCTGACCTGGGGAAAAGAAAACATGCAAAAGGGTGTGATAAAAAGCTCAGTAAGGGTAATCAAAATAAATATCAAACATATCATATTTATAAGAACATAACATTTTGAAAATATTAGCCTGTAAAAGAGATCATAACATGGGATAAATCATAAAAGTGAAATGTAATCCCAATAATCATAACATAAAACATGAAGCATTGTGGCATACACACATAATAATCGAAAATCATTTCCTAGTAGTCATGACTCATTGCCAAGACTATCTTAGTGGACAATGTCCATTTCTAAACCAAGTTCACTCCTCGTTTCAGTCCTGTTTCACTGAACCGGTTTAACCTGCCATTCCAGCCATGTCTATCTCATGAGATATAAAATATTTACACAATGAATTGGAGGGAGATATTGGTCCCACCCATCTAATAATGATACCATTCTTTTGTGTGCCACAAAATCATAAGCCGTACATCATAGCAAATCCCATGTAATAAAAATGTGAATCTTAAACATAGTGACATCATAAAAATATTTCAATCACAACATAATCAAATCAATATAATAACAGGGATAGAAACAGAACATTATATTATCGTATATGGAATATAATTTTGATAAGACTCTTGAACTCCATTATTGAGGAAAATGTCCTTTCTACTTCAAAAACATTTTTCCTTTCTTAACATGTCATACAATCTTAAAATAAAAGAAGTTGATTAAAAATAAACTTGAAAACTTGTAAAAGAAGATTCTTGGAAATAATGTTTTAAAAATACATTCAATCCATATATGTTAAAAAACATTCTTCTCATACTTTTTTCAGATAAGTCAAAAAGTACCCCGTACGAAAAACGACAGAAGATTCCTTTCATATATTTTACTAAAAACTCACCGAAGGGTAAAATTGGATTAAAAAATTGTAGGAGGATGTGAAAAATAATACATATTGAGGAAACATGGATGTGGATGATAAATTTTCCCTAGTAAATTCTGAAGTATAAACAATCTTGGATAAAAATTAAGATTGTGAGATTGTCCCTTACCCTAGGTCCGATTTGCTTCGTAAGTGTCCGAACCTCCTGTATAATGATTTAAATAATGTTATAGACTTATTACATAATCATAATTATTGTTATGATATCATATATGGTCATATTATTAGTTTCTTATTAGTAATATTTCATTACTACTTGTTATTCGGGTGTTTATTACTTTTTTTTCTTAAGCGTGTTTTGTCGAATAAATTATTATTCTTCTCTTTAGGTTATAGTCACCTCATTTCCAGAATGTTATTAGTGTACTATATATCATATTTATTCATTCATTTCATTTATATCATCATTATGCAATGAATACCATGTAGAACGAATCACATCACATCGTGGAGATGGTATTCCGTACGTACGCACGAGCGATGATATTGTTCCCATGATCGTGGAATTGTATTGGAGTGTATGTATACTATTTCAGAATCAATAACACATTACAATAATCATATATATTTATTTATTTTCACTGTTATACCCATCCATGTACGGTGGTGATTGAAAATAGATTACACCACAACGTGGAGACGGTATTCCGTACATACGCACGCGCGGTGATTTCATTTTCCATAGGATTAATAGACGATGAAATAGGGTTGTTTCATACATATAATAACATATCAGTATATTATTGATACTAATGTTATTAATTCATAATTAAACAACTAAAGAAAAAGAAGTGGAAGAAGAAATAATGTTGAATGAATCGGTAACGGACATTACCTCTTCTTTGAAGCGCCTCTTTGAGTACTCCTCTTAGGGCACTACAATTGGTCTTTAAAGAAGACCAGGACCTCTAAGATGTTTCTAGGGAAGTGGGGAAGTTAAATGGACAGGTATTGGCCGAGATTGAAGGCTCAAATTGGCGTGAGGAGGAGAGGGAGGAGGTTCCCTTTTATAAGGGAGGAGAGGGGCACCTTTGGAAATATACGAAATATTGTTTATATTAAATCCCAACCCCACATAAAAACTTCCAAAATAACTCATATAGAAATATTAGATGAGATAGGGGTTTAATATCATCAACCAATAAAATTTAGTCATGTTAGGAATTTATTTGTGACATTATAATCATGATTTATCCTTATTTATCAATTTAATTTTATTTGTGGTAAAAATATTCTAAAATTTTAATTATTATATATAATTACATATGTGTTGTGAATTTTCCATAATTTGACACTTTATGAAATTTTAGACCATATAAATTTTAATTTATAATTTTTAAATATTTTTGTGATTGTTAAACAATTTTATAATATGTTATTTTTATAAAATAACAATACTGTCAATTTTGACACTATTCATTTATTTGAATTTAAATAAAATATATACAGAAGATATGTTAGAAAAAAAAAATTAATAGATTTGTAAAATTTCATATGTGTCATTAAAATTCATGGAGAACATTAAATAGTTCATATAATATTTATTTTAATATTTTTAAAACCATTTATTTGATATTTTAATTAATAAAATAATTTCAACATCACTATTGTGTCATAATTAATGATAATTATATAATCCCTAAAAATTATAAATAAATTCCTATGATGTAGATAATTGAATTATATTTCTAGATACTATTCATGTTCGACGTTTCATTATGTTTATCACTACTGTAAAATTATTATATTTATAATATTTAAGAAAGTGACATGTTGTCACATTCATTGGTTTTAATAATAATTAAATTCTTTTCATAGAAAAAAATCCATTAAATGAATCTAATCCGACCCTTAGGTGATATGGGTCGACTTTTAGTCATCAAATAGGATTTTGACATGTGTTAGGGTAATTTTATATTCTTATATTTACCCTTAATTACCTGATTTACCTTTAACTAGGGTAAATAAAATTTACCGTAGTTACTATTCATAATGCTCAAAAATAAAAATTAGCCTATTAACATAATTTGAACCCACTGATTCCAAATATTGAATACATTTTTCAAAATTCAAACCATTTATGTTGCAGTAATTAATTTAAAATAAATCTCATTGTTAAGAAAACGGGTTTTAGAAGTCAAAAATTGCAAAAGATTGAAATGTTTTTACATATGAATTCAATGTGAAATTGGTGCTAATGACATAAATTATATTAAATGTTAAAAATATATTCTATTTATACTTTAAAACCATTAATTATTATAATTTATCCATATAAATTATCTCAATGAATTTTTTTTTAATTTAAAAATTAGCATATTTATACTATTCATCAAAATATGAAAGTTATCAGAAATATATCAAAAATTTATTCAAAGTAAATTTTGATACCGTGATTCAAAAGAAGAATTTTTTTTTTCAAATTTTACTTATAAACATGTCAAAACTAGATTTAATGTTGGTGCGCCATCAAAAGGTGGCAAAACTGAATTTTTTGAAAAATACTTATTTTACCGGAAAATTTTATTTTGTTCTCTTACCATATTCTAGAAAATGTTTAAGATGAATATTAATGTAATAAAATTCAAATTGTAGTTAATACTATTCATAATGTCTAGTCCATAATAATATATCGTTGTTTAGTGAAACCCGGTATTGCGTACTACACACGCTTTCGAGAAAGGTCATGATTACGGGTAATGCAAGCCAAGTCTGTATTGTGTGCTGTGAAAGATTCCTTTGGTGTTGAGTATAGCATAAGAAATAAAAAAACTATTTCTCATAAAATCTCAGGGTGTTACATTATTTATATTGATTAATCGAATTAATTAATAAACAATACTCTTTATGAAATATCTATATTGAATAAATGATATGGATTAATCAATTTTTACCCTAGTAATTAAACAACTATAAAATGTAAACCCATTTGTAATGAGGAATACAGTATATGAAATAGTAACATAAATGATAAATTAAATGGATAATTTAAAGGATATTAAATTTCTAATGACTATTAGAGATTCTAAATTTTATGAGGACTACCAAATAAATCAATGTAGTGAATAAGAAAACTATCCTTAACCAAATCAGTCATAATAAATATACAAGAATAATCAGTATGATATCAATAAAATATATCCCAATAGGAGAAAAATAAAGGTTTTTGGTCATTGATGTATGGAAATAAAACAAACTTTAAAAATCAAAATTGTGGAAAATTGTCTTTTATTTTATAAAACCATTTGAGAAAATTTTCCATGATAATTAAATTCAAAAAAATATATTAAATTTTAACATTTATGAATTTAAATGAAACTTCCAAGGAATGATGATAGTTAAATCACTACTAGATGTACTAGGTAAAAAGGACATTCATTTTTTACGTTAAAATATTTGAAATTTTATTGTTTGGAAAATGAAAAAAAAAATTCCATTTAAAATAATTTTAAAAATAAAAAAGGGAAAAAAATTCATTTCTAAGTCATTTTAAAAAAATATATAAATTTTATGAAAATATAGTTATTAGAACAAAATAGTTTCTTTTAATAAATATAGAAACAAAGTTTGGTTTTCTAAAAAAACATTTTCTAAAAACATTTGACTACTAATGAGTAGAAAAATGGTACTAATAATAAAAATTTCTCAAAAAACCATATAATATTTAAATGATTTGTTGAATAATAGTTATATAATTTAGTAAAATGTAAATTCAATTGAAATATCATTAGTATTAGTCTTTATGAATATAATCATAAATCATCCCAAATTTTATGTTACCACTTCAAAAAAAATTTAAATCATATACTAGGAGCATAACAATAACTAAGTCTCAAAGGAAGGTAAATTGAGATGAAAATACCATACCATGTGATCCCTTTTAGGGGAACGTCAATTGAAGGCCAGTATAATTAACTTATTTTTATTATGAACATTATAGAGAAAAATTTTATTATTTATCATTACCTTTCATTAAATTATTACTATTATTTATAATTACAAAATCAATTATGTTTACATCATGTTTTTTGAAAAAAATTTATTTATATAGAAAAACATGTTCTGTAGGTCAACTTGGGTCAAAGGAGTAAATATATAATATCTCAAAAATAATAGTTCTGAGAAAAATCTAATTTGTATAAATTAATTATTATTTTATAAAAAATCATTAAATATGTATATAAAGAATTATTCAACGTTACGATTATGAAGATGGTAGGTCGTAGGTATGCGTGAGTACCATTCTCATTTTTCAATGATCATTATGGAAAAATGGCCAGTAGAATTATATATTTCTAGAATGACAATTATATAGTAAATAAAATATTATTAATTTATATATACAAACATATTTATATAATTATTTTTATGAAAATGGAATCACATCATGTTGAGGAGTCGTTAGTCCACACATCCACGATGGATGTTATCCGTTTTTTGTGTGTGAAAGGCGTAAAAAAGAAAAAAATATATATATATATATATATATTCAATAATGGTACATATGTAATTAAAATCATATATATTTTTTGTATGTATTATATTATTAATTATAAAAATCTTTTATATGTTCGTTATATTGCGTGAATGAATCAAAACGCTCTGTGGGGGTGGTAGTCCAAATTTCCACAAACAATGATCATGTTTTTTCACAAAAATGATTTATATTGATATGAAAATTAAAATAATTAAATTATATTAAATAAATATCATATATAACTTATATAAACATATTCTACATCATAATTTCCACCATGAGATATAGAAAAGGAAGAATGAACAATCATGGTTTCGTGAGGTAGTCGTTCGCCAAAAAGAGAACAATTTTTTCTTTACACATGAAATTCCATTTTGTGTAACTATATGTCAAACCCTCTGCATAAAGCATAATATTATATTTAATAAACTATAGATTTAATAAAATATTATAATGATAAGTGTTTATGGGTTGGGTAATGGAAATAATACTATATCTATTTGGGGAAAATGTTACCTCTTAATCAGGTGAATTATTTTGGTTTGTACCATATGGCTTACATGGATTTCATCCTTCATAAGGGGAGTTTTTTAGGATTAGTATAAGAATGTTTAGAAGAACTTTTTGCAGAACATGGTCATGAAAAAGCGGCTTGATAAGATTTAGTTTTTAAGAGAGGTGTTGGTCTTTTATAGTTCAATAAAATGACACACTAGGTATTTTTGAAAACATGTTAGGTATACTCATTTCATTTCCAATAAAAAACATAAAAACCAACCAAAACAAGTATTTAATGTATTTTGGACGAATTGTTACCATAATATGTGTGTTTTAGAAGTGTATATGTTATTTTGGACCCTATGTTAATTGTTTAGAACTTTTTGAATCTTAATTTTTTCTTAATAATTGTAATTAATTTTAATTATTTTCACTAATTTTTTGGTAAAATACTAATTTGTCCATATTTTTCATGTTAAATTAATTTTATTCAATATTTAAAATATTATTTTCAAAATTACAATAACATTAGAGGAAAAAATTAATTTAGATTTATTCTTGAAGGCGTAACGACGTTGTGGGTTTTTAAAGTAAAAAATGAACATAAGTTTTCTATGTTTTTATAATTAATTTAAAAGTGAAACTGATATCAATGACATAAATATTTTTATTTGAAAATAATATGATCTAAGTAACATTTAAAATCAATTAATTTTATTTAACCTTCTACATAAATTAGATGAAAAATATGTTTTGAACCAAAAATCCATATTTAATATTATTCATTAAAAATAGTTTGTTTCCAAAAATTATAAATAAATTTATCTCTAACATAATTTTTATGTTTCAATAATAATTATAAAATATATTTGTATATATTAAATCAATTAATGTTAAAATATTCACATTTAAAATGGGTCTCTATTAAAATGTAGTAAAACATCCTTTATTAAAATATAGGTTTTAGGTGTGAAATCGGGTTTGTTCATATCATACGCATATCAAACCTAATGGATGAATAATAAAAAATTATTGAATATATAACAAATAAATTTTATTAAAATAATTAACTATCTATAATTATTTAGGATTATTAATACATATCTCTTTTGGAAGCATAAAAATTATAATATTTCATTTTATATCCAACTACTTCATATTTTCATTTCTTATTAATTGGTAGCCAATGATTTCAAATTATATATATATATAATTACTACAGTATTTTAATAATATTTATAACCGATATCATAATGAATAGTTTATATCTTATTATATTAAATAATAAAAATTTAGAAATACATTGTAATTTTCTTAAACTATGTCTTGCGTGAAACACAAGCTATGGAGGAACATCACTCTTGCATGAAACGCATTATAACATAGTGTTGTAAGAATTAAAAGATATATCATGTAATTGATTTATTTAAAATAGTAAATATATAGAATATTCACTGGACATTATATTCTATTATGTTATTAGTGATGTGTGTCATTCATGTTATCAAATACAAAGTTGTACTTCAGAATTTTGGGGTGTTTCATTATCCCCATCATAACTAAATTTCATCCATACAATTTTATCTTTATCATGGAAATATATTGTTTGACATTTCCTATAATCAAATCCAAAATATTAAGATGGGTTCGCAAAACACCATCTATAATAGAGTGAATGAGATTTAAAAAGGCCACATGTACAAACAAGCAATTGGGTCCTTATGTTAGAGAACATTTGTTAAATGTAGAGATTTATATGTAGAAGAAAATAATAAATATTTATAGGGAGTTATTTATTAAATCAATAAAAAATAATATAATGATCAATTAAACTTTGAGGTCCTAGAAGCCTCAAATTTGTGATGATTTTGAAGGAAATTTGTTCAACAAAAATTAAGGTATTTGGACAACATTTTATATCTATATAATTTTCTAAATTTTAGGTAATTCATTTATTGACTATGAATATAAGGAAATTTACAGACATGATATATTTATATGTAAAAAATTTCATGCCTCAGTTATTCTTAGATTTTTTTTAATTCATTCGAAAATTAATTTTAAATCCTGAAGCATTAAAATATGATTTCAACAGACCATTTAGCCCATTTCCGAGTGAAAAGTACACTATTTTTGTATAACTAGTTTCAAAATCAATTATCGTTAATACATTAATTTATATACACAAAAATGTTTCACCAATGATTAATAATTTTTATATATTTTTAAATTGATCAACTCAAAACATTGACATGTTAACAAGGTCATCGCGCAGGTCAGTTGTTTACATCAAGACCTTATCA
Source organism: Viscum album (assembly GCA_963277665.1). Classification (NCBI taxonomy): domain Eukaryota; kingdom Viridiplantae; phylum Streptophyta; class Magnoliopsida; order Santalales; family Viscaceae; genus Viscum; species Viscum album. The sequence goes on from OY728152.1 coordinate 719,200,778, forward strand.
TATTTCGGTCATGGGTTCAAGTTGGGTTTCATTTCTTGATACAATCGGTTAAAATTGATATAATTAAAATAAGGTTAATAATTGTTTATGATTATAACTATAGATTCTAATGAAACCCTAATACTTAAATAATTCATCCTTTTATTTCCCGAATGGACCTTCATTGGTCTAGAGATTATACATAATATCATTTGTGTGATTTCAAAATAATGACACATTATTTTCAATATAAAAAACATTATGATAATATTAAGACATGAATTTTCATTATCTATTCAAATAAATCATGTTGGTTTATAAATAAAATGTGAATTATCATAATCATATCATTGATGAGTGTCAAACCAGGTGCGCTGTAAGTCTTGTTCTCATGTACTAGATTAACCAAATTTAGGCTCAGAACAACTGATAATAATTACTACTCCTTGGTACATACATTCCAGAACCACAACAACTTGTAGTATCCAGATAGTGATGTATTTATAAAAGACTACATCATCTCTATGAAACCAAAACATTAGAATATTACTCTATACATATCCAGAAAAATATATCTTAGGCATATGTTCTCTACTCTATTGTTTCCTCAATATATTTACCGCAGTTTATATTAAACATCCTATAATACTAACTATAATGACCCAACACAATAGTCCATGTAACACCCCAGGTAAATAAAGAATATGTCATCTTTATATTTATCCATATTTGTGAATCAAATATTAATATTACTTTAAAGGGGATGCTATGCTCGATGGCGTACCCAACACGCAACAACGAGTTTCTTGGGAATCTTACGTTGCACTCTAATAATAAAATAATATTATTTTAAAAGGTATTTAACATGTAGCCATTGTATTTGCGGGAATGGATATAAATAACTAAAATATGATTATATATGTTTTTAAATGTTTTTACATTTATCCAATAAAATATAAAGGCTTAAAATACAAAAAGAATTCGATTTTAGGCGTATATGCCCTAGTTTTCACTAAAGGTTCACTTATCGCCTTTTGATGGCGAACTGTCATTAAATATAGTTTTGATCACTCTTATACATTCTTTTGGACCAAATAAAACACTTCTTTAGAATCGGGACATTAAATTTTACTTTGTGTAAATTTTTGGTATTTTTTGGATAAAGTTCATTTTTTAATGAATAGTGTAAAATGTTGTATTTTAATTAAAAACCTCTTTTTAATATAATTTATTTATATAATTAGATTATCTTTTGAATTGGTTTTAAATTGAAATTAGAAAATATTTTTACCATTAAATCCAATAGTGGTCGTTGGAATCAATTTCACTTTGAAATCGGACTTAAACTAGTGTCAATGTTTTGATACTTATTGTTTCATAAAAACACGCTATTTTCTCTGACAGTGGGAATTAATTATTAAATTAATAAATGTGACTTATATTTTTTGAATTTTGTAAAATAGACTTAATTTTTGAATTCGTAATATCAAATATATCTTAGGGTGAATTTTTGGTAATTTTCTGAAAAACTTCAATTTTTGATGAATAGTGAAACCACTAAGTGGTACTTATAAAGACTGATTTTCCTTTTAAATGAAATTTTGCCATCATTGTGTTTTTAATTTCTAAAATCCAACATACATGGTTGTCATTAATAAGTAAAATGTGGTTCAATGAGATTATAATAATTTTTTTGGTGAATAGTAACTTATTAAGTTCTTAATCACGATTAGAGGTAATTAGTGTAATTTAAGGTAAAAATTATATTATAAGAATGTGAAAACACCATGACACTTGTCCTACACCTATTGGGTGAGTCATGGTAGACCAAGAAAATCCATGGGCCAACTTGGGGACCCCATGGAGACACTTTGGTTGGGAAATGACATAAATAACTCTTTATTTAATGTTAAAATTAAATTGACACAAACATGAGTTGTTTTACTAAAACAATTTTTAAGTAGGGTTACACAGGTCCAAATTTTTATTATAAATATTCATTGGAAAGATGAAAAGATTTCATACATCATAGTATTTTTTTTTCATAATTTTTAGACATTAAATAAATTAAATTATTAATGACATAATAATGATGCAGCGATGACATCATTATTTGACGATTTAAATAAAATGGAAAGATAATGTAAAATATATGAACTACACAAGTCCAAAAACAATTGGATGAGTGGATTTCTATCCCTTATCATCTTATCCACGAATTATATCAATGTGGGACCTTTTAAAACCGAAACACATTTTCAAATAATGTAATATTTCTTTACTTTCCAAAAGTGCCCCTCCTCTCCTCTTATAAAAGGCCCCCACCTCTACCTCATTTCACACACTCCTCAAGCCTTTGGATCGGCCAACCCCTGCCCATTTACTCTCTCCACATCCCTCTACTCATCCTAGTGGATTCCCTTTGGGCATAATCCTTTCAATGGAAGCCTTTAGGCTCAAATCAAAAGGAGTTACACTTTTAAAGGTAATTCATTCTCTCTTGTTCATTTGTTTTATTTTTCTTCTCCAACCCTCTAAACTCTTTTTATTTACTTCTTTTGTAACAACACCAGTATCTTAAATATACTAGGATGTTGTTATAATATTTATTCTAGCTACACTCTCACACAACTACATCAAATGGTTAATGAACATACGGTTTCTGTGGATGGCGAAATTCTGCCTCCCGAAACGATGATAGTTCAATACTCATTTTACACCTTCAAAGGTGGTCATTATGATGTAACTATTTTTATATATGGTATATAATATGTTTATGTTTTACTTATGCTTCTGTATTTTTTCATTTGTGTCTTACCTTTATGGCTTCCATTATGGGTATACGCGATATCTTAATTTAAGGAAGTGCGGACTACCGCCCCCTCAAAGTGATTTGATTCGTTAAATACCATATGTGGGATGTATAAAGGATGGAACTATGATATTATACATGACATTATACTGGAATTATAATATACCTTTATATCATTATTCCATTCTATAAAATACGAAATAGAAATGAAAGTAGCGTTCATGCGTACGTACGGCTTACCGTCTCCATGAACGGTGCATTTCATTTCTTACCTCTAAATGATTATGTAATGTTATAAATGCATGAATGTACTTGATATATATGAAATATATGATATATACATCATGAATACAATTCTGGATATAATAAACATTTTTCCACACGAACAACATGTAATTGTAAGAAGTCCACATTCGACTTAAGAACAAATATCGGAAAAACAAATATTATTAACTTAAATGATTACATAATGTTTATGACATGGTAATAAGTGATATAAAAGGAATAATGAACTTGAAAAAGGTTCTTAATGAAGTAGAAATTAACTCATGTTTATTATTCAGGATGTTAAATAACGATCGAGTCAAGTCGGACCCGAGGTAAGGGATCCTACACCTCTCTTTCTTTTTAAGTACACTCTTTCATGTCATTCCTTTTAAAGCTCATATTTCTTATGATTGAGATGTTCTTTTATATTACTCCTACTTTACTTATTATGTTAATATTATGAGAGACCCTACTTCCTCTCATTAATCCATTTTGGAAGTTTTGAGTGGCACCGTTAGGCTGCCGAATTTTTCGTAAGGGATTTTTCATCTCACTTTTATTCCCGTGAGATTTATGCTACATTTTCCACAATTTCCATTGAGTGGTGTATGTAATTCTCATTATTCTACTCATTGTGTAATATAATTTAGTTTATGAGTATTTACATCAATGATATATTGTCCTTCTTTCATGGGCTGTATGTTTTGAAAGATACCCAAGTCGGTAAGGGAACCTTTCACCCTCCTCTTTTTTAAAAGACTGCTTTTGTTGGGTCTTTTAATTTACATATTGTTATGTTGGGATATGTTCTCATATATCCTTATTGATGTAAATTTTATGTCCAAGTAATGAGATACACTTTTTATCTCTCATCAACTCATTTTGATGTGATGCCGTTAGGCAGTCAAGGGAACTTTTTAACCCAATTTCGATTTCTTTGGGTTCAACATGTAGTAATTGAATATGTCATCCATTGAATATGTGTGAATGACATTTTATTGTTTTACACTTAATATCCACTTATATTGGGTGTATTTATATTTGTCACACATATTTTTGAGATTGATTTGTCCATAATTCAAGGATACCTTCTTTATAAGGGATTTCATCACATTTGACATTTCTATTGAAAGTTCATTGTTGTTATGCACCAATTAACTCTTATATGGTGTGTATACTGTCCTTTGAAATATTATATCATGAATCCTTTTATTCTCATGATATTATAAAGTTCGTATTAAATATTATTCCGCTATTATTTGTATACAAGAGTCTCTCATTTTGTTAAAATCTCTTTAACAAAAATATCATTTTAAATGTTTTAATGATTTATTATTATAAATCTTTATCTTTAATGTCCATGTTTTCAAAATGGTTTTCAGTATTTATTTATATGGACATTAATGTTTTAAAATTATAATTCCATTAAAAGCTTCAAAGTGGTATGAGACACTTTGATTCAAAAATCTCTTTTAAATGGTTTTCGAAAATGTATTGATTAATTCAATATCTGGGAATTATATATTGTGATTGCAAATGAAATATTGTTATTGAAATGTTTATATTTTCTATATTTTATGTGTAATAATGGTACTTGGACATTATGACGGGTGGTGCCGTGAATACCAGGATGGGTGGTTACGTTATAACCTCCAATGCATTGGGTATGGAAGTCGGCCGTATGGCTATTCCATTAAGTATGTATGGAAATTGGCCGTATGGCTATTCCATTAAGTGATATGTGTGGGAGTCGACCGTATGGTTATTCCACTTAAGTATGTTTATGTCCCAGGTTACCTTTATATATGTTATGTGTTCTTTATAGGGGTTTTATGGTAATACTTTGGTTACAAAAACGTAAGTAATGATATTTTATTCAGTGAAGAGTTTTTACTAATTCATAAAGGTGAAAAGTATTACCTTGATAAAGTATACATGGTTTACTATTTGTTTTGATAAACTAACAGTTTTTATTCTTTGTGTATCCCTTATTGAGTTTTTATGCTCATCCCAAGTTTTTGAAATGTTTTTCATAGGACTTAGCATGGAATAGGGTCAAGGATGGGATCAAGGGAAAGTCATGCTACCTAAAACATGAAACTAGACATTTTTCATTTTAAGAATTTTTATTTTATGGAATTTTAGTAGAAGCGACTACTTTGTAATCTGTTGAGATGTAATAGTTATGTCCTAATTCTCTAAAACTCTAAACCTGAAAAGATCCTCAATGTGAATTATTCATTTAATTCAATTTTAAGTAAGGTTTAAGGCTGGGGCCTTATAGTTGGTATCAGAGGTCGGTTTAGATAACTTTAGAGGTTAGGGTATTCTTTAAGCATAAGTGAAATTACCATAATGGTTAGGATTTCAGACAGAGTACTAGTTTTAGATAAAGTGAATGAGTAAGTGTATCTTAGTGTTTACCTTCCTCATTAGTACATGATGGTTTTGTTGATATACTCACACTGACATTTCTATTTTTAGTGAATGGATGGATCTAGCAGGCACCAAAGAGACAACAGGTTTGAAGGAAACTGTGGTGGTTCTCTAATTAAGATATTAGATAAAATGGAGGATTCAATGAGGAAACTAGTGGTTGTTCTAAACCAAATATCAAGGAGTCATGATCAACCACTTCAACCTTGGTGAGTTCTCTAATGCATAATGTACGATATGGCCAACTCGATGTGGAAATTCAGGTAATAATTATTAAGGTAACCATTAGGGTTTATATGATACTTAATTTTTAGGTAATTATGGGTTACTCTGTGATATGATGGAAAATGAAAGGAATGAGATAAACTTGAGGTTAAAATATGTTATGATTATTCTTGAAGATTTTTTCTCATTTTGGGGAATGTTTTAAGAATTATATAGTTTTGGAAAAAGGACAACACGTAGACCGTGTGACATCCCGTCGCGTCGGACAAAGCTGCGGGAATCGAACCCACAACCAAAGTGCGACTGGTATTTATCGCCTACCACTGGACTACGTGACTTCTCTGGTTAGTTTGACTGATTCATTCTAGATATGTGATTTTATGACTTAAGAGTAAGTTGATTTTGGGTTATTTATGAAAATGATTAACCTATCATGGAGGATATGTGATTAGGTTAATTACTTTTCAAAACGAGACTTTAGGAGCAACTGATATTGTTTGGAGATAAATGTTACGATTTATCTTGGAAGACTATGTGACTAAATCCTTCAAATATTTGGGTTTCAATCTTATATTGGTTTACTTTGATGAATTTTATGGACAAATTGATTATAGAAAGGTCCTCGTTGAACTTTGGGTTTTGTTGGACAAATTTTGGAGATTAAGAATAGATTTTCTTTTTATAAAGGGTTATCCTTTTCTGGATTATCTGATCTTGTACTAGCCTTTTTGGTTTTGGTTTTGGTTAAATACATGGGAAGTATATAGTTCTATTTTGTGGATTAGGTGATTCTCTAGAAGTTGATTATAGTACTCTTAATGTGAACAAGTCTTCCTAAATACTCGTCTTTTGGAGAAAATATGAGTTTGTGTAAGGAATCTAATAAAAGTTGAAAGTCAATATGATAAGTGATTATGTTTCCTTATGAATAAATTCCTCAATAAAAAGTAACTTAAAACAAAAATGTTGTCTATTAACTTTTCCTACTGGGGAATCGAATACCATTTAACCCATCACATGTTTGTGATTTTCTCATGGTTAACTTTCTCCTAAACATGTTTTCTATCACTCTCCATCAGAACATGACCCTTTGTTTTTTCCTCCATGTCCATATTTTCATACTTGGAATCCTAGTATGGGTTAACTCGGGTGACCATTGTACTTATCCTTCTTTATTTTAAAGTGATTGTTTTACCGATCCTTGTTCCGATGTGGGACTTTCAAGGATGTTTCCAAGCCCAATTTTAAAATTGCGAGGACGCAATTCCCAAAAGGGGGGAAGGATGTAACACCCCAGGTAAATAAAGAATATGTAATCTTTATATTTATCCGTATTTGTGAATAAAATATTAATATTACATTAAAGGGGATGCTATGATCGATGGCGTACCCAACACGCAACAACGAGTTTCTTGGGAATCTTACCTTGCACTCTAATAATAAAATAATATTATTTTAAAAGGTATTTAACATGTAGTCGTTGTATTGTCGGGAATGGATATAAATAACTAAAATATGATTATATATGTTTTTAAATGTTTTTACATTTATCCAATAAAAGATAAAGGCTTAAAATACAGAAAGAATTCAATTTTAGGCGTATATGCCCTAGTTTTCACTAAAGGTTCACTTATCGCCTTTTGATGGAGAAATTTCATTAAATATAGTTTTGATCACTATTATACATTATTTTGGACCAAATAAAACTCTTCTTTAGAATCGGGACATTAAATTTTACTTTGTGTAAATTTTTGGTATTTTTTGGATAAAGTTCATTTTTTAATGAATAGTGTAAAATGTTGTATTTTAATTCAAAACCTCTTTTTAATATAATTTATTTATATAATTAGATTATCTTTTGAATTGTTTTTAAAGTGAAATTAGAAAATATTTTTACCATTAAATCCAATAGTGGTCGTTGGAATCAATTTCACTTTGAAATCGGACTTAAACTAGTGTCAATCTTTTGATACTTATTGTTTCCTAAAAACACGCTATTTGCTCTGACAACGGGAATTAATTATTAAATTAATCAATGTGACTTATATTTTTTGAATTCTGTAAAATAGACTTCATTTTTGAATTCGTAATATCAAATATAGCTTAGGGTGAATTTTTGGTAATTTTCTGAAAAACTTCAATTTTTGATGAATAGTGAAACCACTAAGTGGTACTTATAAAGACTGATTTTCCGTTTAAATGAAATTTTTCCATCATTATGTTTTTAATTTCAAAAATCCGACATACATGGTTGTCATTAAGATGTAAAATGTGGTTCAACGAGATTATAATAATTTTTTGGTGAATAGTAACTTATTAAGTTCTTAATCGCGATTAGAGGTAATTAGTGTAATTTAAGGTAAAAATGATATTATAAGAATGTGAAAACACCATGACACTTGTCCTACAACTATTTTGTGAGTCATGGTAGACCAATACAAGCCATGGGCCAACTTGGGGACCCCATAGAGACACTTTGGTTGGGAAATGACATAAATAACTCTTTATTTAATGTTAAAATTAAATTGACACAAACATGAGTTGTTTTACTAAAACAATTTTTAAGTAGGGTTACACAGGTCCAAATTTTTATTATAAATAGTAATTGGAAAGATAAAAAGATTTCCTACATAATTGTATTTTTTTTATAATTATTAGACATTAAATAAATAAAATTATTTATGACATAATAATGATGCAGCGATGACATCATTATTTGACGATTTAAATAAAATGGAAAGATAATGTAAAATCTATGAACTACACATGTCCAAAACCAATTGGATGAGTGGATTTAGAACCCTTATCACCTTATCCACGAATTATATCAATGTGGGACCTTTTAAAACCGAAACACATTTTCAAATAAAGTAATACTTCTTTACTTTCCAAAAGTGCCCCTCCTCTCCTCTTATAAAAGGCCCCCGCCTCTACCTCATTTCACACACTCCTCAAGCCATTGGCTCGGCCAAACCCTGCCCATTTACTCTCTCCACATCCCTCTACTCATCCTAGAGGATTCCCTTTGGGCATAATCCTTTCAAAGGAAGCCTTTAGGCTCAAATCAAAAGGAGTTACACTTTTAAAGGTAATTCATTCTCTCTTGTTCATTTGTTTTATTTTGCTTCTCCAACCCTCTAAACTCTTTTTATTTACTTCTTTTGTAACAACACCAGTATCTTCAATATACTAAGATGTTGTTATAAGATTTATTCTAGCTACATTCTAACACAACTACATAAAATGGTTAAAGAACATACGGTTTCCGTGGATGGCGAAATTCTGCCTCCCGAAACGATGATAGTTCAATACTCATTTTACACCTTCAAAGGTGGCCATTATGATGTCACTATTTTTATATATGGTATATAATATGTTTATGTTTTACTTATTATTCTGTATTTTTTCATTTGTGTCTTACCATTATGGCTTCCATTATGGGTATACGCGATATCTTCATTTAAGGAAGTGCGGACTACCGCCCCCTCAAAGTGATTTGATTCGTTAAATACCATATGTGGGACGTATAAAGGATGGAACTATGATATTATATATGACATTATACTGGAATTATAATATACCTTTATGTCATTATTCCATTCTATAAAATACGAAATAGAAATGAAAGTAGCGTTCATGCTTACGTACGGCTTACCGTCTCCATGAACGGTGCATTTCATTTCTTACCTCTAAATGATTATGTAATGTTATAAATGCATGAATGTACTGGATATATATGACATCTATGATATCTACATCATGAATAAAATTCTGGATATAATAAACATTTTGCCACACGAACAACATGTAATTTTAAGAAGTCCACTTTCGACTTAAGAACCAAATATCGGAAAAACAAATATTATTAACTTAAATGATTACATAATGTTTATGACATGGTAATAAGTGATATAAAAGGAATAATGAACTTGAAAAAGGTTCTTAAGGAAGTAGAAATTAACTCATGTTTATTATTCAGGATGTTAAAGAATGATCGAGTCAAGTCGGACCCGAGATAAGGGATCCTACCCCTCTCTTTCTTTTTAAGTACACTCTTTCATGTCATTCCTTTTAAAGCTCATATTTCATATGATTGAGATGTACTTTTATATTACTCCTACTTTACTTATTATGTTCATATGATGAGAGACCCTACTTCCTCTCATTAATCCCTTTTGGAAGTTTTGAGTGGCGCCGTTAGGCTGCCGAATTTTTCGTAAGGGATTTTTCATCTCACTTTTATTCCCGTGAGATTTATGCTACATTTGCCACAATTTCCATTGAGTGGTGTATGTACTGCCCATTATTCTACTCTTTGTGTTATATACTTTAGTTTATGAGTATTTACATCAATGATCTATTGTCCTTCTTTCATGGGGTGTATGTTTTGAAAGATACCCAAGTCGGTAAGGGAACCTTTCACCCTCCTCTTTTTTAAAAGACTTCTTTTGTTGGGTCTTTTAATTTACATATTGTTATGTTGGGATATGTTCTAATATATCCTTATTGATTTTAATTTTATGTCCAAGTGATGAGATACACTTTTTATCTCTCATCAACTCATTTTGATGTGATGCTGTTAGGCTTTCAAGGGAACTTTTTAACCCAATTTCGATTTCTTTGGGTTCAACATGTAGTCATTGAATATGTCGTCCATTGAATATGTGTGAATGACATTTTATTTTTTTACACTTAATATCCACTTATATTGAGTGTATTTATATTTGTCACACATATTTTTGAGATTGATTTGTCCTTAATTCAAGGATACCTTCTTTATAAGGGATTTCATCACATTTGACATTTCTATTGAAAGTTCATTGTTGTTATGCACCAATTCACTCTTATATGGTGTGTATAATGTCCTTTGACATATTATATCATGAATCCTTTTATTCTCATGACATTATAAAGTTCGTATTAAATATTATTCCTCTATTATTTGTATTCCAGAGTCTCTCATTTTGTTAAAATCTCTTTAACAAAAATATCATTTTAAATGTTTTAATGATTTATTATTATAAATATTTATCTTTAATGTCCATGTTTTCAAAATAGTTTTCAATATTTATTTATATGGACATTAATGTTTTAAAATTATAATTCCATTAAAAGCTTCAAAGTGGTATGGGACACTTTGATTCAAAAATCTCTTTTAAATGGTTTTTGAAAATGGATTGATTAATTCAATATTTGGGAATTATATATTGTGATTGCAAATGAAATATTGTTATTGAAATGTTTATATTTTCTATATTTTATGTGTAATAATGGTACTTGGACATTATGACGAGTGGTGCCGTGAATACCAGGACGGGTGGTTACGTTATAACCTCCAATGCATTGGGTATGGAAGTCGGCCGTATGGCTATTCCATTAAGTATGTATGGAAATTGGCCGTATGGCTATTCCATTAAGTGATATGTGTGGGAGTCGACCGTATGGTTATTCCACTTAAGTATGTTTAAGTCCCAGGTTACCTTTATATGTGTTATGTGTTCTTTATAGGGGTTTTATGGTAATACTTTGGTTACAAAAAGGCAAGTAATGATATTTTATTCAGTAAAGAGTTTTTACTACTTCATAAAGGTGAAAAGTATTACCTTGATAAAGTATACATGGTTTACTATTTGTTTTGATAAACTAACAATTTTTATTCTTTGTGTATCCCTTGCTGAGTTTTTATGCTCATCCCAAGTTTTTGAAATGTTTTTCACAGGACTTAGCATGGAATAGGGTCAAGGATGGGATCAAGGGAAAGTCATGCTACCTAAAACATGAAACTAGACATTTTTATTTTTAAGAATTTTTATTTTATGGAATTTTAGTAGAAGAGACTACTTTGTAATCTGTTGATATGTAATAGTTATGTCCTAATTCTCTAAAACTCTAAACCTAAAAAGATCCTCAATGTGAATTATTCATTTAATTCAATTTTAAGTAAGGTTTAAGGCTGGGGCCTTATAGTCCCTGATCCAGTGTCTTATTTCGATTACATTAGATGGATTATAAGGAAACATTCCCCAAAGGACCTAGAGTTTTGTAGAATTAGTAAAATAGATATATAGATCAGTCATATATTATAAATTGATATAGTAATTTCAACATAATTTTTTTCATCAAAATAAATTATATAATAACAATATTCTATTTTGTATATCATGAAATATATTTCTTAGTACACTTTATATATTCGTAGGGAAAGCAACGAGAATAAGGGTGATCTCAAATGATCATAAATTATAAAGTATAAGATACTAAATAATGAATGAAATATAATAATTATTATGGATTGTAAAATAAATGGACAAACATACCGTATTATCATGAAACTAGGAAATAAGTGCATAAAAAATATGTAAAGGTAATAAATGGAATAAAAATCCATTTACATTACTAGATAATGTAAAATCAATATGGAAATATAAAAATTAGAAGACACATTCCATTATATCAATAAATTGTGAATGAAAATAATCCATAAATTTAATCGTGTAAAAATATCATTGATAATAAATAATAAATAAAAATGTAAGAAATACTTAATAATTGTATGTCATGTATGAGGCACATGAAAACCTCTACTATGAAGGACCATCCTCTAGATAGTATCAAACTGTAGATATAATAATGTTTAATTTAAATAACTTATTTTTATCATGAGAAAATATCAATGAATTGAGTATCTACATAATGATCATGATTCACTTGTAATTTCATTTCCTATGTATTATTCATATTGTGTAATTGATTTAATTATCAAAAAATATTCTTATCAAATATCTGTAAAACTAAATTGCTTATGGGGAAATGTTAACTATTAATCAGGTAACTTCTATTGGATTGTATCAAAAGGCCTTCTTGGATTGCTTCATCCCAAGGGAAGGCTTCTAGGATAATGGTAGGGATACTGAGTATGTATTTTTGAAATCATTTTTCATGAAAATTTAACTTGAGATATTTTATGATGTGGGAAATGTGGTGGCTTTTTATAGTGGAGGAAAAGGAGCCAGTTGACATTTTTTAAAAACAATGTAAGGTGTACCAACGTTTTTACCTAACATATTTGTAAAAAAAATGAAAAAATCACAATAATTTATGGTTAATGAGAGAATTATAGAAATAAAAAATGTTTTTAACCTGTCAATAAGTCATTTTAGACCCTAAGATAATGGTTTTGTCCTTTATTATGATTAATTTTTCTTTAGCAATTTTAATTAATTTTACTTACATTCACTAATCAATTTTTCAAGAAACTAATATGACCCTATTATACATTATAAATTATTATAATTCTAAATGTGTAATCCATTTATTAAAATTCCATTCCCATACATGGCAGAAATTAATTTATATTTAATCTTATCGGCTAGAAGACAGTCTTGGTTTTAAATGTTAAAACGTCTAAATGCTTGCTATATTTTTTAAATGAATATCAAAGAGAAATTAATTCCAATTAACTAAATTGTATTAATTAATAAAAATGGGATTGAATTATACTTTATAAACAACTTAATGTGTCATTTAACCTTATAAATATGTTATATGGAAAATATTTTTTCATTTAAATATATATATTTTTAAATAATCATTTAAAAATGATACGCCTTTAATAAATTTCAAAAACTAACCCCAACATAATATTCTTATTTTAATATTAAATATAAATTTTATTTTGATATATTTAATTTATTAATGTTTTATAATTATGATTTAATGTCGTTTCTCTATTAAAATGTGGTAAAGTTTCAATCAATAAAATATATGTTTTTTATGTTTGAAATTGGGTTTCTTCTTATCTAAGGAATATCAAACATAATAGATGAATATAATATATAATTGATTGAATATATAATATATCTATTTAATTAAAATCAATAAGTCACTATAATTTATTATGATTATTAAGACATAACTCCTTTGGGTGCTTATAAATAATAATTTTTCTTTTTATATCCAATTGGTTCTTATTTTCATTTCCTATTAATTGGTATCCATTGAATTCAATTCAAATTTATAAAAAAATTATTTTTTCATAAGTTAATTAAAAATATTTATAACCACTAACATAATATCTAGGTTATATCATATAATATTTAAAATAATAATTTATTAATAATACATTGTTATTTGGTGAAACTCATTCTTCCATGTAACATAAGCTATAGAGGATGGATTTTATTGTGTTAAATGACGGGTAACTACTTATGGGGTTCATTTCTATCTATATTATTTATTAAATTTATTTTAAATAATAAATATATAGTAGGTTTTTTTAATATTATAATTTTTTTCGAGCATGGTGATCTGTGACATACTTGTTATATAATAAAAATTTGTACTTTATAATTTCATAGTGTTATAATAAATGGGCCCCAAAATACCACATTGGCATATTACAAAGGTCTAAAAAAGATTCCCTAATCTTTTTCAAAGTCTTACAAGGGAAAATAGGGTCTCTAGAATAATATAACATATTGATATTTTTATTGGATATAGATGGTGAAACTAATCATGTTACATATATTCAACACCATTTTTATAAATTTAAAACACTAATATTTTCCCCTATCATATAAATTCTAATAATATATTTAACACCACGTTGATACATTCTTCCAAATAAATATTCTCTATGAAATATGGATGTTAAATTTTTTCAGAAATTTTTTATTTAATTCAATTATTTATGCATCACATATCGTTGATTTACATGTCTTAAAATATTAGATCCAATTTATTCATCAAAAAATATATGGTTTTATGATAATTTCATATAAGGGCATCTACCATTTTTAATTCATTCCTGAGATGGAAAAAAATTGAGAATTGATAGAATTTGACCTGATCTAACCATATTCATTGGTGCATATTGAGCTCCTTCTATTTAAAAATATAATTTAATCTTTTATGAATAATATGTTAGTCAAACTTTTCTCCATGTATATAATAACATTGATTATTCTAGGATAATTTTTATACTTCTATTTACAATTCATTATTTTGGTAATTATACTAATGCATATTCATATTTCATGAGGTATAATCTATCAAAATGTCATTTTTTTAGTACCTAACTTTGTCAATTCTTCAAATAATCATTGTATATTGAAAAAAATCCTTTTATGAACATATTTTGACTACAAATGTTTTTATTATACTTTCTAAAACTTTTAATATCTATTCACATACATTTCGATGAGCACTATTAATTGGAGAACAATTGAGAATGTTTATAATCAATTCCCTGATTATTTCTTATACTTTTTAAATAGGAATCAACCTATTTAATATATTATAATTAAATATTATCTCATATATCACCATGTATTACCCAAAAATAAATCTAAAATAAAATAAAAAGGAGATCAAAAAATCCTCAGAAGGTACAATCAATGTGTGGGTACCAACAATGTGTATTGATTAATTTCAATCTCACTCTATAGATTTTCCCAATAATCATTCATAAATTTTGATTCATAAGATTTTAACACACTCTACATAGTTCTTCTATAGAGTCCCACTATAATTTTATTATTTATCTCATTAATTACAATATGATAAAAATAGTATGTGAAAGATGAGAAGAATTTATCTGTTAAATTAGAAGTAGACTTTGATCTTTCTTTTGAGACTTCAAATTACCATAATAGCATGTGTGCACCACTTCATCCCCTATAAGGACAAATATAAAATAAATAACCATTTTAGTAAGTAATTCTCACATAATGAGACACATTTTAAAACATTATTCCCAATTTCAAAATCACTATGCTTGTGAGATTTTACATGTTTTTCTACAAATTATTGAACATTAACTTGATTAATATGATATTCTTCAGTATTAGTTTTTTTGAAAAATAATATAGTTTTCATTAAAATTCCACCCATATTTGGTCATTCACAATATATATATATATATATATAATTAATTTAATTCTAAATGAAATTATCTCTCACAATCAAAATAATTCTCATAATAAAATCGTTAAATGATGTCCTTAGTGTATTTCTTCAATCTGCTAACAATCTAGGCACATTCTCTTGTTATTGACTATTATCATCATCATTTAACACATGTACCAGGATTAATAATAGTTATAACCTTATTATACCATTTACATTAATTTTAGTAGAATAAAATTCATGATAATATCATTTACATAGACCACAATATATATTACATATATGCATGTATTTCAATACATTATATAATTTGAGTTGTGATCAGCATATAAATATTCACAAGAATGTCATTGAACGACAATATTAACTGTTATTTTTTAATCACTAAATAACATCATAGTAATCTGAAAATTTTAATTATGTTAAATTATTTCATTCAATTATTTGTTATATTTTACGTAATTCTAAAATCACCAATTTTCCCTATGCATTAATCCTTACAATTTTCATTACCACATAAGAAGAGTCCTGAATGCACGATTATTGGAAATGTAATTATTTTTCAAGAATTTAATATCTTAAGAACATGTAATTTTGGTAAAGTGATGTTATCCTCCACTCTAAAATTCATATTTCCATTTATCCCCAATTAATCAATAATACTATATTAATATTAAAAAGAAATAATGATGAATTTTTTCTCTCCCCATTTGATATGTAAGATTTTCCTATGTATAAAACATTGATAACATAATACAAATCCTTATTGGGGTTTTCCAACCCTTCTCAAGTAATAGGTAAATGATGAAAACGTATTTATTCATCAATTCCTCAAATATTCCTCTTAAACGTTCCGTTATAAAATTTCATTAATATGATCATTGTTTAAATTTTTTTCAGGTTACTCATCATCCAATTTAAATATTTTTTAATTAAATGAAATATAATATAAATATTATTTAATATATAGTTTTTTACTTAATTTTATGTTGAATCAATAACACTCTTATTATCACGTGCAATTTTTTACGCCTCATAATTAATACCTTTCAGTATTCTTTTTTAACTATATCCTAATCATATCTTTTATGTCATTAGTGTTGGGAAAGTATTTTCGCAGTAATACTCTATAATTAATATGGATTTTAATGAAAATAAAGACCCTTGTTTTTTATTGGTTTTATTAAATTAAATCTATTTCAATAAATTAATATTCATTTCAATATATATTCGGGAATTATCTCCAATATTTTATTTATAAGGAAATTTCATTAATGTGTATGAATGCATATTAAAATATTCTCAAATAAATATCCATACCATATATTGATAAATTTAATTTATGGAAAAAACCATACTCCTGGAACAATGTGTATGGATCATAAACCCCACATCTGTATTAAACCATACATTGAATTAATAATGTATGTACTCACATCCATACATTACTTTTGATTCCTTCATTCTGTATAATAGAAATTATTGTCATGAACCATAAACAACACAATTAACTGTACATTTTTATATAACCTTATGTATTTTAAAGATAAGGATGTATAGATAAGGAACCCAACCAAATTTAGAAACCCTTTGTTTGAAAAACAAATAGAGAGTTTATCAACAATACTTCTATGAACATCCCTATGTTTCCATCACTAATTTTGGATAATGAAAGATACATAGTTGAAACATACATTCAGTATTTTATGGTTTCATGAAGGGACCTTATTTTTTACTATTCAATTCATAAATTTAAATATAATATTTTATCAATGATTATTGTAACGGTTTTGATAGAATTAATGATTTATTAAATTCCGATTTTGACCAAATAAATGGCACATTTTATTCAATTAAAATAATTGAATTCTTATGAGAATATCACTTATACTATTAATGGATGTTACGACTCCAATAATTATTTCATATATGAATATACATGCTCTATTCGGATAATTTCTTATATCTATAATACCATGGAAAACTATCTACTCTATATATTCTATCTCATTTCCATTTAAAATATACACCCAAAAATTTGGTTTTATTAATGTCAATATATTTTATATTGCATTTGTAATGAATATCCATCTTTTATATTTTTGTAAGAGGTTATGTTTTGAAAGTTATAAATATTCAAAGCGTTTACTACATTAATATTACTTTTAATATTTTTTTCTATTCTAATTGAAGATCATTTTCCACCAAGATCGATTTATAGTTATTCATCCTAGAGGAATATTTTTTAAATAATAAGGACCATATACTATCAGTTGCTTCTATAATTGTGAAGTACAAACCAAACCATCAAAAAATTAATTATTCCTTGATTTAATGGAGTTTTAAATACTCAGACTCGGTCATGGATGAGTGGAATCTTCTCATTCGATGTTGTTGTTTTTTCAATTCCCTATAAAATAACAAAGAGGCTCTATTTTTTCATGTTGTAAAAGTTTCAAAAACATATACTAACTTGTATATTTTAAGTTCTAGTGATGGGAGTACCTTTCTAGTGACACTCACCATACTCATAAAGAGAAAATTGTTATAGTGGACTTGGTTATCATTGTTCCTCGAACCACTATAAAATTATTGTGTTCATTTTTTAAATTTATTATATTCTCATTCTCATAGATAAAGGAACATTATATATATGAATAAATAGAAGGGAGAACAAAAATCAAGAATCTGTCATGTGTTTTGAAAAGACACATTCCCCCCCCCCCTTATTGTGTTATATTTGTATTATTTTGACCTATAAATTGGAATCATAGGCTTTATTTTGTGAAAAAGATCTTGTATGATCAAAAGAATATGATCTATACAATGAATATATCAATGGTTGATCCATATTAAAGAATATATATGTTTTTTCTCAACATATTAATGGTGAGAAGAATGGATGCAGGAAATATAAAATTATCATCTACTAGAAGAACCTTCATTTCAATGTATATTCAAGGATCATCTTTCCAAATGTAATTCTAGAGGAACCAAAGACTTGGGATACTGCAATAGAATTTTATTACCAAACCAACTCAAATAAAATAAATGTTATCATAAGTGGTCTTCAACAGGATGAATTTAATCAAGTATATCAATTCCCTACTACCTATGAAATGTGCAAAACAATTTCAGTCACATATAAATTAATATTTAAAATTAGATAGAAGAAATATTCTACTAAAATACAAATGATTGAATTATTTACAATATTATATGGTGAAAACATAAAACAAATGAATGGATTGTTAAGAGAGTTTGTTAACAATACTACTGCCTTGGGAGATCCAATCATTAAATATGATCTTGGGCGAAGAGTATTTAGAGTATCTCAATTAATATGGATTGGAATCCTTGTAGCAATTCAACATTCATCAACTATCATGAATTTTACTATGAAGTAATTAATTGTAACCTTGATGATATATCAAGACAAAATACAAGCTAAAGGCAAAGATCAAAAAATTGCAGTAAAAAAAGGAAATAATATTCTTGTTAGGTGACATTATAGTGGAATGAATGAAAACCAAAACAAGTTGTTGAACAAAAAATACAAGATTCCATAGAAACTAAAATAGATCTGTCTTAGTTATAAAAAATTATGTAGATTCAACAAGAATCAATTAGTATTCAAAAAATCATATATAAAGGATGAAATAGAACCCCTTGAAGTAAGATTCTATAAATGAAAAATGGTGGTTCACATCAGACATGATTTCCCCTAATTGAAAATTTAAATAAAAATATTATAAATTTAATATCATAAAATGATGATAATGAACACAAAGAGAAAAAACCATGACTGTTATGTGGTCCTTATTAATAAAATTAACCATCACTTTGAAATTTGATTCATAAAATGATCTAAAAAATATCAATGATAAAATAAGCTTTATGGATATGGAATAAGAAGAGGTGAAATTCTATTACTCTTCTACATCTAATTCCTGTAGTTTTTCAAATAATAAATTATCATCTTATTATTCAATGTTAGAAGAGAAATCTGATTCTTTAATAAATAAACATAAATCAATTAAAAATATTCACAACACTAATATTGGTGAAAGATACACATTCCTAAAACCACGTTATGATCTAATTTAGAAATTTAAATAATTTACATCAAACATTATTGATCATGAAAAAAGGATAAAATAATTACCAGATAATGTAGAATATTTTAAAAGTTCTTCTCTTGTTTCTAAAAAAGGATGAAAGACTCTAAATTGTAATCTTGGAATAAATGTTTTTAAAAATAAATAATTTAGAATACTAATAAAGGGTGAAAAATCAAAAGAAAATAAAAAATATTTTCTTTCCTAATCCAAATAATGATATATCCAATAATTGTGGAATATAAGGCCATTACACAAAATATTGATATTTGAAAAATCATGAATATTTTGATATTAAAAAAGAATTTCTTTTGGAAAATATGTACAAAGATGGTAATTTAATTTTTTTTAAAAGAAGACCTATATTCACAAATCATTTCTCTATGGCACTGCAGGATCGAAAAAAGTATGAGTACCATAACAATCATATTCTTAATTTATTTTTTAGTACAAATGCCACATGAATAAATCTTATATGGTATATGGAAAATGGCTACACCTAATACATGAGAGGGGACTCATCAATTTTACATAAACTAACTCAAATGAATGGAGGTCTAGTCACTTTTGGTGAAAATATAAAAGGAAAAATTGTTGAAGTTAGATATTTTTGTGATAGAAAGACTATACAAATCAAAAAAGTAAAATATGTACTATGATTAAATAATAAATTGTTTTGTATTTCTCAAATTTTTGAGGATGTATTTTCTATTTATTTCTCTAAAAACTCCTTTGTATTCAAATATAAATTGATGAAATTCAGAGTAATAAAAATTGATAATGTTTATACTTTGGATCATAATTCTTAGTGTTGAAAAGAAAGTGATTAGCTTAATTTCTAATATAAATGAGTCTTGGATGTCGAACAGAATACATGGACATTTCAATATATACGTTTTCTATAAGTTTTCAAAGAATCATTTAGTTATTTATTTACCATATCTTTAATTTGAAGATGACAGATTCTGTGATCCATGGTAAATTGG
This sequence comes from Viscum album, assembly GCA_963277665.1. Taxonomy (NCBI): domain Eukaryota; kingdom Viridiplantae; phylum Streptophyta; class Magnoliopsida; order Santalales; family Viscaceae; genus Viscum; species Viscum album. The sequence goes on from OY728152.1 coordinate 719,221,507, forward strand.
TAAACAACAAAATTCCTCATTCAAATCAATTAACTAAATTTCTATATCTAAAACATTAGAACATATCCATATTTATTTGTTTGTACTATCTCGGGTAACAATTTTTTATGGAAAATTATATGTTTATTTTTTGTTAATTCATTTTTCTCAATTTACATTAGTTTATATTTTGAAAAATAAATGTAAAGTATTAACTCTTTTTGAATTACTTTTCATTTTTTTAAATGAAAAAGACTTGAAATTAATTTCACATAGAGGTGATCATGGTAGATAATTTCACAATCAATAATTTAATTCTATTTTCTCAAATCTAGATATTAAACACACCTTCTATGCACTAATAACGCCTAAAAAATTTCGATTTCTAGAATTAAGAAATAAAACTATTCAATACATTGAGAGGAATATGATGAATGAATAGAGTCTTCCAACCTACTTCTGGGCAGATTCTATAATCACAACTTAATATATACTGAATATAGTTTTAACAATATCACTAACTAAAAATTTTCCCCAGGAACATTGGAATAATATAATACCTAAAGTAAAGTACTTTAATGGATTTGGATGCAAGTAATATATATTGAATAGTAAGGATAAACTTGGTAAATTCTATCTAAAATAAAATAATGAAATATTTTTTGGGATATTATGAAACTTCTAATAAAAATATTGTTTGTAATAAAATTTCAAGGATTGTTGAAGAATTAGTTCACGAGATGTTTGATGGAACTAGACCATTCATTAATGAGAATGATCAAATGAATGGAATTACTGAGAAATTTTAAAACATGAAAAATGAGATCCCTGAAGATGATTTTGATAATGATATAACTAAAATTCAGTCCAGTTAAAAAGATCATTAATATGAAGAACCTAAAATTGTTTTACTTAGATATTCTAAAACATTAAAACCAATCCTTCAGAAATAGTTATTGGGGAACTGGACACATGAATTAAAACTAGAAGAAATATAAGAAACGTAGATGAATTCTGTTCCTTTCTTTCTCATTTAGAACCTATATCAATTGAGGAAAAATTAGAATATGAAGGTTGGATTTTAGCCTGGAAAAATGAACAAAAATAATTTAGAAGTAATGAAATTTGGGATTTATTGGAATGAAAATTAGAATATCCATTAATAGGAACTATGTTTATCTTTAGAAAGTAACAGGATTATCAAGGGATTATAACCAGAATAAAATATAGATTTGTAGCTAATGGATATAATCAAGAAGAAGGTATGGATTATGATGAAAAATTTCCCCTTTATCTAGATTAGAATCCGTTAAAATACTTTTATCTTAGACATTTCATATGAATTTTAAATTACATCATATTGAGGATAAATACAGATTTTTAAATACTTATTTACTATAGTATGTTTATGATGAAAACCCTAATGTTTTTGAAAACCCTCATAAAACAAAATTTAATCGTAATCATAGTATATAAATTTGTATCCTTATACAATCACCTAGAGGTGGGTATGAATGATTAAGTACATTTTTGTTGGAAAATGGATTTTTTGAGGGATTAGTAGATCAAACTATTTTTATGAATGTGTTTATTCTAATATTTTATAAGTTCAATTTACTGTTTATGATTCTATTTTTAGTTCAAAAATAAAAAACCTTTGTAATATTTTTTCAAATATAATGAGAAATTAATTTGAAATGAGTATAATGGGATAACTGAATCAATTTTTAGGATTTCTGATTTATCGAAAAGTTTATTTGAAATATTTAAATAAAATTAAATTTTATTCTCATATATATAAATATTTGGATGTTAAAAAAGTAAGACGTACATAACTCGCATGTGTACCAATATAAAACATGATTTGGATGAATTTGGAAAACTAGTTCAAATAAGTTTTATAGAAGTATGGTTGAACATTTTATGTATCTTTATTTTAAAATAAAGACATAATAGTATTACTATGACTTTGTTCTATATTTCGGTCAAATCCAATGAATCCCATATTACTATTGTATATAAAATTTTTAGATACTTAAATGGAACTATTTTTAAATATCTTCATTACAAAAAAACCATTAATTTTAATTTAATTACATATTCAATTGATGATTTTGGAAGATGTAGAATTGATAAAAAATTCACCTCAAAAATCTATCAATTTTTAGAAATATACATAGCATCCTGCTCGAGTAATAACCAACACTCATTAATCGTATCAACAGCTGAGTAAGAATATGTTTCTTTGGTTAGTTATTGTGAATAACTATTTTGGATGAAACACACAATTTTGGATTTTATACTAAAATTTACCAATATACATATTTTATGTGATCATACCAGTGATATAAATATTTTTTAAAATTTTTTTTGAAATTCTTGTTATATTTATGTATATATAAAGAATTATTTTATAAGGAATCATGTTAAAAAATGATATAACTTTATAAATTTTATATATGAAATAAAAATTATATGATATTTTTAATAAAAAAACCTCCCACTACAATTTTTCTTTTAATATGTGGTAGAATGATTTATTTAATTTCAAAAAACAATTATCAGTTTATTTCAGTTTATATTTTTTATTTTTATTATTCCATTTTAATTTAATTTATTCTAATTTGTTAATTTCTTTGTCAATGTATTATTTCAATTATTTTTTAATTTTTTAATTTCATATTTTTTAATTGATTTATATTTCATGTTTTCCACATTAATATATTTAATGATTACCCTATACTATCGGCATGAGAAACTAGACCTCATTACAAACATTCAGAATACCCTTCATCTTACATTACCATTTTTAAACTACTTTTTCCACCAATGACATTAACTTATTCCAAACCCCAAAATATTACATTCTTCAACGTTCTGATTCATAGAAAATACAAACCCCAAGGGAACAAATTAAGGTGTACTAAGTCATCTGAAAAGTTAGATTTTCCACTATAGGAGGATTCTTCATGTAAATTTATTTGACTTATAATGGTTGTACTAGATGAAAAATATTCTCCAAAAATATCCTGAAACTCGAGGTTTGGTATATCTATTTAATATGTAAAATATTGATTTTATTTGTGAGTGAGAATTCAATTATTTTTATAGCAATGTTTAGTTTAGTTTTGGTGAATCATGGGATTTGATAAATTCTTTAATAAAATATTAAGAGTTTTCAATATCCTATATAGGAATTGCTCATATTTTTAAATATCCTCAATAAGGATTATTCCAATTGTATCATCAGTCAATTGGAAATCAAGATAAAAAATATATGCATAACATTTCATTTCTATTTTGTAAAAAATTATTTGTAAAATGTTTGTAAATTTTATTGGGTAGACTAGAATGTTATTGACAACATTTATTCAAACATCCATTTCTCCAGGAGTTTCAAATAAGGAGTGAATTTTTTACCCAAATAAGTATATTAAGTTTTTTTTATTGTTTAGAACAATTTGAACATTACCAGATATATGATGATATATTTGAACTACCATTTCCATTTATAGGAAAGGATGTCATTACATACTTATGGTCGGATCATTTCTCTTCTTTTGAAAAAAAAAACAATTTGATTTATCCTTTTGATTATTCAATAAAATTTCATTATCGTAATGTTTTGAATTTGTGAATGTTATAATAAATTGATTTGTTTTGTTTTATAGTAAATTGAAAATAATTTCTAGTTATTAGAACTGAAAAAAATTAATTGGAAGTTTTTTCTTATGGGGAGCAAGGAAACCTCAAGTATGCAGGTTCAATTAGTTTGAGAAATGAATATGTTAGATAATCCATGAAATAAGAATTCACTAATACTATTAAAATAATAGATAATTATAATGCTTTAGAAAAATATTCAAATGAAGAAAATTGCAAGGAAACATCATTCAGTACATGATTAATAAGATCACCCTAGCATGAGGATCCAATTTTAGGATTTGAAGAGGCCACTAGTTTAGTGAATTTAGATGAACCAGATCATTTTGTAGATAAACTAATAGAAAGTAAATCTCAAGAACTTCATATTTTTCCTCTACTAGGTCAACATAATGAAACATTATAAGAAGATCATCATGTTCAAAAATTTGTAACTGAGACCACTGATATTGTGGAACTTCAGGTCATTTTTTACCATTTGTTAGTTTATATAAATTACAATATCTTCTTCTAGAGAAAAAACTATAATTCTTGATATTATTTACTTTTCAAGAGAGATGAATATAGATATATCATTTGTTATTATGGAAATTTCTAGTCATCCCAAATATCTGGATTCAGGAGATTCAGATTCTCTGTCAAATCAAATAGAAGACCTGGTTATCAATTTCAACAATATATAGATAGAGCACTCAAATTTTTTTAAAGAGATAAATGTTTCTAGGAAATAATTATAATATTTTAATAAAATCATCTTCTTTGAGAATAGAATTACGGGTTTTTAGACACAACTTCAACAATTGAATGAAAATTATATTTTAAAAAGGGATCTTTATGCTTTTAAGAGAGAGATGATAAATCATTTTGGGATGTACAAATCAGATTATATTTCTAAAATATATTTTGTAGGATTGAAATTTTATTTGGGAAATCAATTTGAATTGTTAAAGCAGAGTATGAATCAATATTAATCTTATTCCTATGTTCCTCCAACATTACCATACTTGGTCAGGCGATTTACGCTATCACATCAGTAATGGATGATATAACTGGAATACACTCATCTATTTAATGTAATAGTTCACCATTTTCACTTCAATTGGTTAATAATAATTATACACATGAGAAAATGACATCAAGTCAACATGGCATCAGACTTCTTCTTATTTAGTTCTGTGATAAGATATCTCAATTTCTGAAAATATAGGATAATCATCATAACATTCTAATTGGAAAATTGACTGTAAATATAAAAATAAGTAAAAATTCATGAATATTGATATGGTAGTTAGTATAAAATCATTCATAAATGTTACAATATCATGTATAGAAACTAATATAATCTTATTATGTGTCTTATGATTCACTAAAACGTTAAACCACTCATAATAAAAACCTCTAACCCTTTACTATTCTTGTTGACTAACTATTTCCTCAAGCCAAAACATCTATGATATTTTAATAGTTTTTATAATAAATTATGATTTTTTGTCTATAAATTTTTTTATAATTTATTATATGATTCTACCTACTATAAGAACTCGTGTCTTATTTTTCAAAATAGTACAATATTAAGATTCATTTATTGTTCTATGAAAATTTCAAATTGTTTTAATCATTTTACACATACATTATATTCGATATCACAAAAAAGGGTAGAGGATGGGATAAACAGAACATTTAATTTTTTTAATCGATATAGTTCTGTGAAATCGAAATAGAATTAATGTTTTAATAAAATTAAGATACTATTTTTTTCCTAAAAATATGACTTATTTACTGTTTACATAATTCTTTTTTTGTAAATTATTTTACGGGGTTTTTATCATAAAAAAGGGATATTGTTTGGAATGTATTATATAAAAAATAATGTACAAATCCTATTGATTTTGATCCATATAAATACATGTGATTAATTTACTAATGAGATTAATTTATGTGTATTTTTAAAATTAATATTTATTTCAATATTTGTTACAGAATTGTATTCAAGCATTTAATTTGAATGGATGGTTCGTTAAAGTGTTTGGAATGAATTTTAGTATTTTGTAAAAATATTTTTCATTCCCTACACTTGGAAGAGTATGTATGGATCATAAACCCTTCATTGGTATTTAACCTTTCGTTGGAATAAGAAAGTATGGTTTCTCATCCCTATGTAACATTTGATTCCTTTTTTCTATATAGATGAATGTATATTTCATGAACCATACACTATGAATGAGAGCTATATAATTGAAAAAAATTATAATTACTAAATATATTGATTTATGTTTAAGGAATAATATGTATGTAAGGAACCCTATATCTGGGAAAAAACATTAATTCCTCAACCATACATTAATGATAAACCATATGTTTGAAACATTTTGATCGGAATAGGAATGTAATGTCAATAAACCCTATGATTGGTTTTTTTTCATTTAATGAAGGAAACCTACATTTGACTATTCAAAGATATGAATTAATTTTTTTGATTTTATGTGATAATTCTACAACGGTCTTAATAGAAAAATTTCTTTTTATAAAAGCTCATTTACGACCTATTAAAATGTCTAATTGATAGATTCAAAGAACCATATTATTTGAATAAAATTATTCCTATTATTAAAGTAATATTAAATCTAAAAATTATTTGATATTTTACTATCCATGTTCTATAAGGTGATTTTGTAAGATATGGAATAATAGAGAAATATATCTACTCTATATATTCAATAATAGTGTATTTTGAAATATACACTCACAAATACGCAAGTATTCAAGTGAATATCATTTACAGTGCTGCTGCAATGAACAATCAAATCAGTTATTTGAGAAAGAGGATACGTTTTGAATGTTCTACATATTTCAACCCTATACTGAAATAAGATTACTGATGTAGTTTATTGTTATTCAAATTAAAGTTAATTTAAAACCATAAACGCTCCACAGTTATTCTTCCATGAAGAAATTCATTTCTAAAGATATTGATCCACCTACTGACTTATTATATTGTAATTGTGAAGTACAAAAGAACCCATCATAAAATAAAATCTATTTTTATTTATAAGATATTTTAATAATTGGGATATTCCTTATGGGGTGTCAGTTTCTCTTTCAAAACTATGTTTTTTACTGTTCCCTATAAAAGAAAAATAAACCTTTATTTAGACTTGATGTAAAGGATTCAAATCCATGCACTCAGTTGTGTTTTTAAGGTTTTTTTATAAGAGGGTCTTTCTAGGGTAATTGCGCAAACTCATATAGAGATCGTTGGTGGAGTATACTAGGGGATATATGTTCCCCTTACCACAATAAAAATTATGTGTTGATTATTTCAGTTTATCTTCTTCTCTTACTCACCGTGAAAATTACACTATATATTGGCATAAATAATATATATTTTGAAAGTCCATAAACTTTGTGTTTTTTGGAGACATATTATTCAATATCTTCCTTTTTTATCTTTTTATTATTTATACCTAATAATGTGCTTCCTTAATGTACTATTTCTCACCTAATCTCAAGGAAACCTATTTTCTCTTCTTTTTGTACCCCTGATGTATTTTAATTTTATAGCATCATTATGTATATGAGATAATTTTTCATAACACTAAAATCAAGAAAAAAAATTTAACGTAATTGATTTATTTGAACTTAATGTTGTGAGATAAATAAGAATCCCAATGATATATCTAATGTCACATTGATTACGAAAATTATCATCATTTTTAATTACTCAGAATATTTCAAAATGATATGGGAGTTGATGTTTTTTTAGAATCATCACGGCCAATTTTAAAAACATTTTTCTATATACGTATATTAAAATCTATAAAAATAACCACAATTTGGACTATGCGTTCATCCATTAAAAGAGTTAATTTATCCCACATAAACTTATAAAAATTAATATTCATATACTCCTTAAATTCATCACATAGATACAAATTTTCAATAATCAATCTGTTATAGTCACAAGACAAAATGGAACTTCTTGAACCTCAAAAAACACGTTCACATACTAGTTATTATAAAATGTCCTCATTTAATTTTAAAAAAGACTACAATAACAATCTAGTTTAGAAAAAAATCCTCTTAGATCATATATTAATCTATATAATGAATCCATTAATTGAAATATCATGCTTTCATAATTCTATAAAATAAACCATCCTAGTGTCGGTGGGAAAGAAACTGGTTTTATGTTTCCAATTAAGAAGGTGGGATTCCCATCCATTTGAAAAACCTTGTAATGTTTGTGTGTTTTCACTACCATGAACATCATAATGTATTTTATAAATTCCCCTAGTGAAACATTTTGTTCAATGTATAACCATTTCAATTATATGGAGCCTTTTTATCCATGTTTGGGTTTGATTGTTAACTGTTTTATTATCTATTTGAATTTGTTTCTGAAGGAATATACGGTGTTAATTACATTTTTATTTTTTAGCCTTAGAAGAAGCTATAATATTAGGTTATTCATAATATGATATATTTCTTAATTCATTGCACAGATCCATTCCCCATGTTTATATAATAATAAAAATTTAGTGGTTTAACATGATAAGTGAGAACAATTTATTTTTTACATTTTACCCCTTTTCATAGTTGAACTGGTGTCTATTTGGACGAGTAAAATTTTAAGAATTAAATTGATTATTTAAATTTTTTTTCCAAAGTGTATTATTATCATTAGTCTCACATTTAACATTTGTTTTATTACAATCAACATATATAAGATTCATTACCTTTCTAACTTTTGGATCATGTCATTTTTTAATAATTCTATAAGCTATCAGTTTCAAAATTTTAATCAACTAATTCAATTGTACCTTTCATAATATATTGATATTAAATAATTTTCACATGATAATAAATAATAAATATATTCATCACTTTATGACTCAATTTAAATCCACATTTGTAAGAAAATAATACCATGAATATTACTTCTTCTAATTCTTCACCACTCCTTTCCATAATAATGTTTTTCATCTTTAGGAAACAAAGGATTCCAAATGATTTTATGAACTTCATAGTTATCCTTATTTTTAAAACATTTTAGATGGACTATTATTTGACTTAGGCCTTAATAGACACATGTTTTGAATATTAAATATAGTGATAATATCTTATATCTATAATTTTATTAAAATTTGATGCTCAACTTGTATTATCCTACCAATATCAAGAAGACTAATGTTGTTTATATTTACTACTTGATTCTGTTTAGGAGTTAAGGGTGTACTATTATTTAGATTGATTAATTTTCTGTAATATATGTTTCAAATTATTTCATATATATTCTCTTATATTTTCATATATCAGTTTCATAATTTTTACTCTTGGATTATTCTCATTATGTAATATATATATCATGATAATTATAAGATATTCTAATTTTTATTTCATTAATATTTATATATAAAAATGAGTTTAATAATGAATTAATGTAACAAACAAAATATTATTTTGGGATGAATGATTTCACATAGAACAAAATATATGTAATGGCTCGAGATATCAAATCATGTAAAAAATATTATAGGTTCTATAAAGTTTGATACACAAAAAAATTGATTAAAACATTATGAAACATATTAAATTATTATTATTTGTAAAACTATGCTAATAATATACAAAAAAATATATTAAAAATTTATACATTTGTTGGATAAATCGTTAATATTATATAATTTCAAAATGGTTTATTTTCAATATAATATGTTTCTATTATATATTAAGAATTAATTTAAAATAAAAAATTCAAATTTTCATGATTATAAATTTAATTACATTATATTATATTAATAATTCCTCGCAATAAAATTTTATTTAATTAATATTGTAAATTATATACGAAAAGAATTATTGTTACCCAAAAAACCCATTTTTTGTAAAAAAACATTATGGATTTATCATTACATAAGTATATAAAAGGGGTTCAAAAAGCCATTTAATTAAAATATTATATTTATGGAGTTAAAATAAATAAATTTTAATATTATATTTGAGATTATGATAACTTTTTTTAATAGATTTATAAAACAAGTTACATAATAGTTTAATAAAAATTATTTATTATCTTTTTTAAAAATAATTTATTTTTAATCCGACATTTAGTTTTTTCTATACATAAAGGCAACATAAATTTTTTATTTTATAATAAAATAATTTCATTCAAGTGAATTTATTATTTTTATAACAATTCCTTTAACATAATTTTTAATCTCATAAACTAAGTTTTTCGGAAAACTTTGTTTTTCATTTGTTATGCTAATTATATCATTATCTTTTCAAAATGATAAATAATTTATTTGAATAAAAGATTTATAAATATGAAATTATATTGCTAAAATTACGATAAATTATCATCATTGTTATTTTTAATTTAAATGTATTACTATAGTTAATAATAAATTACAAATGTAAAAGTAAATTATGGTAAATGATAAAAATTTAATGGAAAATTCCCCAAATAATTAATTTTTTTCTTCAGAATGTGTGTTTATAGTGATTTTTTGAGCAAAAATCACTATTTTCTACACATTTTTCCTAATTTATCTAGTGACCAATGAATATTATATTCAAATTATTGAAAATTTAATTATTATTATCAGAACTACCCTTTCTCTTCACTTATAAAAATGTAACACTTCCCCCATTACAATAATCTCATCTCATTAAAATTTCTGTTTAACACACTAAAAAATTTTCATCTTATAGAATCCCCTCCCACATATATAATCATATGGTCACATTTAATTTTTCTAATACGTTCATTTCATGTGTGTTTTCAAAGAGAAAACTAAATCATACAATATGGGTATTAATATTTATTACTATTTTATTTTATTAAAATCTATCCCAAATCATATCAATACATATTAATAGAGTAATATAAAAAATTAATATAATAATGTAACATTATATTAATTTAAAATTAATTTTTCCATTACTATCCATCCACTATGAGAGGCCAAAATATTAATTATGTGTAAATGTGCACTAATGCATCCACGACTTTATGAAGATAATATTTACCACAACCAACAACATCTGGTGTCAAGGATGCATTTCATTAAAAAATATATTTTATATTTAAAAATAATAATTCATAATTGATTATTTTTTATATACCATCATTTTTTTCATTGATTAATCGGATCATTAATCAATTGTACTGGAATTTTGCTACTTCCACGAATAATGAAATTCATTTATCATAACCACCAAAAAACTATGGTTTCTATATTGGATTTAATGCTTATATATTATATTTATGAGATTTTATAGATTAATTATATGTCACATTATCCTTTTATAAATAAATTCCCCTATCTTTTAAATCAGTATAAAAAGTTACCATTTATGTTGATTTAACTACGTATGAAAACAATGTTATAACAAGTATGTCATAAAAGTGTATGGAATTTTATATAATGGTAATCCATTATAAAAAAATTATATATAATATTTGTTAATTATTCTATCATTATATTTGTCAATGATTAAAATTTATATTAATATTTCATATTTTGATTATAAATTTATTTTGAAAACTAATACATCATGATTTTTATTTTAACAGGTTGTATTCAAATATTTCATATAATAAAAATGGGGAATGATTTATCACTAAAAAATTAGTACTATATATTGAGAAATATTTCAATTTTTGATTTGAATCGATTTTTTGATAATATATCTGATCATTATGATATATTTATAAAAACTACTACCAAAAGATCTAACACCAAATAAATAAAATCAACTATAATCAGATAAGATATATTTACATATATTTTCATAAAATAATTATATAAGTGTGTTATTTTTTACATTATAGTTCTATGAAATGTCATTGGGAATGTATTTTTATTTATATAGTCGGTTATATTGTGCATGAGTAAGCGGGAATATAAGCCAATGGTTTTCATCTCAAATTCTTCTCTTCGAGGAACTTTTTCAATTTGGAACATAATTTAGTTTATATGATGTACATAAAAATCAGTAGATAAATCACATCATGAATTATATTTTAATATATGTATTTTTTTTCAATTAATTTCACACTATTTTACTTGGTTTCGATTAAAATTTCACTCATTTCTTAAGGGCACCTTATCTGAACATTGATTCCCTGAGACATGTATATGTTATGCAAAATTTTTTATATAAATATTGTATTAAATACACATAGATGTATCATTTTAATATTATTTTGGAATTCATGGTTAATAATATTGATCCCATTGGAATTATGGAATAATATAAAATATGCGGTCAAATTGGCATTTTGAAAATAATTTTTTACATTCTGATGGCTTTTTAATGTAAATGCAGATAAAATAAAATAAATTTGAAGATGATATTATTATAGTTTTTTAGATCTGAATTTTCCTAACCAACTATCCAACCATCTAAAAACATCATATATATTTTACCCACTTTTATGGAATCTTACAATGAATGTTTTTCAAATATAGTCGCAATACAATGAAATTTTTTTTATCCCATAGTCTTAAACCCAAAACGGATGTACCATTTCCCTCCATGAATCAACACCTAAAGAGTACTTCCATTTCCCCACATACAAAAAATAAACATTCAAAAAAAAATTGGGTGTCAGAACCCAAAATCCGTCTTTTAAATAGTTATAATTTCCCTTTATAATTATAGAAATCTAATAGAAATAATTAAACCATTGAAACCAAGGAACAATCAATGGAAAAAGTGTTGATGTTGCAACGAAACCCCCCTTTATTAAGGGATAAAAAAATTGATGTCTTATTTAGAGTATTAATATTATTAAAAATTATAAAACACTTTTAATGTTAAGGAATATACTTTATATCATTGTTTTCAAATATCTCAATCAACTGTATATATAGAGTATCTATATTCCTATTATCATTCAAATTTGAATACCATTTCTTAATTAATTTTCACAATGAAGTTATTTGACATTTTATACTAGTGATATATGAATGATTTTCCCATTATTATTTCTTAGATAATATTCCACCAATAATTAAAGCCAAAAATAAACACAAATTTTCATTTTTCCATCCATGATTTTCTTCCAATCAAATCAACTGTACATTATATCTCATTATAAAAACTAATATAATAGTAATGAATAAAAATTAATATTCTTGGAAAACACCCTCAAATTATTTGAGACTGAATATTAATATTTAAGCTGATTTGAACATGAATATCTCTTATTCCATATTTTTCAATGTGAATAACTATTCATAATGACTCCCATGAGGGTCCTATTTAATTCATCATAAATCAATTTATAACATTATTGAATGTAATATAAATAATTAATAGGTAATTTTTGAATATATAGAACACTAAATATATTCAAAATAAACATTTATATAATTTAAACATGAAAAAACATGAAATAAGAGTATATTTATATGTTTCTGAACAACCGGTTGATTCTTATAAAACCACAAAGGTGAATTTTTAAATGATTTTCATATAGCCTTTCATACCCATGTGGCTATTTTTGTTCATTTTTATACACTAATAATGTTTTTAATATTTGTTTTGTATCCCAATGATCATATAGTATAATTTATTCAAGATGGAAAAAAATTCACAAACCATAATAAAATTACTTATATGATTATATAAAACATACATAATATATAGGTATCATAGTTTTACCCTTTTGTAAGTTGTTATACATATGATTATATTATATAACAACGTATATATTACTGTGAGACAGAGTTTATCCTTATGTAGGCTATAACAATTTGTTTGTATCCATACAAAAATATGGATGACCAGTTAATGTGATTCAGGTTTTCCTTATTTGGGTATTAAAAAAATATTTACTACCCTTATGTAAGTGTGAAAACATGTTGGGTGTCAAAAAAAATTTTTATGTAAACATTACATGAATATAGTTATAACTGTTAATTTAAATATACAATGGGTATTATCTTTACGTTAGTTGATATATACACTTTTTCATGATTCGGGATACCGTTAAACAAGAATAGAAATGAGCGGGTTACATTTATGAAATTTCCTATTTTACATCATATACCATTATCATACTATAATAATTCATATTTTTTCCAAAATTCATTATGGAAATACCCATGTTACCTTTACGCAACTAAAAAATTATCATTCTACCCTTTTCTACGCTATTGAATCTTGGTATTACCTTTATAAAACATCATAAAAGTTATTCTACCCTCATCATATGCACTAGAACATAAGGCTAACCTAAATAAAAATCATATAAATTATTCTACCATTGTTTAACCATTTTATAACTACGTTCCCATTTATGATACACTATAAAATAACATTTTACCCTTATGTGACCTATATGTTATCATCGAATTACCATTACATAATATTATAAAACAATTACATAATTTTTCTAATTGAAGTATTTAGTGTAGGATCTCGTCATGAATCATGTAGACCATGTTATTAAAAGTTAATATAAGAAATCTAAAGGAAAATTAATTAAAAAAAATTTATAAAAAAAAATTAATCATGCATTTTATTATTCCATTGAATACCAAACTAAAGATAATTCATAGTATTTTTATGACAATAATAATTATACACAATATAAAAATTTGAAATAAAAAAATCATTTTTGAATATGATCTATGGATAAACATAAAGAATATCTCCCTTATTTATAATTATAAATTAAATTTAATATTAAAGAACTGTCCCCTTTTTGAATTTATAAAAATACAATGTATTAATAGAATATTTTTCTCTTTGAAATGATTTTTCCCCTACTATATATTTCACATATTTTCTTATTTCATTGAATTTTTACCAAAATAATAACAACCATTAAATTTAATGTTACTTGAAAAAAAATATTTCCAAAAATTGAATATAAACAATGTAATTATTTTATTATTTTAATCATTCATTTTTAAACAAATATATCAAGGAGAAAATATAAATTGTTAATAGTTTGAACATCATTTTTTATAGAGATTCTATAAATTTAAATATTTCTCTAAATAAAAAATTGAATCACATCATGAAATATCCTTTTAGGTAAATTTGATGTTTAAATATTAAGTAGATATTAGCTAGTATATATTAAAAAACATAAAATAATAATATAACATAAAAATGTCTACAAAAATTAAAATTTCTAAATATATTCTATAATTTCTATATATTTCATATAAAAGAAAGAATTTATTATATCAAAATACTAATACTCCACAAAAATTCATTATAAGGAAAAATTATTTTCTAATATTCCTCATAATAATTTCAAACATGATTATCTCAAATTTTGTATCATCTAGAGGTTTAATAAAGATATTAGTAAGATGATTTTCTACAGACATAAATTTTAGAGCTTAATTTCATATTTGAACATAATATATTAGACAAAAAATAATTTACAATAGTGTTATTATTCCTAAACTATATTAAGGAATTTATATAAATCAAATGTAAATCTTATTGTAATGGAAAATTGGAATCCTATCAAATGGAAAATCAAAATAAAAATGTTTTCTCCGAAGATATAATGGATGTAAAAAACATATAGAATCTATATATTTATAATCATAATATGAATGAGAAATAGAATTTATTTCCTTTAATAGGATGAAAATTATTATTTTTCATGTAAATGACACCTACCTAATGTGATTTTTTACGTATCTTGTATTCAAAAAAAAAATAAAACAAGAATAACTAATCTAATAAACATAAGTTTTAACAGGATTATATATTCCATGAATCAAGTATCCATTAACTTATATAAAATTTCTATTAATATATTAATGTTAATTTCTTAAGTATCATTTTTAAATCTATGACACATAAAAAATGAAAACATTATATCCGACATAGATATAATTAAGAATAAAAAATTTATGATCATAAATCATTAATTTTTACCATCAATTGTTTATAGATAATTTAATAAATATTTTTTCATGTTGTACTCAAGAGAATATTAAATCTTTTAGAAGAATCTAAACAAATTGTTTAAATAACATCTAAAACATACTCTAATTTATTAAATAAAACTACCATCATTTCATTGAAATAGTTAAAGAATAAGAAATAATTTCAACTTCCAATTAAACTCAAATTATATTTAGATTTCATTAATGAGGAAAATTAATTAAAAATTTCTTTACATTATGATTAAAACATAATTTATCTACATAAATTTGAACAAAAAAGATATTGTTACAACTTTTTTTAATAACCAATTTTTGATCAGTCATTCCTTTTTCATATGTATTTTTAAAATAAAACATTTTATCATTTCATACCATTCTTGAGGATCATGTTTCAAAAAATATAAATCATTAAATATTTAAAAAACATGGTCATAAATATTTTCATTTTCAATAATAGAGGGTTTATATCATATATATCTTCTTAAATGCAACCATCTCTAAAATCATTTTTTCGAATCATTTTGAAAAAATATTAATCCCTTAAAATATATAAATGAAAATAATAATATAATTTCATATAATACAAAATAATGTGACCAATATTTTTAAAAGTAAATATATTATATTTGAGAAGAACCTGAAAAGGTAATATTTCTTACATATTTTCTATATTTCATTATTCATTAAATTTTTATAAGGTTCAATTTTTTTCTGAAAACATGGGAATCCTTTGGTGCGAGAAATAAAGCATGAAATTTTTTTCTTATAAACTAATTTAACTCATTTTTCATTGAAATATATAATTAGAATCATTTAATGCTTCTTAATTTTTCATACATACAAATTCATAATAAAATCATGAAACAAAGAAACAATCATATTATATTTTCTTGTTAGAACATTTAAGTAAATATTTCCAATATAATTATTTATATGATGAACTCAATGAGACCTCCAATATATATCATGAATAATTCTTAATCTCAAAAAATATTACTTCACTAAATATGTGTATTTTTATTCTAAGGTTCTTCTTTTTCAAAATTAATGTAACACCATAAGATGTTTTGATAAGCATTCCCCTATAAATAATTTAATCTCAACAATATTTTTTGTTACATGCAACATCGAGTTTTTATAAACCAAATAAAATTATTAATATATATGTTAGAAAATATCATTTTAATTAGATGGTATGTATATTAATAAATATCTTATTAAATGTATACATTATATAAATATGTAATATGAATTTATTAGTTATTAAAAAATTATAATTAAAATAAAAAATAATTGAAAATTAATGTGTTCTTTTTATGAACACTATTTTTATACACGTAATTTATTTTTATTAATAAATAAATTTAACAAATATTGTTGAATTATTTTCAGGAAATATATCTATTTAATACAATAATAATTATTTGATAAAACAAATCCAATTTCTATGCATTGGATAAGAAAAAATAATTATTAATATTAAAATATATTTTTTCTAAATAAACAATATTATCTATTTTTATGCACATAATATAAAATTAATTATTAAATATTTAAACAATTAATAATATAAAATTATTACATATTTAGAATCATGTTTTTAAATTATAGAAAATAAACCCTATTTATTTTTGGCCTATATGAATATTAACTGTGGCAAAATTCATCACCTCGGTAATGGGTAAATCAGGTTTATCAACATAAAAAATAAATGATAAGGCTTTATTTTTCATCCTAATTCTAATTATATGATGTATAGTATATCCATATTACATTTATATTTAAATTTAGTTGTTTAATTGACATGGTACAATGAAAATTATTTACATATTTTATATTTCAATGATTGTTAAACAATTTCGCTCCTTATGTTTTAAAAATCCATAATGAGGTCACATATAGAAAAAAAACTAGTTATGAAAGAATATTAATAGTAATTTTATAAATTATTAAATTAAAATTTATATTGTATTTTATTTCTAATTTTTACGTCTTATTTTTTTTCTTATATGATTACATAATCCCAAAATAGTATTTAATAAATAAATTGAACAATAGATAATTGATTTTGAAAATATTAAAAGAAACATAATTTGATTAATTTATATAGTTAAATGAATTTATAGGTAATTATTTCATAATCTGGTTTTTTTGGAAGATTATACATGAATTCCAATTTGGTTTTTTGTTGCTATAAAATTAAAATAATTCTTTAAAATTTAAAATAATGGTATTCTATGAAAAGAATATATTAATAAATTATTAAAAAATTATAAAAATATTAAATAATACATGGTGGATTTGATATGGTCTAAAATGTAATAAACTATCTATCTATGGAACAAATTTCACATTTCGAGATAAAAATATAACCCTTCCATATAGAAACATTTATAACTGTGGTTAAAATTTAATTTGGTTTACCAATGGTTAATCAAGATTATAAGGATTAAAATGACACAAAAACATGACTAAATTATATTAGATACTTTAATTACAGTCTTATAATACTATATATTATAATACCTATCAATTATTGGGAATTTTTTATAATAGAGGATTTATTATAATTTAATCATTATAGAAATTCCAAAAGTTCCTATAACCTCAATTAAAAAATAGATCATCCTCTCTCACTTCATTACACTAAATTTATCCTTTGAGATCAAATTTTTTTTCCTAATTATCATCTATAATTCAATAGAAATATTTTATATTAACGGTATTTCAAAATGTTCAACATTACATCACTATAAGCAAGATCTTATTTAGTTATTTCAAAGAAGAGGTAATCTCCCTACACAATCACATTAATTTGTAAACATATTTATTTACTCTAAATTTATGGTATTAATAAATTAATAATAATTTCATTATATTAAATATGATTAACTATTATTATTGTTATGTATAAAAAATTAAACTCCCTATTTACAATCAAATTAGATTTGAATTTATTGTTTTTGTGCATGTATGGCTTACCATCTCCACATAGAGATACAATTAATTTTCCATCACCATATAAGACAGATGGTTATTATGATGGAATTAATAATTATATATAATATTTGTTAAAAAATTATACATCATAAATGATAGTATAATCATTACATTCATACCATCAAATCATTTAGGAAATGACCACATCATTAGTGGTTACATGTGGACTAGCACCTCAACAAAGTGAAGTTAATAATTTTTTATTTGTATTTTATTTTTATAATAATTATGTTAAATTTAAAGAATATATATGAAATATATGAATTAATTATTTAAATATAATGAAAAATTAATATTAACTTTTATTTTTTCCCATCCATCAAGAACATAAAACATTATACAACCCGCTGTCACTATGAACAATATAATTAATTTTTATATATAAAAATTGTATAGATGATTATAAATATGTATATATTTAATATATATGATATTTATAAAATTATTATTTTTATATATGTTATATATCCAAGATCAATTTACAACTACTATAACTAATGAACATAAATACTCTAAATAAAAAAAATAGTTAAGACCCGAAAATGATAATTTAAATAAATACTTATTAATACAAGGGGGTGATTAGATATGATAATGGGATTATATATGAAATTATAAGTATGAAAATTAATTTGGTATATAATTATAATAAATTGAAATTTATTATATATCAGGATATAATGCTTTCTAAAAAGGATAACTAAAGGAAAGGTATTTATAGTCTATCATTTATTTTTGGGACAAATATGCCATATTCAATTATTATTTCTATTTTGGTGTGTATATAATTCGCATGAATTTATTTTTTGATTCATATTATAAACTTTACTAGGAATTATAAATCTATCAGATGTTTTTTTCTTCCATGGGTCATAAAGTCATGATGTCACCAAAGTGGTAGTGGATTTATATCACAATCCCATCCTTTTTAATAATTATTAATGATTAATAAACTATTAGGGAATATTTTATTCCATATCTGTATATTCTAAAAATAATTTTAAAAATATGTTTTTACTATTGTCCTATAATTAATTATAGAAAATTTTACCCATGTTTGAATCCTAATAAAAGTATTTTAAATAAATCATTGGTCATTCTCCAAATGAGGGACTCTATTACTTATATAATAATATCATGGAAATAAGTTTTTTAAAAAATTATATGACATGATTTTATATACCCCTATCATTACTAATATATTATTTGAATCTTATTTTACATGATTATAAGTATTTTTTATATTAATATGTTTTCCATTATAATTATACAAATTCATAAAAAATAGGTTATATCAAAATAAAAAGGATATTTTTATAATAATTTATTCGAAGTCATCATTCGTAATCAATACCCTTCTAAGATGAAATCGTCGAATATAGATGTTTTTTATAATAAAATTTTTATGAACCACATTTCCTTTAATGGGTTCTATTAAGATTACTTCATTATGATTTTGTGGATCAAATATTTATGATTTTCATAATATGATGGGTTGGATATATATCTTCCTCTAACACATTGGGTGATGTTTTATAACTAATGATATTAAAATGGGTTTCAAGTTAATATACTCAATCTGTCACAAGATTTATTTCAATTAGACCGATCTTATACGGAATGAAGATGGTGATGTATGATTTTCAATGGTTTTATGGTCTTGTTAGTTAACCATTACAATATGAATTATTTTTTTTACCCATATTTGTACCACATATTTATTACATAAGATTATGATTCATTATTATTTTATGATTATTTCTGATATTATGATCAATGTATTTTTAAATTATAAAATTTAATTCAAAGACACATGTTTTTTATCTATGATAGATTGGGTATGATATTCATTTGATATGGTCATGACACGTCTAGTTATTCCCATATTATGCTTTCATGTAATAATATTTTTTTATCTCTCATTTTTACCCCTACTAATCATTCATGGTCACTACTTTCATATGATTACATTCCATAGGATATGTAGTAGGTTATTAAATATTAAAAAATAATTGGGTTAAAATATTTATTTTTAATTAACTGATAATTTATGTTTTGGTGTTCCAAAGATACTATAACTGAATGATCCTTTCATGGATCTTACTGTTATGTAATGAATATTCATCTTTTTTATATGTATTATCTATGTATGAAACATATAGGTCCCAATAGTTGTTATAATCGATTGGATTATTTAACATTTTGATTCTTTAATGAGAAAACATTAGTGATATACCTAGTAAAATTTCTATGGATATTTCTAATTATAGTATAACATCTTTATGTTTTGGAAATGATTATGAATGTCCTAGGATAATCATAAGGTTTCATAAATATTAAAGAAGGTGTATCGATTTATACATCCTATAAAACATTTTTCATGATAAATCACACTGATTAACAATGGTATGTGGTTATAACCATTATGGTTTTGTAATGGATTTTATATAGAATGATGAAGGTGAGGTGGTAACACGTATCATTAAATATTAATGTATTTAGATTGATATTAATTCTATGAATTCCATTATATCATGAAGTATTTTTTGGAATGTCATGTTCTATCCTCTATAATTTTATGTTTTGATAGTAATTATACCCACAAATGGTTTGATTATCAAATCCCAAGTTTGGGATTCTACATTGGATGATGATTTCTAGAAAGTGTTTCCTAAAACCTGTTATTCTATTTCTATTTTAATTTTCTGTATTTTAGTCATCAATTGGATTTGTTTATATAATTTCCAAATCAATTTCCTTTTATGAAAAGTATCATTTCATATTCTAATCAATCCTATATTATCTTATTAGCGTGATGAAATAGATGTAATTTTTATAAAAATTGCATCAATCATATGTTTCATGATTCTAATTCAAAATGAGCACTTATCTCAGGTGGTTTCACATAAACTAAAATTCGAATATATGCCCATTGTTTGTGATTTGTTTATTTATTTCCAAAATATTTGTCTCATATTAAAAAAAATCACGATGTTGCGCTTTCAATAGAACTCTTACCTAATTCTAAAACCATATCCTAGAATCCATATATAATATATCTAATAAAGTTATATTAATTGAAGAAGAAAGTCCCAACAATTATTCACTAGGTATTCATTCGTCCAAGTGAATCACAAAAGGATGAAAATGTTTTTATTTTTAAGAAAAAAAATTCATCATTTATAATATATATTTTTTTATGAAGAATAGAAAAAAAATCACTATAAAAAATATAAACTACCCTATTTTGATTACGAGATAGATCAACTAATAAAAAACTAATAACATTCCATTAATTATATTAATAATTGTATTCATCAATATGGGGTCAATGATGAGTTTATAACCATGGAAACATTATTTAAATGGTTTGGAAACAATGAATGAATACATTTCAATTTTATGTTGCAAATTTATCTTCTATCTACATTTATATAATATATAAATTATTAATAAAATGTAGTTAGTGGACATGTGCATGTAGGAGCCCCAAACTCCCTGAGTGGGGAGAGGTGAATTATGGTGTTAAATTTCATATTAAATAAATTTATCTTGATAAAAAATTTCTATGAGCATGATAAACTAGTATAATGGAATTTATTAGTAATCAAACATTCACATACAGAAATACAACACAGTAGTTTCCCATAGTTCACTGCTAAGTGATAGTCTTAGGAATGTTTGAAGATATTGTATTGATCATACCTAAATAATCTAGTATTCCATAAATATGGAATACATATGTTCAAACATAATCACTCTATATCAATAACACTTCCTTTACAAGAATTTACAAACCTCACACTACCTCCCCCAAAACACTTTTATCAACTCTCTCTATCTCAATACTTTTTTCAAAATATTAAAATTTTTAATGAATGAATGTATCTATAGTAGATTGTACGTTATGTAGTTATAACTATCAAAAATGATATTGTATATTCACTGTACATATGATTTGATTATCTTTATAGAACTATTCAAATAAACCATATGTTTTATATGGTTCTTCCTGATGTTTCTTCACGAAGCTCCATCAAGATGATCACAGCATTTGTGAAGAAAACTATATTTTCAACATTCTTATTCATCACATAATAACTAATTATCACTATAATAATTCTTTAGACATACATAATCATTTTTCAAGACTAAGATATTATTTTGATCACTCTCATTCTCACAATAAATATGTGATTCACGATGATTCGTGACACCATGAATTCAGACTAATTTATCATTTTCATCAAAATATATTTTGTCTTCTGATGGTAGGGTTGCCTCTTATTTATTGGATAAAACTATCACAATATTCCTAAGATCTCAATATATTTTTTATGTAACTCCAATAACAAGTTCACAATGTTATTATATTCACAATTATCTAATTAAATTTAACACAGTCACGAATAATCTTATAGTTGTAGAGATTAACGTCCACACTTCATGAATTCTAAATTATCTAATTAGTATAGATTCATATTTTAACAACAACCCTTAATTCACCAATTTTTATTTTCGTAGTCACAAAGAACACTTCCTATACATCAATTGTTCAGGGACCCCCATACCTTCACAAAGATAATCCTTTTTTGAAAGTTAGTCATAACAAATATTATTCAATTATCATATTTTAAAAGTGTAAAATTTATAAAATGACCTTTCATGATGATTTCTCCATCCTCTTGATTTGGAATCCAAAATATTGGTAATCACTAGGAAATGACATGACCATTGACATTATCATCAACTTGTTTTATATGATCACTTACCTTGAAAAATCATTTATCATCATAGTCAGGATTGAAAAAAAACAAAAACTATAATGAATTTAAAAATATTAATTCATTTTTTTATCAATATTAACCCATTTGGGGTTTTAATCAATTTTTGGATAAAATCAATAAATCACCAACAACTATAAAAACCTAATGAGTGAGAAAAAACACATCTCACATTCTTAGTCTACATGAGTAAGGATTGGTATAGAAAAAAAGGGGAAGCATGAATTGGGTTGCCATGTAATGAAATACATAAATATTTCTATTATAATATTTGGGAAATATGAATTGTTTCTACTTTACAGATAATTCACAACATGTTTTAAAAGAATTGCATTTTTTTAAAAATCATGTACACATAAAAACATTATAACATTGATTTTATCCATTCCCCTGCTTTGGTTATAATCCCAATAAACCTTTATTTTTTCTCTTTTAGATATTAAAACATACTCCCCCTAGATCATATCTCCCTAATTAACTTACTTCATATCAATAAATATATTTAACTTGATAACAAAAATTAGTAGAGTTGACCACCCATAACATCCTCATGCACTAGGATGTAGTTGAACATAGAGGTTCAAACCAATTTTCCTGAACACATATGCTACCAATGGATAAGTCTGAATGTCATTCACTTGGTCATAAGTTCCAAAATGATCCATTTTAGTAACAATTTGTTCAATATTTTACATGGTGTGGTGATATTTTATTTCAATATGTTTTTTACAAGAGTGATTAACTGAATTCCTTGTTATATTAATGGCCCTATTATTGTAACAGTGAATCATCATTGATTGTTTCACCTCATGAACAATGTAATAATATTGTTTGTTGGTATTTTATAGATGAGTGTAGTCATTTTTAGTAGATATATAATCATACCCAAAAATACTAGGAGAATTTCATTCTCATTTCTTTCTCAACCATCCCATACATTTATTACCAATGAGAAATGATCCAACACATAGGGAATTTATATCCACCATAACTCTAATCCTTTAACTTCCGAAAATAATTCTAATTTATTATAGCTTCCTTTAATAAAGTATAAACCAAAATTGAGAGTACATTTAATATATGTATCATGACTATTTTAGCATCTGTGATGTTCTGTTTGGTTGGATTACATTGAATGTCGTCTTCTAAGCTTGTTGGAAATATGAAATATGACTATTTTTTATTCATGTAAAATAAGATTCTAGTGATTATCCTTTATATAGTGGTATCTAAAGAACTATCATTCTCCTAATTTCCATCTTTTTTTCAATCTAAAATAATATTTGATATTGGTTTGGGGTCATGCATGATGAGTATTTTCTATAGCACTCATACTGTTATTTAATGATAAATGAATGTGGAATCCTTCTTTTGAGTCATACGTATCCCCAAAAAGTATGTGAGTTCACCAATCAAAGAAATTTCTATTTCTGATTTATTGTGATTTGAAAAGACATCCACTGATCCCTACATTATATCGTAAATATGATATCATCCACATACAAAAGCACCATAAATTGATATTTATGAGAATTTTTCACATAGATATTATGGTTGAATCCTCAACATTTATATTAAATATTATTTAAAGAAGCATAAATTCAAGAATTCCATGATCATGGTACACAATTTAGACTAAGGAGATCCTTCCATAATATATAATCATCAATCCCATAATTTCCTATCAGAAATCCAATTGGTTGTTCAACATGGACATCCAATTAAAGAAATACATTTAACAATTCCTTCTTGAAATCCATTTGAATTTTTTACTGTCGCTATATTTGCAGGGAATGAAAAATATTGATTAACTCTAGTCAAGATGGTGGAGGAAATATTTCTTTGACATCAATGCCTTCAATCTATGCATAGCCATTACAAACAATGTGTGTTGTATTTTGGATCACATTTCAATTACAATAGAATTTGTTTTTATGTGAATACTTTGTTATGATCACATTGTGATTTTTAGGAAACATAATAAGAACACATCCCTGGTTCTTTTTAATATTATGAATTTCATCATTCACAGACAAAAACCATGATTCATTCATCACTAGTGTTTCAAACTAGGATTGCTCAATAATTGATATGATGGTAGAATGTGATTCATTACTCATTCTCCTAATATAAGTCGGTGTGGACCAATCCCCAATGATAGTTTATTGATCAATATCTAATTCTATATTTCTCTGATATGGTTATGATAATTTTTCCCCATCTATGGTTTCTTCTTTTGATTCATTTTCTTAAGTCATCATCATTTTGTGGTCCCTAAATGTTTTTCAAGACATCCACTATTTCTTCTTTTTAATATACACCTTTCCACTTTCATCTTCATCTTCTATCATATCATCATATGATATCCATGAAGAATTTATGATTTTAACCTCAACGATATTGACATCATGACTTTTTAAAAGGCTTCCAAGATGATTATTTTAACATTTGTATGATTTATTATTCACTGAATATCTATGGAATATTATCTCATCTATAGAATCAACATACATCCCTTGATTTACTTCATTGTTTTAGATGAAATATTTACTTCCAAAAATAGAATAATACATCAAATAAGGATTACATCCTTCCCATAACATAGATGTTGTCTTTTTTCTCCCTTAAAAATACCTGTTCAATTTTGGGTGTACACTACTAGTTGAACAGACTCATTCTAGTAATTATTAGAGACACGAATCTCAAAATGCATAGTTATAGTAATATTTTTTAAATAATGATTAATATGTTCAAAAAATACATGTCACTCTGGGAATCTCACTATAGCCAAATCCTTCTTTATTCCATGTTTTTCAGTTATTTATCAAATTCAAGGGATGTGAATTGTCATCTGGTATCAGATCATAAAAAATTTATTATGTGCATAGTATCATTCTCATATATTCAATGATGAATTTTCATGAAATAAAGTTCTTGATGTATCATATATAAAATTATTCTACAATCCATTGTACTATAATAATCCATAAAAAATGAAGTACCACTATCCAAATGTGATAATAAAATTTGTTATACAAGATACATATATATGGGTGAGATCAAGAATATTTGATTCCATTTTGTTTTTTGGTCGATATGATCTCCCAAAAATATTTCATCATATGAAAGAATCTTATGAATTTTATTATTAATTATATATATATAGAATATAGATGACTATATTCAATTTAGATATTTTTTTCTTACTCTTTTGATATTGGTATACCAACCTTTAGTGCAATTTTTTTACTTCAACTGTTATGTGACAAAATTTTTCATCAATATCACACTGGTAAAATTTTAAATCTATTATTCACACTTTCATGAGAAACATTCCCATCATTCCTTTGATATTGAAACAATTTTCAATATATTTCACTATCAGTCCCATGGAATATAGTTGAATGACACTTAGGATATTGTAGCACAAACTATAAATATATAACACTACAGTTTTCTAGAGCACTTCATTTAACAATTCTATAATTCCAATTCATTTCAACATTAACAATCCATAATTTTCAAACCGTACTTTTACATCAACCCATTTCTTAAAATTATTCCGAAATTGAACATTCTCTATTATATGCGATGATAATCTGAAATGTTGAATCTTGTTGTTGTTTTTCTTTGTAGAGTTGAGAGCTATTTCTTTAATGTTTGATTTCCTAATTTGTTATTTCCTCCCATGAGAAACATGTTTTATTTGAGGATATAGTAATATTTTCTGATACATTTTCCATATGAATGGGTTCATCAAACCCATACTGTTCTTCCGGTTGAGAGTACCTGTTTTCAAGAGAAACCTCTCTTGTTTGGCGAGTATTGAATTTTATGAAGGTTACGTATGTATTGTTCCCTCCTTTCCTCTACCCACAATGAATAAATTTATTTTCATACGTAATCATTGAAAACAATACACATTGAAAAAATTTATTTTATACGATTATAGATGTGGTATCTTATACTTTTTTTTGACTTCTAGGTGACTCCCCATTTAGGTAACTCTTTTACTCTACAAAGTATGACAAGTTGTGGCATAGAAAGACACATAGTTGACATTTTATAATACGAAATTTCATATCATTTCTGATCCACCACTTGTACCCTTCATTAGGAAATATAATTTACTAGATATAATTTGTGAATACTTGAGGATAATTTTCAATTCTCCTTTAAATTAGATTTAAGGAATTATTTATTATGACTTCCAGTGCCTTTGTGAATTGACTGACTTTCTACTTACCTTTATTTTATATCATAGAGTTTCCAACCATTTATGTTTTAGAATCAAATCCAGTTCCAATTTTACCTAAACATTTGGATATCTTATCATTCATTAACTTCATTACTCCTTCAGAGCTATTCTTATCTCATTCTAACAACTCTAAATTTGATAATATTCTAAATCTAATATCAAATTTATTTCCATTATTATTTATGATGTTTCTAGATTTCTCCTTATACAAATAAATTCTTCTTCATGTCCATAAGTTATCTTAGTCTTCTTCTCTTGTCAGGAAAAATGTACTTCGTTAAATTTTTTCTTATTTTAAATCCTGAGGATAAATTCTACAACTTATTCTATGAATATAAGAGTTCATAAATTATCTTTTTCTCATCCTTCATGTCAATCAGTTTCTCCTTCAATCCTGTCAACATACTCTTATTACAATTCTAAAAGGGCTCTCACATTTTAGTTTCTACATTGTTGAATGTAAAGCTTATCAAGAGCATCCTCATGTTCCACCCTTAGATATAAAAAAACTATCATCACATTTCCATTTTCATTTGATGGATTTAAATTTTTAATAGTAAAAATCATGGATACGTGGGTCTCATATATTCACTATGGTGCTTCATGATCCAAAAATTCTATATCATCATATTTTTATTAACAAAAAACATTGTATCCATAAATTATTTCATGTAGTAATGTCTCCCTATTTTTGAATCCTTTTTTCTGGTTTTTTATTGATTCATTCATTAATTTCTTCATTATCTTAAATCCTTGATAACTAATAGAAAATGATCCCAACTCTACCAAATCCAATAAAGGTGAGAGGAATCATTCCATAAAATCTCAATTTTTCTATTTTTAATTTCATTGAAGAACGATTAATATGTTTTCCATCCTCATTATCTTAACAAACAAAATCTTACAAATCATCATTTTATTCCATTAATTTTACTTTCAGTTCATTTCTTACTCGAGTTATTTCATCTTCTTATTTAAATCTCATTTCATAAGACACCAGACTACATAGAAGGGAATCATGATAAGGTTTAGAAAGATCCATTTCCTCAATGGATGACACTTTTGGTGTATAAAGTGGTGGAATAATTCTTAATATTTTCATCCGAATGTCAATATCATTAATTTCTTCACTATGTCCTCGAATTTCTCCCACAATCTCAGTAATTTGATTAAAAAATATTCTTCAATTTCAATAGTATGCATTTTCATATCTTTTAACATATTATGATAAATATAGATATTTTCCTCTATAACCTTGTAGGTACCATCGTAAATTTTTTTAGGTTTTCCCACATAGGAATGGATGGATTAAAACTCATCATATTTTGATATATTTGATCAAATATGGGTATAATAAGGGAATTATTCTCTATGTCATTTACATCAAGAATTTTCTTATCTGTTTCAATCATAAACTATTATGTCACATAAGTGATGTGAATCCCATATGCAGTTGAAAAATGAACTCTCATTCTAATAAATCTCATATGAGATCTCATCATGTTCTTCAAAACATGGTGCTTTCTTCAATTAAATTGGGGGAATCCATGAAACATTAATGAATTATAAATGAAAAATATAATATTGATTTCACTCAAGTAATACGTACGCTCTATGACCATGAACCACCCAAAGAGGGGGGTGAATCAGGGTGAAAACAATTTATTTTTAATATGATGGATCGTTTTACCACATTGTTTGGAACATGATAAAAATTAATGATGGAATCATTAATTAATAAAACATTCACATGTAGAATGAAAATAGAAGTTCAGACAAGGTCATCCTAAGATAAGAAAACTATTTTTAAAATAATATAGTTATAGAAAAATTCCTCTATTTTAACACTTCTATCAATTCCCCAAATCACACTAATTTATAATAAGTCTTATCTTATTTAATGAGATGAAATTTTCTTATGTATATTAGAATTTTTGACTTTTCCCTAACTATCGAGATAATACTCATGCACCATAGTATACATTTATTTCACATGAAATAATTGTCCACAAAAATAGTATTTTCCATACTTCCTTTCATGAAGATTATTCACGATGCTCCTTCACAAATCTCACAAACATAGTGATGAAAACTACCTTCAAGGAAATCAAACTCATCTTGTATTACCTTCAATCATGAAAATCTTTCTTTCAATTTAAATATGTATTGGTCAAGACATAATCATTATTTTCAGGATTTTGTGGGTCACCATGAATATTTGATTCGTGAATCCCCAATCCTTCATGGATTCAAAATGATTGATAATTTTCTTCCAATATTTGTTTGTATTATTGAATAGGGGAGAAACATATTTATTGGTTTATCCTATCCAAAATATCTTATTATCATAGTGTATTTTGTTTCCTAGAATCTCAAAAAACATGTTTTTGAAGCACTTCCAATCTTGAAGATCCTTTGAATTGTTAAACACTTTTGATGATTATTGTTTTCCTGTATTTTTTTGTTAACCATTTGTGCATTCACAATGCTCCCCTTCTTGTAGTTGTAGAGATTATTGTCAACCCATCATGCACTGGTGATTCTTATTGTAGTCCCAAATAAAACAATATTTTCATAGCATGTACTCAGAGATCCATACAATTGTCATGGATAACCTTTTTTGAAAACCAGTCATCTTGAAATTTATTCATTTACAATATTTTTGAATTTTATGTCCATAAAATATTTTTCATAAATATTTCTCTACCCACCTGATTATTAGGATATATTTTAGAAATCATTAGGATGTAACACCTATTTCAAATTTTTTTTCTTCTTATAATATATGGTCACCAACTTTAAAAACACCCTGATCAGTGGATTGTTAATTTTCAACACACAAAATCCAGACTCTATTTCCTACTATTAAAGGTTTTTGTTCCAACATTTAATACACTGAACTGTTGATTAGATGGGTGTTAAATCTGTAGTGCGACATTATAGGTGGGATTGTAATGTTTCCTCTTGATGAATGATGTGGTTGAATATTTTTCCTCACATCAATTGATGTTACCGGAGAAAAATTACCAAATAATTGATTTATAGTTAGCTATTTAATTGTGAAATATTGTTATAGGGGAATTATCGCTATCATGAAATTTGTGATATATATACATGAGACCAATGATTAATGGTTATTTTCCCAAATAAATGAGTTGAACATGTTCTAATGTATATTTTTATAGATAAGAAATGAATATAATGGATTAGTATACAACCACACTAAGAAATAATTCACAAATCAATATGATATGATTCAAATGAATCATAAGAGATTGACTAGAATGAGGATCACAACACATCTTATATTTTATTATATGAAAATGATATATCTTGAAATCATAAAGGAAGGGAAAAATATAATGGTAATCAAATGATTGTTCAAATATCTATCCATTTAAAAGTTAATGATGTATAGAAGGAATATATAGTTCCAAAAAATAATGTGAGAAATGTATCTTAGTATATATATTTTTATGAATGAATTATATAGTTCTGAAACTATGTTTGTGTCTCTTTAATACCATAATATATGAAGCATCTAATGCATCCATCTCCTAGTCATTCCTTCTATAAAAACCACACCATAATCATTAAATAATCTTGAGTTAATCAATAATTACAATTACATTTACATAAATTATCTTTTATGATATATATATTTAGATAATTAGACCGTCAATCCGTCATAGAAACTAAAATATTAAAATTTAGAAAATTTTAGTCAGGATCTAATTTTTCATAAAATAAAAAAAAATTGAATGACACTTTTTTTCATGTTAAAATTTCATTACATTTTCATGATCCCATACTAGACTCTATTATTAATTTAATCCTATTAAATTCTTTTCAAAACATGGTATGAGCATAAAAATATCCATAAGGGATAAATACTGAATTAAAACTATTATTCTTTATGAAACAACATAAACTATATAATTTTTCATAAAGTAATATTATATTCCTTTAAGAAGTAGTAAATACCCTTCAATGAATTTATGCTCATTTCATATCCTTTTTCTAAAAAACATATTTCATTAAAACTCATTAAAAGAAAAATATAAAATGTAATGGTAACATGGGAAATAATTATACATAAATGGAATAACCATGTATTCGACTTCCACACATATTAATCTTACAAATATAGTATCCATATGGTCTAATTCCACTACCAATTCATTGGAGGTTATAATATACCACCAATCATTAGTTTATTAGGGAACCAATAGTATTTCGTTTATCATTTAACCAGAAATCATTGGTCTGCAAAGTAATCTCTCTTAAAATTTACATGTACCGTTATATGATCGTAAAACATTATAGATTTCAATTATCAATATTTCACTCACAAAATATCATTTTTAATAACTAGAAATCATTTGTAGATAATAAAAAACAATATCCACATACAAACCCATTTTCCATACCAAAATAAACAAAAAGGGAATAACGGATTTATTTTCCCCATCTCAAAACAACAAGGTTTATAGGGGAAGCCATATTTCAAACAATGGTTACTGTGTTAGAGAAGTTGTTGTCACCGAAAATGTTAAACACATTACTTTTTTGTTACGTAAAATGAATCATATTACATGATTCTTTTTTTAAAGCCTTTGAACGAAATTATAATTCAATTGGTTGATTATACACTATATAAAATAAGGTGGTGTGTGACACAAAAATATGCCTCAATGAAATAATACTGATACAATTCGCTTACCTTTAGTCTGATAAGTCTTGCAAGTTATCTATATTCCTAAATAATAAAAATAGGTTAATTTATAATTTCATTAGAACCTTTTTTATTTAAATTATTCCTTTTATTTCACTAATAATTATGTTATAACAATTATATGATGATTTATGTTCATTGAAAATGTTTTGTCGATATTCGGTACATGAGTCGAAAATGAATATTTTATGATGTCAACAATCAAAATGTTAATTAATTACATCATCTCAAGAAACTAATTCATGAAATAATAATCACTTTTATACATAAATTATAATTTTAAATAAAACTACTTATGTATGGTATGAAAGATGAGAAATGTCATAATCATGGAGACGGTAGACAATAAATAGGCATGAGTAATTTTTCCATTATTTATAGATCATTATGGAAATAAGGTAATAATTATTTTATATATCCAGAATTATAATAAGGTAATTAAAAAAATAATAAACATTTAAATATACTTATATATAATATACATGTGATCTGGTGAAAAAAAAACAAGTCACATCGATTCATGGATGTGATAGATTACATGTATGCTTGAACAACGTTATATTATTTCTGTACAAGGAAAGTAAGAAAATAATTGATATATTCTTCTAATTTAATAATAACCATGTCTTAAATATAATATTAAATAATTAATTTCATCATTATTACAAGTCTTGAGAGATGTTTATGTACAATTAATTATATCAATTCGTGGAGTTCATTGGTCACTTGTATACTTGAATAATTAATTTCTTTCCCATTTGATGGATATAGATATGGAATTAGCTGAATATATTAGAATAAAAACAACTCAATATATTTAGGGTACTAGAGATACTATTTAATATAGTAATAAGAAAATTTGATGTTAGTGGTAGAAAATATAAAATATAAATACTTAAAGAAAACTGTACCTAATCGTTGGGTGGTCACCTTTGAATAACACACTAACACCTCTAAGGAGGGTGTTCTACAAAAATAATGACCACAATAATTTGGTTAAGGATTCTAGTAATTTGTTTTTGCAGATAATGGATAAACAAAATGTTTTTGGGAGTGTGAGTAATAGAGAGGAATGAGTTTATTTTTATAAGAGAGGGGTGGGGAACCCGTGAAATTAAAAACCTTATTTTGCTAATAAAAATTCAATATCAATTATAAATGTCCCCAAACTAATTTGGTTAGTATATATAATGATTATATGTCTAAATGTAATCATAAAATAAGTAAGACACAAGTTTTGGATATTTCTTAATCTATATCGTTTTATTATAACCCCTTTTAACTCTTCTCATTTTATCAAGTAATTTACACTATGAGAGTTAAAATAGTTACCTAATTATGCCAAACGACCAATGAATGAGTAATAAATGATATATATAGAGTTATCGCAACTTATTGAATAAATATTAGAATTTTTTTTCAAGAATATATGATTTAATTAAAAATTTTATATTTTAAAATATGAATTATTCATTTCCAACACTATTCATTAAACCATTTTTAACAAATTACATAACAAGATTATTACTTAGAAAAAATTACATTAAATCAATCCTAAAATGTCATATTAATACACAAATTTAGTTAATGGTATTAAATATTTCAAATTATATATATTTTAATATTATTAAAATCATTTATTTGATCCATTATTTATTAAATCTACTACTACTTCATATTTGTGTCATAATTAAATTTAAATATTTATTTCCAAAAAAATTAAAAATAAATTACTATGATGTAGGTAATTATTTTATATTTAAAATGGATTTTTTTAGTCCAATATAGAACATATAAAAATCCATTTTAAATTTGTTTTATTTATAAGAGTCTGGATTATGATATATTTTCTTTTATTTTAAATTAAATGTGAGAAATGTCATAATAACACCCATGGGGCCAAAAAAGTCAAAATTTTGATGAACTGATTTTATTGGTCGAAAATAACCCATCCAATAAAATTAGGAAAAGTTTTAGGATAGTTTTAAGTTTCTATAAAATTGTATACCTTTAATTAACCTATTTACCTTTAACTGTGAGAAATAAATTTAGACGATATTATTCACAAAATATAATTTTTATCTTATTGACCAAATTTATCATACTTATTATATCCATATATGTTTATATTTTAAATTTAAATTAAATGTTTTGGTAAAATTAAATTTAAAAATAGTCCCATTGTCAGAATGAGAAAATTAGTTTTTAAGTAAAACTTTCAAAATTTCAAATAGTAATCTATTCATTTTCGATATGAAATTGAATCCAATGTACTACATCTGATTAAATAATAAAAACATAAATTAATTAAAATTTACAACTAATTAAAACTAAACTCTAAAAATATAAATAAATTATAAGAAAATGTTGTTTTGAATTAAAATGTAGAATTTTCATTATTCATAAAAAATGAATTTAATCCGAGAAATGCCAAAAATCAACAAAAGTATATTTTGATGTACCAATTACAAGTAAAATAGTTTATTTTATTAAATAAATATTATAAAAGTGTTGGTCCTTTAATTTAAAATGTGTTCTCCATCAAATGTTTGAAAAACCGAAATTTTTGGAAAAAAATTTCTTTTATCCAAAATATTGAACTTGTTTTATACCATGTACAGAAAATATATAAGATGAAATTTAAAAATTAAAAAGAATATATTAAATATATATTGCATTGATAAAATCCATAAATAGTGATTTTATTATTTTATAAACTCACTTATTTTCTTTTAATTTGTTTTTAGAAAAATTAAATACTTTATATTCAGTTGGTTTTTTATTTCTAGGTTATCTGGAAAATAATGAATAATTGATAAAACATTTGTAATCCCTATTGTCATAATTTATTTAAAATAGTTCATTCCCACCTCTAAAACTATTATGTGATAACAACAATAAAAAATAATAATCATATATTAAATTTTTAGTATTCCTCAGTCCTGTGTGAAACCACAATTTGTGTTTCAGTTAATATTAACCATCTTTTCAGTTCAATCATATATCCTTCGTCATTATTTAATGTTACACCATTTTATTTTGTATTTAGAACCATAATTCATGATTACTGGAAACCACAATTTGTTGTTTTCTTTGGTTATTTTTCCCACTTTATCATTGAAATCATGTTTATTCAATCTGGTAGTGTTATCCCTTATAATAAAAATTTATTGAGAAATTTTAAAAATTCATGTACAATTTTGAATTATCCTACTATAAATTTTTTATTTTAATGTTTTTATTTTTTATGATAAATTAATGACTATTAGTTATATTTTTGATTCATTAAGTAATTTTTAGTTCACTTTGTTTTGAAATACAAATTTTTTTTATAATTTGGTTAAGATTATAAGTTTTTTAATTATAAAATATCTATAGTAATTTTTTTAAACATTTTTAATATATAATTGTTTTTATTTCTAAATTTCTTTTTGTCATAATTTTTGTGTGCCTAAAATGAGTTTTCCCTGAAAAAATTTCCCACTTAAAAATTAATTCTACATATTTCATGAAATATAATTATATAATTTATATTTACACATTTTTTTATTATTAAATATTTCTGATGGAAAATTATTTTTTAAAAATAATTTATCGTAAAATTTATCTATTTGATATATTATTCATCACATTTTTGAACATTTTGTGTTATATTTTAGGATAATTATATATATATATTTTTTATGATCAAATATTTATCAATAATTAATTTCTTTGAGTGTATTTTTTTATGATTAAAATTTATTTAATAATATATATTTTTAAATGTATAAGTGCTTCAATATATTCGATTATTATATTATTATCTTATGAATTTAATCATTTTAATTAGATAAATTTATGAATAACCACTGATGATTATGAAAAAAAAGTTGATGATTTCCTGGAATATTGTAAATTAAATCCTTAAAAATATTATATTGTTTTCAAATATTCTATGAAGTGTTTGAATATGTGGAAGTTAAAAAAATTTAAATCAATGATCACCGAATTTTCAATTAATTTTTACATAATTATACATATTGGAACAAATATAGTGGAATAATAGAAAATTCAACATCTATTATTAATGAAAATATTCAGAATAATTTATAGGATCTTATTAAAGAATTTATTCACTATGTTGTTGGTGAAAATATAAAAAATATCAATTTTGATTGATTTTATAGATATTCAAGAAAACTAATATCCTGTACTTTCACTAAATTTAATGTTTCATAAAAAAATTTTATATTGGATCACATTAATGAAAGAAATTGGTGAAGTGATAAATGTATTTCATAGATTCTTAATCTTTTAAAGGAGATACATCATGAAGGAAACGTAATATATATTCCAATAATGCTGTAAATAAAATTTTATTTCCAATGGTATTGTTAAATACAAAGATACATTCTTGACCTAATGATTTTGTTTTTTATATGAAATAATGTTAAATATTATCAAAATATACATAATACCGGACATCGTGTTATAGGATGAATAAAAAAATATCTTAGATTCATTACTAAGTATAGGAATCCAACCACCTTCTAAAATAATTGATACATTCGAATAATTCTATGTTTAATGATTTGATTTGAAATTTAAAATAATAAATAAATGGGTTAGATGAAATACTGATGAGCATATTCAAATGAAAAAATACATCACACTACAGTTTATCCACAGAGGAAGAGATTTGACAAATAATTTACCGGATATTGGATGTGAATAAAGAAATTTGATAATGACACTATGAAAAGATGTAATGAATCTCTATAATAACATTATATGGGAACAAATTTTATTTCTAGTTTTTTTGTTGTTTAAAACTTTCCCTCATATATAAGATTGATGAAAAAAATATAATTTTATGTGATTTAGGATTTCTAGACCAAAATAAATAAGAAATTATATAGATGTGAATAAATATATATTTTTTTAATATTGGAAACCATATAATATATATGTGTTGTTATTTCTTATACATAAAAGAATGCGTATTTTAATTTACATGGTATGATAATGTACACTACAAATGACATTCCTTTATATGATATCATATTATAATTTTGTGATATGGGAAATATAGAATTTCATTTCTTAGAAAATTAGAATTTATATTAAAAATTATTAAATGGAAGAAAGGTAGTCAACATCATACATATGATTTTTTTTTGAATATTTATCATCCATGTTATATATTTAAAAGAATAATGTAATGGTTAATATTAAAACAATCTCCCATAAAAACCAATTTTAACTATAGAATATTATGACAGGGTGAAAATATATATTTCACTTTTAGAATGATTTTATGTACATGTAATCAAAAACATATCAACAATATATGTAATATCTTATTAAAAATTCATTCTTGGAACTTTATAGATATTAAATAGTAAAATGAAATTATGCATATTTTGAAAAAAAATATGTGACATTTTTATTGGATCATTTTTAGACATAAATGGGAATATCAAATAAGAATTTCATGCTAGAATAGACATCATGTCCATTAGAATATGTTTGGAGTTAGCTCTCGATATGAAAGGAACCATATTATATTTTCATATGCCTCTACAAAAATTTACCAATTGTGAGAAGGTGACTATATTTTAGGTCTTCATGGTATTAAAATACCTAGTGGGTATTATTAAAATTTGAATATTTTTTTTATCATTGATGGATTTTAAAATAATAGGTAAAAAAGCTCGAGAAATTCGTATATTCATAGAACCATGGATACTAGTCTCACTGTGTGGTATATTTCTGAAACATGTTAGATGTATTATCATCATGTTATGTTCTTTATT
This sequence comes from Viscum album, assembly GCA_963277665.1. Taxonomy (NCBI): domain Eukaryota; kingdom Viridiplantae; phylum Streptophyta; class Magnoliopsida; order Santalales; family Viscaceae; genus Viscum; species Viscum album. The sequence goes on from OY728152.1 coordinate 719,259,654, forward strand.
AAAATCAATTTTTAAAAAAATAATATATCCAAGTTTTTTTTAATTTTGTAAAATAAAGTTGTGTTTATACATTTCCAACTAGAAATATATATCCCACATATTTTATTGATATAATGGTTCATCTAGTGACTCATTTCATTCATGAGATAAGAATGTTTGGACCTTTTAATTTATGATGTTTGTATCCTGTTTGAAGATATTGGAAAAAAAAGTAATTGGATATGTTAAAAATATGTTCTAACTACAGACCATTATTCATCAAAGAAATATACATCAGAAGGGGAGATTGAGTTCTATATTTATTATTTTTATGAAGATGATCATATTGGTCTCCCAATAACATGAAATTTTTGTGTTGATAGTGAAGGAATATATATTTATTAATTAAATATAATTTTTATTTCATGTGATGATGTGATGGAAGAACATTTAAAATTTTTAAACAAAAATGATTAGGATGATCCATATATGTTGTCACTTATTTCTGGAATTATAGTGTGATATGCAATAATATATAAATTTTAAGTTGATCAATATAGCTCATTTTTGCATAGTTTAATCAAAAATTTAACATCAGTTTTAGTTGATTAGTTAATTGAAATGGTTGGTAGTGGGACCTTCTCTTAATGTCATCACATGCTCATCTATTGATATTAATAGTGACATATTTTACAAGAAAAATAGTATTAAAATATTACGTTTCGAAAATGTTGTGTAATGCTCATTCCTAAAGAACAAAATTTTTCAAGTTCCAAATATAAATACCCAATTTCTAGATTAACAACATATTTTAGGGTTCCAAATATTATATTAGAAAATTAATATTATAATTTTTAGAAAAAAATGATTATATATAACTAGGTTGATTGTAATAGTTGTGTGGAATTTAATGATTATGGATTTACACTCACCTATTTGAAAATATTTAGTCAAAAAATCATTAATTTATCATGGTATCATATAGAAATGATACATTTTTTTTTCAATTCTACATTGAATGATCAGTGGTCCTTATTTTTTATTTGAAAAATAAGTTATTTAGTCGATGAAGGTAATGATGATCTTATTGAATTTTGTCAGTCTTGTTACCCTATTACATGATTTTGGGATTATAACAATAACTATGATGAAAAATTATTCCATATTGTATGAAATGATCATGTATAAGGGATATAGGAAAATATTAAATTACTCCCCTCATTCTTCATGTAATTAATTTCTATTTACATTTCTTTATCGACCCCATAACATTTATATTTTTTTCATAAATATTTTATATTTATAATTTTTTGTAATTATAAATACTTTTGAATAAATTTTTTTATATTGCCATATTTTAAAATTTTAATATTCTTTAAGATATTAATTGTTTGACAAAAAATTATTTCATTTTAAATTTTCTATTTTTATATGTTTTGGTATGTTTATCCTCAATCATTTAGCATTCTCTTTATTTCCCATTACTTCACGTGAGATCAACAGAATTCAAGACCTACTAAATCCATAATTGATTAAGGAGTTTTTATATAAATTTATTATTAATTAGTTATAAATGTCAATAATACAATAATATTTTTTTAATATTTTTTTACTACTTATAATATTTGTTTACTATTATATATTTTTTATGAAAATAAATTTTATTTGATTTTATTTTTTCGGATAAAATTATTTTATTAAAAAAAATTATCATTTTTAATTTTTTTTATTATGGTAAATGATATTTTTATATATTTGAGTTATTTAATTTTAGTCAAATATATGTATATATACATTGGTTGATGTATTATAAATCATTCAAAATGATTGAAACTGAGGTAGTGGAACAAAGGGATATTTTTTCATATAAAAATACATTTATAGTAACTAAATTTTTTAATGAAACTTAAATTATATTTTTTAAATTAATTTCTAACTCTTCTCCTTCACTAGGGATTATGGTAGAAAAATACTTTTGGTGTTAGATTACACATTTTCCAACAAAATGCACTTTTACATAGATAGAAATCGGTGATAATTAACCATTTTTGAAAATTACATCCCAAACTACCAAATTCCACAAGGTTTAGGACATACCTAACTATAAATAGTCATTGTAGGATATGTATTCTATAACCTAACTCGATTAGTAAAAAAAGTTATAAAAGGATCATTCACGGGTTTCCATAATAGTAAAATTGGAAAAAATATTTATTTCAATTTCCAATGGTTCAAATATTATGAAATTATTAAAATTTTAATTAATCAATTATAGATGACATTTTTTATGATAAACCATAATTATAAAAATTTTATATCATTTATGAAAACAAAATTGGGATATTTTATGAAAAATTGGAATATAACATATTTTATAGGTAGTGAAAAGAAAATAGATATGTTCATTAAGTATGAGTTCATTGATAATGATAAATTGAAGAAGTTTGTCTCTATTTTTCTGGATATATATTTTATGGAATTTTTCTGTTTGTTATAAAATTAATTTTCTTATTTAATTCTCATTATGTTATAAAATATTTTTATATATAACCCATTCCTCTAGGAAACTCACAATGATTTATAGTCTCACATTTTATGCTCGTATATATTATCATTGTTTGAGTATCCTTTATTAGATGAATAAATTATTTTTTAAAAACATAGTTAATTAAGATGAATGTCGTTAATTGGATTTAAAGAGGTTACACTCAACACTAAATCTCCTCCAAATCATCATGAAAAATTGAAAAGGTTCATATTTTAACAAAAATGAACATATATTATTGATTCATAAAAGGAATTAATTGATATTGATTTATATAATTAATGTATACCTTTCAATAAGGTTATTATTTTGTAATGTTATCTCTAAAATAAATCATTTTAAAATATTATATAAAAATTTCCATAATTATAAAATGTATTTTGGAACCATTATAATTTATTTTAGGAAGGATATTCATAACAATTCATAAGGAAATCTAGAACACCCTAGCCACATATGATGGTAGAAGGATGGTATTTGATTAAAAATTCTTTTTGGCATACAACCTAGTGTGACATCGATAGAGGAAGATTATTTGGAAGAAATATATTCATTGAAGACGAAGATGTGACAATTAAATAAGATGATAGTGGAAATTATTAAATAAAATGTTTTAACTACTCTTGTAGATGAGATGAGAAAGATGTAGATTGCATAACCTCTGAAATATTCCTATCTAGAACTTCCAAATCCTCATTTATTCACGACGATGCATTGTGAGTTTTCGTGATAAGGATCCCCATTTTTTTTATTTTAGTATACAAGATTACACATCATATGCATATGCAGTCAAGTCAGGAAAGTGTACAGTTACATGATATTTTCTATTCAACTACTCTATTTCCACTACCTTGTAATTAGATGTCTACATTTGGATAGAGTATTGACAATTTTTTACATTTTCTAGAAAATAATTTCTATAAATTGAAATATGGGGTACATGTTTCTTTTTATATTTTATTTTACATTAAATTCAAAATAACTTAATATATATTAATAAACTTACCTTATATACATGTTTATGATATTGAAGGAAACCCTATAATGGAAATTAAAATTTCATGTTCAACTACCAATAGATATTCCTCAGGAAGTTTATTGGGTAACAAAGTAATAAAATGTTTTTCTTTTATTAGATAATGATTATACATTTCTGTAATTTGTTGATATATGTGGAAGTCATTATAAATTAAATATCTTTAAACCCAACATCATGGATGTTTCAAAGGGCAACCCACTCAATGTACATGCGGTACAATTTTTCCCAATGTTAGTATATTTCAATTATTTATTTATTTCTATTAAGTAAAATTATTTTATAATGACATAATTAATTATATATATATATATTGTTCACCATATTATTTTCATCCAATATGAATTCACATGTTATTATTATTTATCAACCTAGATTACATTTGATAGGATGTGAAATATTTAAACTATGAAGAATGAAATGAATATGTATATGAAATATTGAAAAACACAGATATCACAAGTTAGTTAATTCCATTATTTTATTAGAATGAAAATAAATATATTCAGGAACCACAATTTCTTATAAAATTATTAAATATGAATATTTAGTTTTTTTATTAGAAATTATATGTCAGTAATAATTTCCCTAAACAATGTAAGGAATATTATTTATTATCTTTATTAGGTTGTGTTTAAAAATGATTTAGAAAAATTAATAATAATATTTTTTATTCCATGAATTTAGATCGTTAATCATAATTATTTCATTTAATATATGTATTGAAAATTTATATTTTAAAATGAAGTAGGATGTGGGTGGAGTACAATATAGATCACTATCTAATAGTGGAACCATAAAATATAGATAATAAGAATCATTAGGTTAACTAATTTTATATCATTTAATAATTTGTTTTCATTACATATGATAACTATTCTTTATATAATGTTTCATAAACATAATTTCCTCATCAAAAAGAGGATGATGAATGTGGATAGTATGTTTTATGATTCATTTTTGAGATAATCACACCCTTAAAAATAATATATTTTAAAAATGTTATTTTCATTATAAAAAATTTAATTTATCCAAATATATTCTTTTTTAATATCTAATGTGTTATTTTTTAGGATTTGGATGATTATTTTGTAAAACCTTAAGGACCAAGAACACCATAAAAATATATTTTTTCAATATATTCTAAGATTGACTGTTTTTTATATTTAGTTACATTTATATGTATATTTGAACGAAATGTTGTAAAAATTATAAATGAGTTTTATTACTATTATGATGAATATATAGTATGTTTTCTTTTTTTAGTTTATATTAAATAATGAATCTATCAGATAATATAATTTTCATCATTTTTTTAAAAAATGTAAACATTCAATTATTTTAAAATGATGAAATCCACTTGGAATGATTTCTGGGTAAGTTTTTACTAAAAATAGACATCAAAAATTCATATTATATTTTCAAAATAATGTTTTTATAAAAACTACATAGAAATATATTTTTACATTTACATGATTTCAATGTATTTTAAAAATTTATCTGGAAAGCTTCCCAATAAGGATTTAAAAATTAGTTTCTTATAAAACTAATGTCAAAAGTCATCCTAGATATCATTCCATGTAGGTTTTATAAATAACTAATGCATAAATTCTTCTATAATTTCCATCATAGATCAATTTTCAATGTGATATTTGGATAAATACACTGTAAAGATTCAATTTCATCATTACTCGTATCAATGTTGGTTATAAAAATACATTTAAAGGTCAAAATAAAACATTAATAGTGTTTTTACACATCTATCAAGTCATTTCAATATTCCACCATCCTGAACAGTTCCCTTAATGTATCATCTGTACAATATAGTAGATGATGGTACATATATATTATCATCTCTTCTTGTTACAATACCTCCTTGTTGAACATACTTTTCTACCTCAACAATACAACAAGGTGTGTTGAAATGCTTCACAGAACATTGTCATTATGATATATAACATTCTGGAACTTGTCCTAATATGAAATACCATTATCCAATAGTAAAACCTCTAGTATTATTATATGTAAGTAATTTTGTATTTACATTATCAATAAATATATATGGAACACATAATGTACTTCATATAGGTTATGTGGGAGTTCTATTCAATGGACCACCACTCCGATGAATTTAAGGATCTCAACATCGAAACTGTAACTTGGAAATATGTTTTCCTTTTTCCAAGTCCTCATGAATATATTCCACATCGATATCTAATAGAACACCTTATCTTTGACATTAAACTCAAGGTTTAAATGGTTGTTGTACATATATATTTTCTATCAACTGTTTTATATTTCAATTTATGTTTAATGGTTTGAACAATATTTATATTTTCATGTATGAAATATTGTCTCATTATGTGAATCTCTATATATTTAACCCATATTGATAGTTTCTGACGCCTATTTCCATATAGAGACTCTTAAGGATGAATTTGAGTTATAGAAAATAAGTTGTTATATGGTAACATAACTAGTTAAAGGTGATTATCCTAAAATACTTGTAAATCCATTAAACGTTATCTTAGTGTATCCTAAAATGTTTGAGAAGTATTTTCTGAAATTCCATAAATATATGATAAATATGTAGTTCCAAACAATAGTTATATATACATAAATTACTAAATTATTCATTATAACATTTAGTTAATACTCTGATAATGATGAAATTCAATAGATAGTGGAACTCCATGGATTCATTCAACTTCCATTACAAATATCATTGTGCATGTCCATGATTGAAATAATGTATGATAATAATGAAATGTGTGGAATTCGTACCTTGGTCATCTACAAAAAAAGACAATGTTATTGGCTTTAGGTGTCTTGGGAGTTCTATGATGAAATGCGTTGTTTAATTTTTTTCCATTCACATTGTAGTATATATAATTGATGCATCATACCATATGACTCATATCCTTACACCATGAATTTTTGAAATTCCATGCATCGTGATACAAACTATGAAATCTCCCTCTTCATGTTATCCCATCATAATTTATGTTTCATAACTCTATACATTTTTGTGCTTCTATAAATAAAGATGGAAGATCCATTAAGAAAATCCAAATGTAGCCATTCAGTACTTATTTATATAGGACACATATTTTTGTTCCAAACCTAAAATTCCATATTTAGAAGAGATGAACAATTTAATATTAACTACCAACTTCTATAGAAACAAAACATGTCTCTAGGACTCCATAATCCTCTCAATAATAGATGTATCATAAGTTATTTTAGATATGTATTAATAATTTCCTATTATTATTCCAATATCCATCCTTTTCATGTCCTATTAGATAATATCCCTTTTATTACACATTATGGAAAGGGATGTGTGATCATTTTAACCAAAATCATCTACCACATTTTTTCATTCTTATTATTGAAGTTTTCTGAACAATTTTAATCATTGATCATCTTTATTAGACATCAGTTAACATATTTTTCTCTTTTTTTAAAAAATATACTTGATACTGTATTAATATATATATATATATATATATATTTATATCACACTTTTATCAATATAAAAAATGTTTTCATATCTTCAAAATAATGTTGACTTCTTCCTATTCTTGTTTAAGTGATGGGTAGATCTACTCATGGATTTTTAATTGACTGAGGGTATAAGATATCATTTTCTCATATTGTATGAGAAAACAACCCAATTATATTTTGGATGCATCGCTAAAGATCCAAACTCCTTCCTTGGTGATATGTAATAATTCACCAAATTTTTTATTATCCTATTCATGGGCTACTTATAGACTTGTACACATTCCTCAGTCCAAGAAAGTAAGGCTCCCTTCTATGTAATCGTTTTTAGTGGGAATCAAAATAATGGTATATTTTCACTAATCAATAATAGTACGCATCTAGTATACCTAATCTATATATTTTCATCACATATATTGGTTGGGTTTAACCTTTTATTACACTTATTTTTGATGGATCCAAATATATCTTTTTTGGTGATAACATTCCCTAATAATGTTACTTCCTCCAAAAAAATGACAATTATTGTACATCATATATATCTTTTCCTTCTGTAAGGTCAGTAATAAAATATTAAAATACTCTTATTTTTTCCCTTTTATTTTTTAGTAGATATTAATATAACCTATAAACACTATAAAGAATATGTGAATTTAATCTTTACGACTCAATTCATGATGTTAATAATATGTGTTTTTGAATTAGTGAGGCCAATTTGAATCCCCATAATAAAGTGCTTCCATTTCCTTGTACAAAATATGGCCTTGGGTATATCCCAATTATTCACCATTACATGATAATATCTTAACTGAATATCCACATTAAATATGTCATGGGATCCAAATTTCTGATCCAATTACTAATCATTATATGAGAGGGGATACATTTTCTTTATTGTTTTTTTGTTGAGATCACAACAGTTAATGTAGATATTCATCAACCCATCATTCTTTTTGAGGAAGAGGAATTGTTCACGATATGATGAATCACGTGGGTGTATAAACTTGTTATCCATATCCCCCTATATCATTTTCAATATCTCCTTAGTTTAAAATATTTTCATTCTTATATGGATTCTTGTATATTAAAAAATATTCATATACAAATTCGATTAATAAATCATCCTCATGAAATGGTGGAAGAACATGAAATTATTATAAAAACAAATTAGTGTATTCTATTATAACTGGAATATCATCAAGGATGATCATTCATTTCATTTCAATCATTTGGTAAAGTTATTATTTATATTAATGGAATAGATTCATCTTTTATAGTTGGGAAACAATGAAAATTCATCCTCCTACTTAAAAGTATTTATAATTGTAGATATATGCATGATACAAAAGATGATTTCCTTCTCTAAAATATTTATATTTCCTCTATTCATATAATTAAAATACACACCCATGATAAATTGAATTAATCTATGTGGAATATCAAATGGTTTTCTAGTAAATTTATCACGAAAATTAGGACACCAAATGAGTTATATTATTTGGATGTAATAATTGACCCTTATTCATCATCATCAATAACTCAACATTTATGTTTTATGTTGGTGGTTTAATAGATAAACTAAAATTAAATGATATTAATACTTTTGTAGAAACATTACAAAAAATTATGTTCTATATCATTGAATGAATAACTAGAATATGTGTCACTACATTTTTTTTAAGATCCACCTTAGTTATTTGGATGAAATTAGCTCACCCATCACTTATATCCATGGAAGTTGTCTTCTCCAGTTATCATTAACATCCCTTGATATATGGAATTTATTCACATAGTCTCTTTGTTCGTTGATGTTGTCTTATTTTACAATAATATATGGGTTTACTGGAGATTTATTTTCTTTCATAACATATACATGGATCTCATATTGGTAGTTACAATATAGGTTCCCTTTCTTCCCACACTTAATGAATTTCTCTATCTTCATCAAACCATTTCTATAATTCTTATTCACATAAATTTCAAAAGAGGGATTATAGAATTTCATACCACCATAATATTTATGCACCTCTATACCAAAATTATTATCCCTTCTAACCTTTATTCCCTAGTCGAAAAAGATCATTAAAATTTATTGTTCTCTTCTTTGACTTGGAGGGCATAAAAGCAAATTTTCTTTTATCATTCAATGTCACAAATTGGAAAATATTTTGTACATATCATTGTCCCATCAAATAATTCTACAATATTAATGTAGAATGTAATTAAAAATACAGAGGTGTATCATGAATATTGTTTGTTGTTTTTTTATACACTCTGATATATTCATCTTCATTTTTCACAAGGCTATGAAAATCCAAATCCATTTTAAGTAAGATATTGGATGGAAAATATTTGTTGAATTTTATTATTAAATTCATTTCTCTCTATCACATTAATCTATTACTTGGGATTCAAATTTTTATTACTAATGTACTCAATTTATCTATTCTACCATTTCATATTAAATAATAAATATCCAACATGTCCTCCTCTTGGACATACAATTAAATGATGTTGACAATCATTTCAATTGATTTGATCCATTCCTATATGATTAAGTGATCATAAGATCCACTAATAGTTAGATGCATTTGTCATATAAATGTATAACTTGAAATATTAAATTTAAAATGGATGTTTTATTATTCTACATTAATTTCCTTTCACTTCATAACATTATTCAGTTAAGAAAATATTGTCCTGAAGTTCATGATTCCTACTTTAATTGGGTTGGACATATCATTTTTGCAATCACCACATTTTTCCTCACGATGGATGTTGACATGGTTCCTACAATTTCTACCCATTAAATTGAAATTAATTGAAAATTATGGATTATAATTTTTTAAATATTTAATACAAAATCTGGAAACCAGGAAAATTAATGCCATTACTCACAGATAACATATTTTCTCTAACATAAATATTTATAGTTTTCAATCAATATTATCATTATCGAATTTAGAACATATAATCTTATGGTTATTATTGTTCCCATAATAATTGTTTGTAATGAAATTGGTATTTTTTCAAATAATTAATCCCAATTGATTCGAACAAGGATTGCATAATATCTTATAATCATTAACCAGGTGAAAATCAAGTCTAGATCAATATTCCATTTTCAATGATATTCTCCTATGTATAACTGTGCTAGAGACACATCATCTGGTATTATGTAGGAAGGTTTTTTATGAAAGATAGATAATATATTCAATAACATAAATTATAGTTTTTTTTATGTTTAACATCATATATAAGGATTTCATCAGTGTTTACTAATCCATATACCTAAAACTAAAAGTTCCTTCTTCTGATACAAGAAATAACAATTTATGTTTTATTTCATTATAATTCCTGGTTTATTATACAAATAAAAAATAAGTACATCAGCATAATAAAATGGATCATATTCTATTAAAGAAATTACATACATAATACATTGATAAGAAATATGGTTTTAGCATCGTTATTTAAAAATGATGAAACATGACCTTATATTCCATAGATCTTATAAAGTAACAACAGATAATATAGGGACATATATAAAAAAGGTTGATTTCAAAATAACAGAATGGAATAATATAATTTTTTATGATAAATTAGTACATGTAGTACAGAATACATATAATTTTCACATTATGGGGGTGATAATCATAATCTCTATCAATGATACATGTTATAACATGACAACATAAATGAAAAATAAGAATGTGTAAACATCATAAAACATGAAATAATAAACATAATTCAAGGAAAAATGAAATTAAATCATTAATAATATGTTTTGAATAACCTCCCATTTACCATACAAGGAATCTTTTGAGATGAAAATGTTACCAAATGCAGCGGAGCTCTATATAATTTTGGGTTCTCCCATCACATTAATATCATGTTCATGAACATTTCTGAAACATAGATCATACAACATGAATATATATTCAATTAGTATTAACCACATGAAAATGGAGTGCAGGTTAAATACATTAATGTAAAAAAATCATTGAATGATTGTTATAACATGGTTAATACAATTGAGTTGAAATTGAAATGGTAACTCCCTTGAAAATGTTTTGCATGGAAAATCAAAGGATAATTTTTGTTAAATAACATGAGTACATAAAGCATTATTGAAGGGGTAAATTTGTGGTAAATGTTGTTTTAATTAATTGTCATTCATATGGATGGTAGAAGTTATTTTTAAAAATATATCCCAACATGAACTGTTAGAAATATAAAGGAATGTCATAATAAATGTTATTGAATAAAGAGGAGATCGATATGATCCCTTACCTTGAAATTGAACTTCTAAAAGCATGGGAGGAGATTTTAATATATTGGTGGAACATTAGTAGGTCCTTATTTTTGTAAGGGTAGATTTAATCCATTATATATCTGTTTTGAGTGAATATGAAAATACATTTGGGAGAGTTTATATATATAATTTTAGTAGATATTTTCATTCATTTCAATCCATTGGTTTTGGATTCTATATGATAATGTAATAAAACCACAATCATACACATGGAATATTCCAATGGTTTCTTCCAAAAATTAATATTACTTATTTTATAAGGATAATAATCTGGAACATTAATATAATGTAAATGTTGATGTAGAAGAGAGTCGTTTTTATAAATAATTTATTTTAAAGCCCAAAATATAATATAGATTATGGATGATATATTAAGGGTTTTTTAATTTAATAAAATAAATTAATGTCACACTATTTTAATGGAGAAACATATGTTTTCTTATGGATACACATTATAGTAATTATTAAATCACTTTTGGGATTTTATGATCTGATAATACAAACTTCATAATTATATCGTATTAAATTTTTACCTAAAAATTCGATAATCTCAGATGACTGAAAAGAAAACTATTGGATTATTTCGACAATATTATTTCAAAAAAATATATATTTTTTCAAATTAATATATAAGTACAAAATATTTTATTCATAAATATAACATACATAATTATTGATAAATACTATGTTTTTAGAGTAAAATTTTTCTAACTTAAATAACAATTACATTTGTCTTCATAAAATTTTAAAATAAATATTGTTTTATAAATTTTATTTAATAATATTAATTTTTAAAATATAACTTATTTTTCAAATTATTAAATTCATCAAAAGGAGTTTCTCAATCACAACAATATATTTTACAAACATACAACTTATGTTTCAACATATCAAAATCTAATTTTTATAAAACAAGTTTTTTTAAAAAATTTATAATGTATTATTATAAAATGTAAATATAGTCATTATTTTTTTCTAAAGAATAAAAATTAATACTATTACTATAAAGGTACATAGTGATTTATTACACAAGTGAATTCCCTAAGGGTAAGGTATGTAAGTGTGATATTTTCATTAGTTAGTTCAGTGAACATGGTTTGTGTCGGTATCTAATGATATTTAACTACTATTGTTAATGGTTTCACCCCCACTTTAGTTTTTAAATCTCATAATGAGATTGTTCAATGGAAAATCCATGTGATTATATGTACCTAAAGAATATATGATAAGTGGTTTTCAAAGAGAAAAATATTTCATTTTGAGAAAATCACATATTTTGTCTAGGTTAAATTTACATTTCCATAAAAATTAATATAGAGAAATAATTTAATAAGTATTAAACAATTATATGATCAATGATAATGAAGCTTTATGGTATTTTGAGTTTAATTTAATATAACATATAATGGTCTATATTAACTAATGCAGTGAATTTGTTTTTAATTACTTCAATACATTATAATTAATTTACTCACATAAAATAGTGAATATATGTTATAAATGATAATGTCATTATAATACCTTTTGAAACAAGGTTCCTAGCCTTTATGTATTAAAATGTGAGGTAATGATTGGAAAATATTGTGATTCTCTATTTCATACCATACTATCAAACCTTCCATTAATGTTCCTTGTACTCATTTTCCACACTATGATATATTACCAAAGAGGTTATATGAAACCTCCATACTACCTCATATCAAAACAAATTAAAAAACACAATCCATCCCTAGAAAAAGATGATGTTCCACCAATATTCATAAAACAGATATTCTATATCTATTGACGATATCTGGCCACATAGAAAATCACAGTCAATGTTCCACAACTAATCCTCTATCATATAGTAAAGAAGTAGTGGAGTGACCAATATTAACATGAGAAAAAAGAAACCCCTCCCATAAACTTGTTTATGTGAAAACTAAACGACTTGGTTAAATGTCTCATTCATCAAAAAAGAAAAGGAAATTAAACCTTGGAAATATTCTGCAACTTTTCCCTTCTTATAAGTATATAATATCATGGGGCCATCATCTAGTGGAAACTAAAAAAATTTCCTATATATTAGGTTATGATTTATCTATGAGAATATATACATCAGAATTAGAGTTATCAGGAAACAAAAAAATCTCTCCCAGATGATAGTTCCCCAATAACTTCAGAGTGAAAACAACAATTTCCAACTCTATATCCTATGTCATGTAGTACTTCTCATCGGGTCTAAACTACCTCAACCCATATGAAATCATTACATAAATTAACATTAACACGCATACAACTCCATATCTAAAGGAATATCAATACACTACATACACAACATCGTCCTATTTTTTTTTCAATATTGGATAACAATTCAACCACAGCCTCAAATCCTCAAAGGATCTATAAAACTTCTCAATCGAAGAAAAAAATACACATTCCTCTTTAGGGTAGTCAAGGGATATTAAATCCAGGATAAGTCACCTATGAACCTCTTATAGAACCCTTACAATCCATGGAATCTTCGCACCTCTGTCACTGTCTTGGATGTCTCCCAAGAGATAATATCATAAATCATTATCAATATCAATGAAAAAAATACCCAAAAGAAGAAATATCCAAAAAATTAAAATGATATGAAAATTAATGTTTCAAAATCCTATTAGTGGAGGTAAAGATTTATTATTTAAAATATAATACATTAAAAAAATTATAAAACCCATTCCCTCATAATAAACTAACCATTAAAATCTAACTACCCAACTTAATTTGAAATATCATATCCAAGTCTGACCCTTGAGGTTTTATTAAGATCTGAGTTTTTCACATGGTGGATTGGATATTATTTAAACCATGTTTTCTATCAATGATATGATATTAATATCCTCTATTATTGTTTTTGGGAGGTGTTCTGAGGCCCAAGTGGTTCCCCTTGTGCAAATAAATGTCTTAGGATCATTGAGAAATGAAATTTCATTTTTTATGGGAGAAGGTTGGTATAAAAATAATGAAATAATTTCACAAAAAAATATTGATTGGATTTTATATGTTTATGGTGTCATTAAACCATGTTAGGCTCTCATGGATAATATATGAACTCAATAAAAAATTTAATCTGTATTTTTATGGTTGGGGAATTACTTGTTAAACCATGAAGACCAACAAATTGAAATATCCCTTCTGAGCTAGTGATGTATGTATAAATGGTTTACGTTATGGATACCATTATTCCAAAACATGGTCCCCATTAAAATTGATCATTTTTTTGTTTTATTACATCTATAATATAATTTATTAATTATATTTTCCCCCTTCCTGGGATTCAAACCATAAAGAAGATGCCTCCATCCCTCCATGACCTTTTTATTTGTTCACCCATGTATGGTTTCATATTCATATTCACTAACATCTATTGGGAGACCAGTGTAAATAAACCTCCAATAGACCTTCTATTATGTTTTTTTGGTTATGTGGTGGTACTCTATGTTAATCTAATATTATCTATTTTATATTTTTATGGATTCATATTTTCTCTTAATTAAATGAAATCCTATTCATTTTACAAGGCCTATGAACACCACTAATAAAGAGTTTGGTGGTCCCTAAACATAAAAAATCCTGTTTATTTGTTTTTATGTGGTTTACAATGCATGAACGTTTTCACATCCATTCATTGAAAATGTATAAATCAATTAATTTAATAGTTATTTATATTATTACAAAATAATAGTTTAAAATTATTTGTGAGCAAATTAATTATTATTCCACGTAGAAATCTATGGACATTAATTTTATCCAAATATGGATTAAATTAATGTTATGTCTTCAAAATTATAAAATGGTCAGATGAGTTAACTATATTTTTTAGATAACCACAAGTGTGTCACTATGACATAAATAAATTATTTTAATATTAATTTTATTAATCATTTATGATCAAAAAATTTATCATATAGGATTTATAACATATCCTATAAAATGAAATGGAGTTATGATTTGGAAGATATCAATTTCCTAAGTAAATTATTTTTCTCGATCATTTTTAATAATGTGAATTGGTTAAATCATTTGGATAAGGGTGAAAATTATTTTTAAGTATTTAATGGGTTTTAAAATATGATACAATTATTGGTGATAATAATGTATTTGGTAGAACGTAATTAACCAATAGTGACATATGACTTGAGTTGATACCATGAAAAGTGTAATGTAAATTGATGTCATTCGTTGAAAAAAATAAAATTGTATTTTTATATTAGATTTTCAAGAATGTCAGGATGATATCTTTATATTACATATTATAGATACTACATAATAATTTAAGGAAGAGAACTTGGATTTCATATGATATATGTTGTTTAGGAATTCTATTATGGGGGATCATATTTCATGTGTCTATTTACATGTTGGGATGGCTCTCAGGGTATTTTAGAACCATATGCTCATATAAATTTGTATGTTTGGAAATCGAATTTATATTAAAATTTAATGACATAGTTAGTGTCTATATTTTTTGTACTGATTATGGTCAAAGGAATTGTAGAACGAGAGAACATATACCATGGAAATATCAGAATTTCCTCACAAGTTCCATGTGATATGACATTGTACTAGTAATTCCATGTGGTTATTTATAGATTTCATCCACCATGATATGTTCATAGACACACACTATAATAGTTTGAATCTGGTATGGTGGATCAGGGCCATGAAGTTATGGATCAAAAATGGTATATCTGACATTGGGTGTCATTGTGAACTAAATTCAAACATTGGTTTTAATTATTTTATATAAATTTTTTATAACTAATTCATTGTTTACCACGCGAACTTTGTAATTCACAATAATTTCATATTTTTTATCCTTGTGATTATAGTAGTAGTGGCCTAATATTTTTTACCCATACCCTTCTTAGGACACTATAGAATTTTGCTAATCGAAAAGTCATTATTATTAATCCTAGGGACTGGTATAGGGCTTAGTTACATGTTTATGATAGTGGGATTAGTATACCGGATGACGGTATGAGGCTGGACTCAAGACCAGTTAATAATGAGGCTTAGTGTAGTTTTATTTTAGGTATTGTATAATTACTTTATAATTTTTACCCGAAGAACATCGTTGACATGTAAGGAATATATGTTATTGTGAAAATTTATCATTGTAGTTATTTTTTAAAATAAATTGTTTAATCTGTGATGTTTATCTAGATTTATTTATTTATTTTTTCAATACATCTATTATTATACCTCCACTGAAACAATGCCACTGTCTCCCGATGATAACCCCATGGGATCTACCTACTATTAAATATGACCGAGCATTCATTGGGGCATGCTTTAGGCCTTATATTGGGCAGACATGTGGCTCCATTTCAGTGGATTCCATTGAGGGGTATTGCTATGTGTTATCATGGTGTAATCTAATTTTAATTGTATATTTTTCATGGTATAGGATATATGAATAATTTATTTGTATATTATTACTTTTTTTGAGTTTGGGATTACTGAACCCAAACATGGGTGAAACCATGTTTTCAATTGTGGGACTCTATCTCATGGATTTTCCTCATAACCGTTGTGTTTTATTTTCACCATCAGTGACATGCATGGTGTGTGATGTTACAATTTGATGGGATTTATACTCTTGTACCTATAAGTAAATATATTGTGGCTGTGATTATACGTCCTTATTGGCATATAATAACTCACCACAAATGAATCATTCTATAGATATTGGAATTATGATGTCATTTTAATGCATCTTGATATTAGTATTAGATTTTCATTATATTATCCAAATGTATACTTGTCTAATTTATGTTTTATTTATATATAATTTACTCCTAATAAGGGTGTTGGAATTCAAAATTTTATCTGCCTCATATATTGTGTTTCCCATATAGGGTTATGGTTGAATAATATTTGACCAATTTCAAAGAATGTTCGAAGGACACATAAATGTATATAATTTGATTAATTTTTTAATTTTTTAAATAATTTACCAATAAGGATCCTATAATGTGCACTCAATCCATTATTTATAATGAACCATTATTTAAATAATTCCTTAGATTGTAGAAATACTGATAAACCTTGGAATTTTTATAATCTATGTGGTAATAGAAGTTCATATAAAATGTGATTATCCTAAGAAATGATTGTATGGTTAAATAAAATTTATTATGAATGATAGAGTTTTTTATAAAAATATATTAAGAATGAAATTCTATTTTACTATAGATTTAAAGAATATTATCAACCAAATGTATCTAAAAATTGAAATTTTAATACATTGGTCTTGGTATTTTAAAATGAACTTCATCAATATAAAAATATTGTAATTTTATTTATGACTATCAAAATGGGTGTTTTTCAAAACCACAATATCGTGTAATGTATTGAATTATTGATTTTTTTTAAAAAATACACAACTAAAACTAATTCATGTAATTTAATGAAATTTTATCCTTCTTATGTTTTAATGGAATGGCTAAATAAATAATATGAAATTATTTTGTAATGTTTATAAAAATGGTACATCTGGTTATATAGAGGACTTATGGGTTGATATTGACATTTATAAAGGTGTGTGGGGATATATAGAGATCTCATTTTACCAAAACCCTAAATTTAGTGTTTATCAAGATTTATTCCCTCTAAATAGAAATGGTGATGATTTTTATTCCATTTATGGGGATGCTTTTGAGGTTTGGTTAGGAGTATAGTGGTTGGCCCTATTAACCCTTAACATATACTCAAATCAGTGAGTCAGTGGACTAAACATCAAGGGTAAACCAAGAGAGTATTTTAAACGATTTATTGAATACCTTAGTAGTGTGATATAGGCTATGATGCCTTTCATTATGGGTTTATAGAATGTATGGTGCTTCCAATGGATGTTATAAATATGATTCATACATGGTGGTGTTGGGGACTTGTTTCTATCTTATATTCAAAAGTAAATAGAATATCAAGGATTGGTCCACACTGATGTGGATGTCGCTTGGGAACACAGTGGCTATATAGGAAAGGCGTAAGTACATAAAGAAGCACCCATCGTGATTAGTGGTTGTGAGTATAACTAATAAATATGTGAGGTGTCAAGATAGTTCTATAAGGGAATATATGTTTCCTCATGTTGGATGAAATGAACAAGCCAATTTCATAAACAATTACATGAATATAAATTTGATCCAAGTTCTAGAGAGGATTGACTCATGGGACAATGAGATGACCACTCTCGATTAGTCATAGTGGAGTGTTTGAACCTTGGTTCTCATCTTGAATCATACACTGTGATAAGGAATGGAAACAATTTCGGTGAATCTAAGGTGATATATAGAGATTGGTTTGTTTCAAATGAGGTGACAACATGTGTACGGAATCAGTGAAATTAATACTTGAATGGATATATATTTTAAAAATCCTGGGATGTTGGTTTATAGTATCAATTTTGTGTGTTAGATGAATGTTTTTGTTGATATCATGTATCTATATTTTTAATTTTATTCTAATAATATCCTTTTTCGAGGTGGGTGGTTTATCTGTGGTACCTCAAATTAGGCATGACTGACTTAATAATGAACATGGCCAGTGGTTAGGGCCTATGTGTCTAGTTTTATGTGATGTGACTCATGGGATACTCTGTTAGGATATGTTGATTGTCTAGTAGTAGTGTGTACCCATTTTGATTCTATTAATTATGGAAATATGAATTGGTATGCTTAGGTCCATTCATGTTCTATATTGGTAATTGTACATGTCCATGTTGAGGGGTGATGACCACGATGAGACATTGGAGGAATAGTTTACCAGTGGTTAGTTATAAAGAAATGGACCCTATATTGAGAGGTGACACATTATATTTGATCAAATACATGTTTCATGGATGATCAAATGAATAAAATATTGGATCATTTTGTACAAGATAGTGTGTGTGTTTGGGGAAGAAAGACATGTTTGAGTAGAAGGAAAATTCTAATAGTATTAGTGACCAAATACCATTGTAATGACAGATATAATGTGGGTATCCAACCATGATTTATTTAATGTGGTAATGATCACCTTTCATGACTTTCAATGAGTACACATGAATATTATTTTTCTTGGAGCATATAGTTTTTTAATGTTATTATGAAACATTGTTAAGAGAGGTTCTAGATAGATATGACCATTGTATTTTGTAATAGATTAGTTGTGGGTCAAAATATTGGGGTTTGGACTTAGGATAATGATGAAAACAACACTCGTATCCTATGGATAATTGTATCAGTTATGGGATATGAAACAAATTAATGAGTTTTAATTGGTGTGTGGAATCGATCTTTATAGGGTCATGATAGCACTAGATGCTAGTATGTGTTTACCTTTGAGGCAATACTTATTTATAAATAAAAGATAAAGTTATGATCTTAATTCAATATTGGGGAATTCAAGGAGGATGTTTCATGATTTTAATGACATAAATGGTCCAAGAATTGTTTTTTGTGGTGGATTGTTGGTTCTAATGGATCAATAAATAGAATGGTGTAGGGTTTTGGTGTTTTGAAAAGGGATTTTCACTTTAAGGTCAGTGTTATAACTTTTTGTGAGCTTCAGATGACACCATAATACTTTGGAATATTTTTTTATCATGGTTGGTAGTTTTATTGGTGGGTATCTTATGAAATCTAATTGTTGTTATGGTGGGTTAGATGAAGGTGGTATGGGCAGCTATTTTCTCATGTGTTTTGGTTTGGTTCCCTCATAATCACATTAGAAACATATATGTAGTTAAAAATGTCATTTTTAATGGTTTTTCAATTGATTTTTATGAAAAAAGTAGAATGGTAATATTTTATATTGATGGGTGAAGCAAGCCAATTTTTTCATAGTAGACATGGTTTAAAGTTAGTGAAAGTATTGAACAAAGTACTTGAATATGTTGAGGTAGGGTGATTCATGAAGTAGGATGAGAATGTTAGTAGAAAACTGAAATAAAAATTCAATATGCCCATTATAAAGATAGAATGAAGCAGGTTTTGGAATTTTGTTTCATGGGTTATTTCTATAGTAGGGAGAACCTCATATTTTTTTATTAACTGAATGATGATATGAAAATTTATTCAAAATGGAAGGTTTTGATAAGCTCCAAATTTGTGTTTATTAGATGGTTACTTGCATTGACTCATGATATTTCCTCCATGTTTCTATAATTTAGAGTTTATTATTGATAAAATGCTTGAAAATTGGGAGTGGAACTCATCCACTATGAATCATGTTGATGACCATAATAGGTTGGGTGGTGTGGTTGGATGGCCATTTGGGATATATTAGTGATTATAAATGTTATGTTGGGGATTTTATAGGGCCTTGGTGTATGGATGAACTATGAGGTTTATTATAAATATTATTTATAAGTGGGGTGATGGGATGTTTTTAAAATAAGGATTTTTATTGAGATTTTCAGAGTTGGGATATCATAGGGGGTATTTTTTACATGTGGTTTGAGGCTAAAGAGGTTATATCATTTCTTGGGTAATTAAGTGGAGATTTAGGGTTTCAAATTTTATATGTGGGATGTGTAGCCTACTGAATACGACTAGCACATTGTTATCGAAAACCAAGCACCCCAAACATGATGATTGGGTACCATATGTTAGTTTTTTTATTTAAACAATGTTATAGGTTCTAGGATACCCAACAAAACATTGAAGACAATTATAGAGGAATTTAAAACTTTTTTTATGGTTTCTTAAATACTATTAATTAACCATGTGAAACAGTATGACACATAAAGTGAGGCTTTCATAGTTGGTTCATGATATGGAAACCCATGCATCCAAATTTTAGAACCCCTTAAATTGAATGTTTAGTATTTTACCCTCTGACCATTTAAGTGTTTAACTTTATTTTCCTCACTATATTTTCTAGAACACATCTACAAGATGCCTCCCTCCAGATCCACTCCACATGGGTGGTTCTCCGCATCTTAAAACAATTTACATTTCATCCATTTTTTGCAGACCCTTTCAAAATTATAACACTTTATTTCCATCTCTCTTGGGTTTATTACCCTATTGGGCGGTGTTCTACAAATTTATGATAATATTCTCAATTTTCATTTAATTTTATTACTTTATAATTTTTTCTAATTTCATACTGAATTGGATGCAAATGCATGGTGTGTAACACCTATAAGAATGATGTATGTGGTCCCTAGACATATTTTATGGTATTTCTTCATTTTATATATCATACATTGTGCTGTTATTACATCCTTATGTCACGTTGATCATATTTAAATCAAACATGTAATTGTGCATTAAATTAGTTAGAAATCGTAGTTCAAAATTCATTGATCTCAAATGAATGTATATTCCATTTGAAATTCATTGGGCATGAATTTTACCCCATGTTGTATTTATTAAATGTTATACCTTCCAATGTATAAAATTTGTGGATGAGTCGAGTTCCTTAGTTTGAAATCATCATTTTAGTAACAAAGTTATAAGTCTAAGATTTTGAAATGGAATTTCATATGCATTAAAAAACGTATTATTTAAATATAATGAATAATTAAATTTATTATATAATAAATTTTATTAATGTGTTTGTATTGATTAATTAATTTATTAAATTAAATTTCAAAATAATTGGTGGGATGTTAAATTGGGTAAAGGACATGGTTAAAGTTGTACTTTATTTTGAAGTTGGTAATTGGTGTTAAAGGGTTATATCGTGAATAATGATCAGAAGGACATTAGTAGAATAAAATTAATAAATAGTGATGTGAATGTTTAGATGATTCCATGCTATGTGGAATGATAACTCATATTTGACGATGAAATAACTATGTAAGGATTTTGAGGAGGGATGATCAGTAATGCTGGGATAAGAACCATGGATTCAATATGTTACATGATATTTTGGAATGGTGTGATGAGATAAGTTATTTTGATTAAAACTTGATTGTTGGGAATTCTAGGTTTGAATATTATATTCCTCTTGTTTTACAATGACATGGGAATCACATTGGATTTCCTAGCCCCATGTGATTATTGTGGATTGGTAATATTGGGTTGAATTTCTATATTCCATTGGAATTCTTGGTTGAATTTATGTATTCTCAATAATGATTGAGGAATGTTGAATAAATGGATAAGAGCTCATATTTACCATGAATTATTGGATTAATACTCAAATTCTATATGAGACATCATGAAACTAAGAATTTGAAGAATAAAACTAGATTCCCTGTTCTTATTGATAGATTTGATGTCACACAATATGTCTTTAGAGAAAACCCCTTGATATCAAAGTTAGTTAGGGTCGATTGGGGCCATCGACTGAAGGATCAATAATGTTGTAGACAACCTCATTAGATATCATAAAATCGGGAGTTTTGTGTTTTATATCACTTTTATATTAATTATATAGTAACCATTAGACCATTTAAATTTACAATTATAACATGTAATTATATTTTACACTGGTTATTTTAGGGACATCATTGATGGTTCCCTATTTATTTTTACTCTCATCCTACTCTAGCCAAAATGAAACACTATTATAAAACAATATATTATTATTGATCACTGGGAAAGATATTTAGAAAGGGTTGTCAATGAAGATAGTTGGATTGGAATGCTAGTTTGAGTTTGCAAAATGTGATTGGGATTCACTAAGGACCAGTTGGGTATAAGTCTTAGTATAATATTAAAAGATAATTTTATTATTCAAATATACCATCTTCCAGTGCAGGAACCACGACATATATGGTATTCCAATTGTTATGAAATTTTAATACTATAGTTATTTTTTTCCATTCAATAATTTATCTTTGAGGGTTATATTTCTGTATTTATAAATTTTTTATTTAATTATACTGGTATAGATCATATTTCTCTCTGTAATAGTATCCCCATGATATCCTCAAAATTTATCTCCAATAGTCGGTATCCTCTAGCATATTGGGATGCTTTCTTGAGGCCTTTTAATGTTCCAACCTGGGCACTAGTTTAGTTGATTTTATGTTGGGGTGTTATAGTTATCTTTTCACATGAACCATGGGTACTGTAGAGAAATTTTTTTTTATAATGAAAAAGGATAAAGACCTTAAAATGGAATCAATTCCATGTAATCTATGTAGGATAATGATATCCACTCAAACCCCACGACACTTCACTCTCTACCTCTACATATCACAGTACTGATAATTTATGGAACCATCCCCATACATCCTAATATCCTGGAATATTTATCTCTCAATTATTGATACATTTTCTGTCATATCTATCAACGAAATAAACATGAAACATTCTACACTTCTTCTATAATTATACCTAATGTTTGAGTAAAAACAACTTACTCTCGTGATTTAATATGTTGTGGAAGTTGAGAAATTAAGTTATAGAAATAGACATCAAGATCAAATATATAGGATCCACCATCCTAAAACCATAATATTTTCATCATATTCATCCCATTATTAATTGGAAATAAACCATTCATAACCATTCTAATGAATGCTTCTAAATAATCCTATTTTGGAAAACCAATTAATATTCCCCTGCATTATTTCCAAATTTTGTAGTAATCCCATTTTTATAAAAACTCATAATTGATCTACAGTCCCCAAAAATTAATTGGAAAGATAAAAATCTTATATCCACTCCTTAACCTCATGTCCAAACACTACACCAAAATAAATCAACACTCATTACCACTAGAAACATGATAGAACCACATCACATGAATCCACCTTCCACTTTATATGAGAAAGACCAATGTATTTATTTAATAAAATTTCTCCAATATAAACGTCATAATTTAGAATTTAATTTCAAATATTTAAATTACATTCTAAGATAATGAATGATATGACAATATAGAATACACCATACTCACTATTATACCATCTATCCACAAAACTGAATCATCATTAGGGCATAATATCACTATTATCTCAAATCAAGGCCATACCTTCTTCCAAATACATATACACATTATTAATACATGCACTACAAAACAATTAATATAAATAATTATAAACAACCACATTATTGTTCCCACTATAATACCCTACCACATGGTAATCACGGATTACCATATCATAGGGAATCCCCAAAAATAATTTTCATAAAAAGGGAAACGAACGTCAAAATAATTTAATTTACTATTGGTAAATAAATTAAAAAAAATATAAAAGTGAAAACATTGTTTTAAATCGATAGTATTTTAATAATTAAATAAAACAATCATGATGTTTTCCATTGAAATATCTTTTTTTCAAAACCCATTTTAATAAAACATTCATAAAAATTTATTTCATAAATCATGGTTCTGACTAATCTCATCATAAAACACAACAAAACCATTCATAAAACCAAATTTTTTAAAATTACTAAAAGTTTATTCAGTGAAATGATATTAATCACATAAAATTTTACAAGAAACATATGAAAATCTATATTTTTTATTATTTAAAATAGGAAATAAAAAATTCCAACAATTACAACATGATTTCAAATATTACCAGATGTGTTAAAATTGTAATTGTAAAATTCAAAATTATTTTCAAAAATAATAATCCATCACTAACTAAATAGTTCATGTTAATTCAATATAATAAACAATGTGAATTTAATAATTAACATGTTTTTAATGGTTTCAAAAAAGGTATTTATTTTTTTGATGTTGTGGATTTTATCATTCTTCCAAACAAATATCATCCCAAATTAAAGATATTTAAAACATACCCCAAATATAGAATTATCATACAACAGAAAACAATCTTATCTAATATTTCATATTATTTTATTTTCATAGATGATATTCCTTTAATACATTTTTAATTGACTTCAAATATTAATCATATTCCCTTTATGTAATCAAAATGTTTATTTCAATTGATGTAATAGAATATAATTCATTAAAAATAATTCTATATAAACATTTAACTTTATAAAATTCAAGATTCCTTTACACTATTATCATATTATCTCAACAATTTATTATAATCAATTATATTATACAAAATATAATTCATTGTAAATAGAAAAAAAATTATGAAAGTAAAAAATTACATTAAACTATATGAACACATGTGAAAATTACATATTTAAAATAGTTACATGATATATACAATCAAAGAAAACACCATAAAGAAAAATAATATTATCATATGGAATAAAATAATTATAGAAATTAGTAATAAGTATCATAACAACACTATCACTTACCTAACCCATTCGATGTCTTGTAATATAAAATACATTAACTTACATTAAAGAAATAATTTGTTTGATTGTGTGCACCATAAACAACCACAACCATAAATGAATAGAATATTATTTTTATATGAATATTATAACATAGAAATTGAATTAGGAAATATGAATACAAATGAATGAACATTGATATATATTTATATAAAAGTAAAAAATATAAGTAATAATATTAAAAGAATTATAATACACTAATTTTTCAATATGAAAGGAATAATAATAAATTAATTTAATGAAATGAGAATATATTCTTCTAAAAAAATTTGAAGTTCATATATGAATAAATATAATTACATTATTACATTTATAGAAACACAATTTTAAAAACATAACCTTATAATTGAAATTGTCATTTCAAACTTAAATTAATGTTAATTATTAACATTTTACAGAAATAGTTGATTTTGGTTAAATATATAAAAAAACTAATATGAAAAAATTATCATTTTTCTTATATTATAACAATATAATAAAAACATGGATGATTAAAACAATGTTTTTTATATACCAAATTTATATATATGATATAATATTTTTCATATAAAAAATAATGTCGATCTTATAAATATATTCTCAACATTTTGGAAATCTAAATAATGTTTTTTCAAAATAAATCAATTTTTAGTTCTTCATTATCAAATTTGTATTTTCAAGGTCCCACATAGGATGGGTAAATTTTGAAATTAAATTACATATCATATTTTTAATATATAATTATTAATTTAATTTGAATAAAAATTATACTTTAATGTTTTTTCAAAATCCATTATAAGATAAAAAACAGTAATCTAAAAATGGGATTCATTGGGTTTTTTCCTCACACATTAATGTTATGTTCTGGAAATTCTATAAATTCAATCCAAAAAATGGATTATAATATTTTAATCATAAAAATTAATATTATTTAAAATATTCAAATTATTTTTTTGGTGTAATTAATAATAAAAATAGTAATGACATATTACCTCGGTTATGGTTAAAATGGGTTTATATGGGTTAAACTAAAAGATAATGGTATAATTTCAAAGTATATTTATATAAATATTACTAATTTAAAATATTTAGAAGATATATAAATTTAAAATAGAATTAATGTGAATTTATATAAATTTTCATAAGAAAATAACCTTATATTATTAATATATTTTATGTCATTATCTGTATGTATCTCCCCTCAGTTACAATGGGGAACCTATTCACCACCCTTATTAAAAAACGTAATGACTTATTGTTATAAAAATGCCAACCCAAAACCTTCATAAACTCCTTCATATAATTATTGATCATATATTCTTCTCCAAAAACCATCTTATTAATGATTATGTTGTAAGAAAATGGAGTCCTCTCAATGAAGTGGTAATCATATTTATAAGATATTTCAATATTTTTTCTTCTTTGGATTCCTCAAAATATATATTTTTTTCATAACATAGTCATTAATATTTCATAAATATAATGATATTTAATTATTATAATGGTAAAAATATTTTTAACCTTCTTTCCATAAAATGGGAAAAGAATGTATTACTTTTGCTAACATGTGGACTACCACCTCAATGATGGAATATAATTAATTTTCTACCACCATAATTCATGAACTCATATTATAATGGATCTAAATTTAATATATGATATTAATTTAATAACTATGATTTTTTTAATTATTATATCTTTTCTACCTTCTTACCTAACCATCTTTTGGAAACTGATAATACTGCACATGTGTATGTGTGTATTTCCACCTCAATGAAGTGATGTGATTCATTTTTCATTTCATATTTACATGAATGGTAGAATGATATATTTTATTTATGAAAGAATTATCATTCTATGAGGATGAATTAGTTTTCACCTTTCTTTTCTTATGTCCATCAAAATGTGGAAAAATTTCTTTTGCATATATACGAACTACCATCTCCAGGAAGTGTTGATATTAATTTTTCATCATTGATTTTAGGATGGTAGTATAAAAATTATATAGTAATTAAATATGATAAATATTAAAAAATTATTTATATTATATTGACGGAAATTTAATAAATTTTTAAGGACCATGACATCTATAATGAATCAAACATGAAAAACAATGTAGTGAACACCAGAAATAATGATAATTATTTATGAATAAAATATTATTAGTGAAAATATGTTATATTTATAACATATATTGTTTTATAGGTATGAATGTGATATTTTATAGAAGTATAGTAAATTATTATTTAATATATAGGATTTTAAAATCACTGAGGATGAAAATCATACATGATCCAAAGGTTTATCATTTCAAAATTGTTTCTATTAGACATTTGTCATATGCAAAAAAAATTATTTCATTTAGTATAAATAGTAACGCTTTGAAAATATATATAATAAATATATTTTATTAAAACGTTATTTTATTTTTCATTTGATTTTATTTCATTCAGTAGGTTTTTTATTCCATTTTACTATAGTGGTAATAGTTTAATTCATAATCACATCCTTATTTGGGATTATTTATGATTAATATTTGAATGAGGAATAATGTTTTCTAATTATCTTCAACCTAATATATTTTCTAATCATATTTTATTTCCTATAATTAGAAATATATTATAGAAATTACCTATCATTATTTAATCAAATGTTATGAGGATTCTTTTTAAATAATACCTGCATTTTTTAATTCTATTGAGAAAAATTTTCTTCCACATCCATACATTATTTAAATTTTTTTTACAAATGTTTATATAAATTTTTATAAAATTATTAAATGTTTTATTAATTTCATTTATACCATTTTTTAGTTTAATTAAAATAATTATAAATCAATCCTCTTATTATTTTAGAAATTTGTACCTTTTATAAAATGTGTTAACTAAATCAGAGATTTATCATTTAATTAACAAATTAATTTTCCAACCATAAGGAAATATATTTAACATGAATAATTTTTTAAATATTCTATTGTCCATTTAAATGAAATTATTTCCATAATATTTAATAATTTTTAATATTTCAATTAATTTATTTCAAAATGATTATTTTTCCCTCAAAAAAAGTCTAGTAATGTTTCAAAATTATATTCACTTAATTAAAAATCCAATTATTAAACATATGATTTACTAGGTGCATAATATAGTGATACCATCACCAATATTACCAAGGATTCATTATGATCATGACGTTCTATTAATTACTCAAAATAAAATATTTGCATTCCATCGGATAGTCTTAACGACCCATAATCTTGAATAATATTTTTTTCTGTAAAATTTATGGTTTATTATTTCATAATCAATAAAACTATAATTTTAATTTAACCATCGAATTTAAAAAATTATATGACCATTGGATATTATGAAAATTGGAAACAATAATAATTTTTAATGTTATAATTATTATTAATAAATGTAAATTAAAATGGGTAATTAATGTATAAAGAATAGTCGATGGCCTCAAATATTTGAATCCTTCCATATGGATACTATTTTTTAGCATGGAAAGGAGGTAGAATCACTGGTCTTTTCTATTGACCAAGCCCAATCGGAGCATCAAAATGTAATTCTTGAATGAAATCGACTATGGGAGAAGTTTAAGTTAATAGAAATCACCACCCATGCTATGTTGTATGATCCACCCAAATATTATATCATAATAGCACACCTTACTCTTAGGTCCTATGTAGTTTTCATAAGGAGTTCTGTAACGAGTACTCAGTTGCTTTTTGAAAACCATTTTGATAAATGAAATTTTTATTTCATATTATGGTAAAATAACCATCAATTGTTTTTCAAATCTCAAAGTTAATCTTAGATGTCTCATTTGTATTTTTCTAATAATATTCATATTATTTATGAATATTGAAAAAATGATTATTTCCAAAAAACAAAACTTTAAATAATTCATACTGTCAAATGATTTAAAAAAAATTGATATATAAATTTTATATCTTTACAAAATATAGATCCTGATATGATCTAGTTATTTTTTTATGGAATTGTAACATTAGAATAGTGTTATTACCCTTTTGAATTGTAATTTTATCAATTGAATAGAAACCTCACTTATGGATATATAAATGTAATTTAGGAATCTTGAATGGTAATGTGCTATAAGGGTTTAAGTAAATAATTGATTTAGAAATTATGAGTCATGTATTAGTATTATTTTCGAGTAAAAAGTGATTTATATGAAAATAAAATTTCACATGATTAATAAATTATTTTCATAAAATGGATTTCATTTTTAAATTCATAACATAAACATTATGTCAGGTTGAATTTATGATATTTTTATAAACTGATTTGTTATTCGGTGAATAATAAAAAATACAGTTTTTCAGTTTTTGATGGGGTTTTTGAAATCATAATGATGTAGTATGTAACTTAAAAATCATGTCTTCTCTTTAGGATTAAAATTTTATATTAGGTTCCCTATGAGGCCCAAATCATGGATAAATACAATGGGAAATCCCATGGTTTTTCAAATACCACTGATGAGGTGTCCTTATAAATTAGAAAAAAAACTGCCTCCATTTTACTATAAATTCCAAGGCATTCCTTCATTAATCATCATTCCATATTTATCATCCATGATGTTCTACAATATATTATTCCAAATTATCCTCTCAAGGAGTCCTAAAGCCCTTAATTTCCCTATCATATTGTATTATAAGTTACACTTCAAGGTAAAGGGAATCTCAACATATCTTTTTTCCATTTAAGTTCTCTTTTATGTTGTATGCCTTTCAAGATTCCATAAAAAGTTATAATTTATATTTTATTCTACACCTATACTATATTATGAGTCTATATTAATATGTGACCCATGTAACCTCTCTTTTTAATGTTTTATAATGTCATTTTTCATATTTGTTATGCTACATAATTTTAGACTCAAAATCTCTCTCTTTTTCTCAAGATGTTCTCTTAAATATTTTATTTGAATACCCCCATCATATTTCATTTATAGGGGTATTCATAAAAAAAGAAATATTTTATTCTGTAATTGAAATACCAAAAACATTCATTCCCTTTTTTTGGGTTAATAATAACATAATGATCTTGTTTTTAAGCACTATTTAAAACATCATGATTTTGATATAAAACCCATAAATTTTATTCCCTTTGGCTTGTTTATAAAATGTTGAATATGATATTTGTGGATCACATGAATATAAATACATATTTAGTTTTTTACCTGATTGTGCACAAATTCATTGGGTAACGAAATTAATATCTACAGATTCCATGGTTAATGATACCTTGGTAAATAACCAGGGTAATTTTTATAACCCTGTGAGGACATACCTTGGTAATATTATTAGGACTGTTTTTATTTAATTATGTAGACAAATTTTCAAGTTATGGCTCAATTTATTATTATTATGATATTCCTATTTATCATTCCTTTATGATATCCCTCATGTTCTTGTAGATATCGCTCATGTTCACATGTAAATGGTTTCTCTTTTTTCCCCTTACTCGGCCTTCTGCTCACCCTTTCCTGGGATGTATGTCCCTAGGTTATGAGATATAGTAATTGTACATAGTATGAACATATTATTAATCCTTGAAAGTGTATTAGAATAATAGTTTATGTTTTCATGTATTATTTACCTTATTTGCAACACAAGAAACAGTTAAGATTTTCTGTTTGTGAAATGTAATGAAAAGTAATGTAATATAAAGGGAGGATGTTGTAGTTTTTATCAAATTATATTTATTTTTTTGGAAAATTAGTATTTAAATTTTATAAGAAGAACCTTAATTAAAATATTAAATATAAGAATGAATCCTGGTAATTTGGTGAAATATTATGTAAGCGGTTTCTGAAAAAATAAGTCCCTATTTGGATACGAACAACTGGATATGTCTCTAGAACAAATGTATCTAGGGGTAAAACACGAAACACCACTTTATCTAAACGAAAATGGGAACTAATGCATGAAAATGGGTCTAACTGCACTCTTGGGGGATATTTTTGGTTATTCACATGCTTTTTATGAAACATTATGAAGGATTTATAGAGAACTATAAATGTTGTTTACGCATTACTTTTTAAGACATATAAATACATTTCTGTTAATGATTCATAAATACAACATGTTTCTCACTAAATGGTTTTTTTGTATTTTATAAAATGGTAGAAATATGAAGGAAATTCTCAAATGGTGACCTTAGTGGACCATGCTTTAACAGCCCTCTGATGGTAGCCGAAATGGAAGAGTTCATGGGAATGATGACTCCAAAAACTAATGTAATGGGGAATTACTTGAATCAAGATAAGAGAATAATTTCACCAAAAAAGGGAACAAAATTACATTGAGTCCTTTATGTATAAATGACCATGAAAATTCAGTTGATCTACTAACCCATTGATTGTAGAGGAGTGGATAAAATCTACAAAAAATAACTTTTTGGAACATCATAGTTCTGATGAAGAGAAAGTCACAATTAATGATTACTACATAGGGGATAAACTGATCAGTGGTGGGAAATGATTAAACACATTATTCC
Organism: Viscum album; assembly: GCA_963277665.1. NCBI lineage: Eukaryota > Viridiplantae > Streptophyta > Magnoliopsida > Santalales > Viscaceae > Viscum > Viscum album. The sequence continues at coordinate 719,291,782 of OY728152.1, forward strand.
ATGAAGGTAGATTTAAGTTATAAAGTTGGAAGATTCTAGAGGTATCTTCATCAATAATTATTTCACCAGTTCAACTTGAAAAAAATGGAGAATTTATTTCTTGAGATGAAGAATAATGAGAATGAAACTATGGGAATCGATGAGATGAACATCACCAAACCATCCCATTTAACCTAAATCACTTTCATGGAACCTAATGGTAATTTTTATAGATTATTTATGGGACTACGATCTCATCTACGGAGGAATCAATCCAACCAAGACTATGATAGCTATGAGGAAATATGGTGGACTGATAAAAAAATCAAACAAGTGTTTGGTGAGATACAATGGTATCACAAATTCTATCAATATAATAAATCAATGAATCTAATATTTGGGAGGATCTTTGAACAGGGAAGATGAAGATATCAAGTACAACATCCCGTCTTTAAAAAATTTGGGAAGAAACATTTGAGGACTTGTTACTTGGGAGTGGGATGTTTTACATATGTGGAAGATGTGTCCATATCGCATGAATTTTTTGTATTCATGTGAAGTATCAACTTCCCAACACTAAAAACAAAGTGGTGATGGTGAATTCCATACCTGAAGACAAATGCTTCAATAGTTGACATTGTGGGTACTATTCAAATCATTGCCCAAATCTTAGGGAATTGGAGGGGAATCACCATATCCCCCAATGAAGGATATGGGAGAAAGGTTTTTCTTTTTCAATCATGATAGATGATTTTGATCTCCACGTTATGTTGTGACAGGAACCCTTCTTGTTCTCTCAAAGCAAGAAGGTACTTTTTTTGATTTTGGTTGTACTCATTCTTGTATTTCCTCCAAGTATGAAAAGAATGTTGAATCAATCCCTAATCCGATAACATTAGTGTTATCAATCAATACTATGGGAAGGATTATCCCACAATCATCAGAGTATAGAAACTCTAGTATTTATTTTAGAATGCGCAATATAATCAAAAATCTTATAGTCACTCCCTTGTTTGAATTCGACATTATACTCCAGATAGACTAGCTCTCAAAGTATAATACTAATATCAAAATCCAAATCTAGGAAATCATAGTAGTCTAGAATAGAAAACCCAATGTTATCTTCCTTGGAGAGATATCTCTATATGATATTTCCCAATAATCACCTCATATGGCAATATTTATGGAGTTGATCAGTGAATATATAGAAGGAAATATAAGTATAGAAAATGTCCCCATCATCTAATAAAACATTAACATATTTCCTAAGGAGTTAATGGGGAAATAAGAGTTGATGACCTCTTCTAGTAGAATCATGCCACATGAAGCCCATTTGTCGTAACATGGAAAGGAGGTAGCACCACATGTTTTTTCACTTTTCAAATCCCTATCTGAGCTTCAACAAGTCAATATTGAATGAAATCATCTGTGGGAGATGTTTACATTGATAAAAATCACTACTTGGGATGTTTTTTCTAAGCCAATCCAAAATTATATCACCATATCACACCTTACCCTTAGGTAATACGTAGTTGTTGTGAGGGTGTATGTAATTAGGCCTTAGTTACTCTGCATTATGAATTTTTAAAAATAAAATATTCATTACTTATTATGGTAAAATAACCATCATTTTTTAATGTCAAATGAAAAATTTAATCTAAAATGAATTTTTAGTTTTTTTTCTAAGAAGTTTTCTATAGTGGATGAATATTGACAAAATGAGTATTTTAAAATATTTATTATACATTAACTAATTGATATTGTGAATTTTTTTTCAAAAATTGGACATATACGCTTGTGATTAGTAATAAATTTAAGGTCTATTTAGATTAACAATTTTTTTGAATATAATCTTATAAATAGTAATATTACCATTATGAATAGTAATATGACCAATAGAATCATAACCTCGCCTAATGAATATAATTTTAATTTAGTTATCTCAATTGGTAATGTGATATAATTATATAAGTAAATAACTATTTCAAAAATTCTTAGTTAATTATTTGTATTTTATTCATTTAAATAGCGATTTTACAGAAAAAATTAAATACCTCATATTTTGATAATTATTTTCAAAAAAATGGACATTATTTTTTAATTAATTACATCATTATTAGGTTAGTGAGAATGTATAATATTTTTATAAAATGTTTTGTTTTTCAGTCAATAGTAAACATACGGTTTTTGAGTTTTCTGTGTTTTCTATGACATCATATTGATGCAATATGTAATTTAAATTTTTGGTCCAATAATTTGAATTAAAATATTTTTTTAGTCATCCCATGTGGCCAAAACAATAATAACATACCTTCGGAAAGCCCATGGTTTTTCCAATACCACTAATGAGGTGTCCTAAAAAAATAACTAAAAAAATAGATTAATTTCACCATAAAAATACCAATCCATTCCTTAGTATTTCATCATTCCAAAATAATCCACCATGATGCTCTGATAGTTCTACCACCCCTAGATTCCCCAAAAGGTATCATGATGCCCTCAATTTCTCGAATATAGGGTTTTACAAGTTACACTTCATTGCTTGTGACTTCCCATCTTCTCTTTTTCTATTCTTGTTTTCCTTTATGTGGTATGTATCTTATGTTTCCATACCATGTTATAATTTACATTTTATTATGTCCCTATACTGTATTATATGCCCCTTTTTTAATGTTTAACCCCATCCCATACCTTTTTTAGGTTCTTATAAACCATGTTCTGTAGCTATTACGATACAGAATTTGCATCTCAAAATCTGTTTCTTTTTCTCAATAAATTCAATTATTTTATTTATGTGAAAAACAAAACCTATTGAATTTCCTGATTCATTATTAATGACATAAATATTATATATTTTATTCTATAATTTACATAAATAAAACCCTAATTCCATTTCCATGTGTTATAAATGAAATAATGATCACTTTTTAGGCACTTTTTAAAGAAACACAATTTTGATATAAAAACCATTTCTTTTATTCTATCTGGGTAATGTATGAATAGTTGATTATGATCTACATGGCTCACATGAATTTAAAGACATTTTAATGGTATTCCTTCATAGTTCATTGGTGAATTGATTAAGGAAATTATCCTTAATGGTGACACATTTTGTATAACCTTGTTGATTATCCTTGTTAAATTTTATGACACCTTGGAAATAGAACATTGTGCATTGCATATGAATGTATACAATAATTTTTTTTCAATATTTTCAAGTTATGAATCAAGATATATTTATTATGATGTGCATCATTATCATTTTTTATATTCCTCTGGTTTTTATATATATCACTCAAGTTCACATGTAAATTTTTTCCCTTGTATTCCCTTACTAGGACTTCTGATCAACTTTTCCTTTGTTGTTTGTCCCCAAGTTAGGATATGTAGTAATTATTCATAGGATGAAGCTATGATGAATCCATAAAAGTTTATTACAATACTTTATTACATTTTCTTGTAATATATACCTTAATTCCAAGACACTAAATATTCATGTTCTAATGATTGTGAAATGTAATGAAATAGTATATAATAAATAGGTGGAATTCCATAATAGTTTTCAAATTCTGTAACTAATATTGACTATTTATTTTTGATATTATTTAACCATTTTAGAAGAAGAATGCATGGTAAATAGTATGTCATGTGAGTTTCCTATTATATAACCCCAATCCATTGGTAAGTGTAATGTCCCGCAACCAGTTCCCACACAAGTAACGAATCATGGATGGAATCATCACCTCAAATGACCCTCCCTGTATTCTAGAGGACAATGATTAGCAGAGAAGATCTATAGTAATATACAGTTAGAGGACTGGATCCACATGATTAGAGTGGATCAAAACATTGAAATATATGTAATTAAACATGTAGAAGTAGTAATAATGGATATAGATAAATCAAAAAACTCAGGTTGAGTAACGAAAAACAAAAGAAATATCTGCTATTATATAATAATGTTTTTTAGTTAGTATTATATTCGGTATGGGAATACATTGGAAATAAAAATCAATAATATATGTTTATATTCTACAGAAAATTTTAAAATAGGAAAAAATATATCTCAAATTTAATCACAATAAATAGCATGGACCCCTACACCCATACTCCATCCTAGTATATAAAATCATTTGCCATTGGGAGGTGACATTCCATTCTCCCTACCCACATCCATAAAATCAATCAGGGTACTCAATGGTGTACCAATAATGGTGGGATTAAAATAGAGTAGTCCAACACAAATGGTGTCTAATTCTATCCAATACTTTAATATTGTATGAAGTAGTGCGCAAGAAGAATTGTAAAAGTGGTTAAGTGAATAATGAATACACAAGCCAATCTACATCACCCATAGTCCACCCAACATAACCTACCTTCTTTAGCCAAATATATAATTTCTCTAGGAATTTATTAATTTATGGTTTACTTTCTATTATAGAATAGGTAACTAAGGATCATAGACATTAAATTCCATTTTAGTGTTAGTCATATAAGTGGTAAATAGGACCCATGTAATTTTAAGCTTTTTAGACAGTGATAAAACAAGAAAATCATGTAAATAAATCATTTAATTCATCCATAAATATTCATTGACATTGAAGATGAGTAATTTTTTTCAGACCAGATGTCATCCCCATAAAACAACTTTTAGAATACAGGTATTTCTATAGGTATAATATGAAAAACCATCACCTCAGGATTCCATCTATGTTATTCAACATAGGGATAAAGGTATCACACTAGGAATCATATTAATGAATTTCCCACCAATCCTGTCCATGTCATTACACATAAGGTTCCCATGTTACACTTATAAAAAATATAATCACATCTGCATGGTGAGGAAGTCAATAAATTCCATATAGGATTCTTTTATCTCTCTTAGGCCATGATAATTCCATTCATAATCCATTCAATTCATGTTTCCAACGATCCTGTCCAAGGAATCCCCTAACGGTACCTAAGTGTTTCCCATGGAATTTCAAAAATCCATTAATAACTCATTTAGATCAAATGGACCATTTCTTATAAATGGAAAATATAGCCTCTTAAATGAAAAAAAGGGTCAGGAAATAAGGTTCAAAATTCTCCTTTTTCTCAATTAAATTTAAATTCCATTTATTTATTTTTAACATGCCAATGACATGGAAAAAATGAATACACCATAGAGGGAGTTTTAATTTTTTTATAAAAAATATTGTTATTTTTTACATTTTGATAACACACCCAAGGGGGTAGTTATAATTGTTTTTTATCTTCCATTGGTTTACAAGGGTCTTGTTGGTCATGTAATCCATAACCCAAAAAAATTAATTAATGAAATACAAATTTTATGATGTGACACATAGAATGTAAGCCACAGATCAGAACGACCAATAATATAAATACCTAGGATTCTAGATAAAATCACTAGGCCATCTAAATAACAAAATAGATGGCTCATCATCTAATATTGGTCTCTAATAAATTCTTGAATGGGAGAAAGTCATTGAAATAGAAAATAAAAATCACCAAAAATATGGAATATTTACCCATACATTGTTTACCTTAAATACTTCTAATTAAATAGAAAAATGAAGAAATATGATAGAATAGATTATCAGTAGTTATCCAAAATAAAAAAACATGGTGAATTATGAGACAAAATAATGAAAATACAATAGTGTATGTGAAGAGAGGGAGAAAATATATCGATCAGTGGAGTACTGTGCATTTGACAGAGGAAAAAAGAGAAGGTAAGTTAAATACAAGGGAAAAATTGTAATTTTGACCATTTGTAACAATTTCATGGTTTGGCCCCACGGAGGGAAAAACTATGTTCAGTCATGTGATACATTCTAAGTTTAACACTCCACCTCATGTACATGTGAACAATATTTCATGAAATCTATATCACGTGCATGCTTAAATTCCAAACCATCCACACCTTCACATGGTAAGGCACACAGTAAAAAAAACAATACACCACCCATGTGAAACACACCTTTAATTAATTTTAGTTATTCCATGGAATCCCACCACCTGTTTCATGGTTAAAAAACTATGCTCCTCTACATATTTTTAATAAGGTGGAGTCAAATGGTTACGGAAATAAATTATCCAACCTTTCCTGTAATGTTGTTTACCCAAAAAATTCATATCTCTAGGCCTCACATAAGACCCAATATCTATTGAACATATTAATAGTTTTTAAATTTATATCAAAAAGCGTAAATTAAGAAGCTCAAACTGAAATTAAAGGTATGCATACATCCTTAAAAAAAATTTATGTTAGAAACATCTAATCCTTAAAATAACTCAACACTAAGAATCCTTTCTGATGGTGGATGAACATCATGTAAAATAATTTAGTCCACTGTGTACGAACGTCAGCCCCTCACTTCTATGTATCTTCATGTACATGTTCATACAGACATATCATTTGAACTATAGAAACTAGCCACCAATGTAGACCCTTCATTATATTATCAATGAAACACATTGTATTATCATCAAAAGAATCATCGACTTCTCAATATGCCTCATCGGGTGCGAAAACATGAGATGGGGCTATGTGGTAACAATGTACCTGAGTAATGTGAATGACATCAATAATATATATATACCACTTATTGAATTTTATCTAATATGAAATAGTTATTACCCTCTCCAGAATCAAAAAATGCTTGATGAATCTTTGAACCAACATTCCTCTCCGCTTCAACCATTGATTCATAATCCCAGTAAAAACACGCAAGAACACTTTATCCATAACCTCAATCTCTAGAGGTATTCAATGATAATTGTTATATGAATTATCCCATGATTGATATGTCTATATAAACCTCCTTATTAGTTGTTACCAGTCATTAGTCACCTAAACCTGAAGAGGTTCCAATAGTGTTGACTCTCTTACCTCTAACTATCATATGGTTGAAGGACACAACGAACAATTTTATGTGTCATAGAGAGACATTAATATAGTGTCAGGGAATCTATTTTTGTAATAAAACATATAAATATGTACATTTTCTCCTAATAAACTCAACAAAAAATGAAAAATTCACTAATAATTTACCATAATATATGTATTGTATTGGTAGACTGTTCGTAAATCTATGGGTTATATCCATTACATAGAAGTACCTATAATCCTAGATCCCTTTTTTACCCCTACAAGAACCATGATGTGAACCAAGTATCCTTTTTTAATTCGATTTTATGAGGAACCCATGATGTAGAATAATTTAATGCACATAACATCCCAAAATATCATTTACTAAGAAGGAATCTCTTATATGAATTATATGGGTGACCTTCATCAGCATATAAATGATTACCTATATATTGTGACATTCATGATGAGACCTAGGTAAACCCATCATTATGTCTAGTGACATCATCCCATTTCTATTTCAAAATGGTATATTATTAAAAAAACATACCTGCTAGTCACTAGTCTTTCTCCTTCACCTTATTATAGGTGGAAAACAAAGTAACAACCCTAAGTATCTGTAACACCCCAGGTAAATAAAGAATATGACATTTTCTTATTTATCCAAATTTGTGTGTCACGACCCGCCCTCGGGGTCCGTGCCGTGACTACCCCAAGCCCGCATTCCATAGGCCAGGGGCTGGCGACTAGCACCAAGGAATAAATCCTGGTAAATGGGAAGGCATTGCCTTTGTAAAGTAAACAAACACCACAGAGTAAGCAAGCGGAAAGTAAACACTAAGCAAAAGTAGAGTACAACTGAAAGTGCGGAAAAGTAAATGGGCCAGTATACAAACCCAAACTGAACGTAAAGTACAACTCGAAAGGGAAAACAGCAACTGAAATGTAAAGGCCGCTACACCGAGCTGTCCACCGAAAATCCCACCTGAAGGGTGGCTACAGATAGCTCCACAGCTCCACGGGTCCCGCCGTCCACTCCGAGCACGTCCCGCCCAGTGGTCCACCTCCGGGTACCGTCCCGCTCTGCAAGCCTCAGCTAAGGTCAACGCTGTCCGTCGTCTGCAACCAACACAACGTAGTGCGGGCAAAGCCCGTGCAGGGGTGAGTATAAGCTACTGAGTAGGGACCCCGAGACCCCTGAAGGTCTTTCAAATCCACAAAGGATAAACCACGAAGAAAGGTACAATCACGAAGTAACAACCGACACTGCTTAGGTATATGCCCATACATATACCTAAGACATCAATTTCAAATACGCTCTAACCTCCGAGCCCAAGTACAACTCAGTCCACACAGGAAAGTAAACGTATTCTACACAGGAAAGCATATTGTAATCCACACAGGATAGCACAACACAATCCACACAGGAAAGCAACAGGATTCAGCTCACACAGGTATACATCTTCAAAGGACGATAAAGAGGATCTCTGATCCATCTAAGTCGTTGGACCCACGAAGGATTGATAGGTAACTAACCTCCGCAAAAGACCCACATAGGATCAGGCCTACACAGGACCTGTAGGCGCTGGTTCACACAGGACCGCTGAGCGCAAGGACCCACACAGGATCGGACCCACACAGGATCGGGCCCACACAGGACCTGTAGCACTGATCCACGTAGGATCGCTGAGTGCTGAAGTCGTCGTCGTCGAATCCACACAGGATCTCTGTACTGTCGTCGCCGCAGTCACAGTAGCAGTAGTAGTCACAGTAACAGTCGCAGCCAGCACTAGGGTTCCCGCACACAGCAAGCTCGTTCGGAGGGTCCGCTCCATGAGCCGAGAGGCTGATACATCAACTGTCACAAAGTCCAGAGTTGATGTATCCAAAAGTTCCGTATCTACAATAGGAACTCAACGCAACAGACGGCGCGTCGATCGGACGCCCGGTCTGAGAGTTATTGGCATTTTCGTCCCCGGGGCCCGGTTGGTTTTTAAGGAAAAACCAACCCGACCATACTCCACCTGCGTCCAAACCTCGGGCGGAGTATGCCAAAAGATCCGTCTCACTAAGAGGAACAAAACACGGCAGACGGCACGTCAATCGGACGTCCGTAGCTCAAGATATGAGCGTTTCCGCTCCGAAGGCCCGGTTGGTTTCGTGAACGAACCATCCCGGCCAAACTCAAAGTAATCCAAAACCTTGAGTGCGATATAAAGAAACGACCGTCTCGATCCAAGGATCGCGTTGTTGCAGACGGTTCGTCAATCGGAGGTCCGTGGCTCAAGATATGGCCAAAAGACCGAATCTGATTCGAAACGGGGGGTCCGGGTCCGGGCCGACCCGGGTCCGACCCGACCCGCCCGGACGGCCGGCCGGCGGCGCGGCGGCGCGGCGCCGCACGGAGGCAGCGCGCGGGGGGAATCAATTCCCCCGCTTCATTGGGATGGCGGCGCGGCCTTGTGCCGCGCCCTTTGAAAAGAAAACGGCCCCCACGTGGGGGGCCTGCTTGAGCGGAAACCGGGGGGCCGCCTGCCCCCCCTCAAGGAACTGCCTCCCCCAATTAAATGGGGGGGGGCTTTATTTCTGGCCGGGGGATTTATTTTCCCTGGATTTGGCCATCCGGCCGGCCAGCTGACCGGCCGGTTTTCTCCAACGGGACCGGAAAAATCCGGTCCCCTTTTCGGCTTCCGACGCTGGCGGCCCGGCCGCCGGTCTCCTCGTTCCGCCGCGGCCCGGAACTGGCCGCGATCTTCGTCGTCCGGCGCGGTGCGACGACACCGTGCCCCTCCGCTGCACCTTGATTTCCTTCAACGCGGCGCGACGGCGTCGCGTTCTTGATGATCCTTCCATGGCGCGGCGCGACAGCATCGCGTAATATAATTGCACGATTAACCGCATGGTGCGACGGCACCACGCCACCTTGTTTCCACCCACAAGGTAATTCAACAAGAACGATGGAGGGGGTTCGGCCATGTTCATGCGGTCCGGCCCCCTCACGTTAAACATTAACTCAACTTAAAATATTCAAAATCCTCACGTTAGTCATGCGAACCACGAGCAAGAATAAGATAATTAAACAATAATCAACAACCCCTACCTTGGGTATAGGTTCGAAGATTTGTCAACGTCCCGCGGAAGACAACGTCGCGGAGGTCGGGCGTCGCGGTAGTCGTTCGTCAAATCCGATGACGAAGAGGTGCGTCCGATGAGATACGTCGTTGGCGAATCTTCGTATGCCGACGAAGAGAGTCCGAGGAGGAAGCAGCGTTCCCTCTCGTTGACACGGAAGACGAAGAAGAGAGGAGCGGCATTATTCGTCAAGTTGAGCGTTCTTCGTCAAGTTGAGCGTTTTTCGTCAAGTTGAGCGTTCTTCGTTGAGTTGAAGAATAAGGAGGAGGAGCTCTCAAAAATCCTCACAAGTTGGCTAAACAAAACTAACCAAATAAAATAAGGTTCCTCCTTATTTTATTTACCAAGCCAAGGAATTCAAAACTTAAAATTCAGAAACATAACACTTAATTAATTATACATGTCATGTGTAATTAATTAGATGTTAAGTTAACAAACTTTTAAGAGGGAGAGGGGGTAGTTAAAGGGGGAAGATGAGAGGTTTAGGTTCGTGTGGGTCCCACCACACTTAATCCTCTCAAGGGAGGTTAAGTGGGTGTGGGTCCCACCCCTAACTCCTTTTGAGAGGAGTTATCCTACAAAAGTTAAATAAAAAGAATTCCACATTTTTTTATTCAACTTTTTATAATTCTCCCAAAAACTAACATTAGTTCCGCAACAAACGCAACTTCCGAAAAGGTCTCTTTAAGCGAATATCGGCGATGCGAGTTCATTGGTGCCCTAGGATTTCAATTCCGAGCACCGGATCAAAAGTTAGGAATTCCCGCTCGTTCGTTCACTGAACGTACCCGAGCCAAACTTCATAAATTGATTCCGGGAACTCCGGGCCTCGGAATCAGATGCCTTCTGAAACTGCGCTCTTGTAAAATTCTAAAGAAAATTAAGAAAAAATTTCCCTTGAATTTTACGGGTCTTTACATTACTCCCACCTCAGGGATTTACGTCCCCGTAAAGATACATCAAAAACTAGGGAAACAAATGAGGGTACTGAGCACGCATCTGAGCCTCCCGCTCCCATGTGCTCTCCTGGAGATTCTCGTGCTGCCATCTGATGTGCACAAGAGGAATCGATCGCCCACGCAAGACCCGCTCATGTCGATCCTCTATCTCCACCGGATCCTCCGTAAAAGTCGCCCCATCGTCAACGTCAAGCTCCCCAAGATCAATGATGTGTGTCGGGTCGTGCACGTATCTCCTCAGCTGGGATACGTGGAAGACGTCGTGCACCCGGTGCAACTGAGGTGGCAGAGCCAGGCGATAAGCCACCACGCCAATCCTGCTGAGAATCTGGAAGGGTCCGATGAAGCGCGGAGATAACTTGCCGCCTCGGCCAAATCTCCGAATACCACGTCGAGGTGAGACCCGCAAGAAGACGTGGTCGCCTTCCTCGAACTCCAGTGGCCTCCGCCTCCTGTCAGCGTATGACTTCTGCCGGCTCTGAGCTGTCCTCATCCACTCCTGGATGACCTGGACCTTCTCTGTCGTGGCATGGACCATCTCCGGTCCCACTAGTGCTGACTCCCCAGGGTCTGTCCAGCACAAAGGATATCTACAAGGTCGGTCGTACAATGCCTCGTACGGTTCCATCCCGATGGTGGAGTGGTAGCTGTTGTTGTACGCGAACTCCACCAAGGGTAGGTGGTCCTCCCAGCTACGACCAAAGTTGAGGACACATGCGCGGAGCATGTCCTCTAGAGTCTGAATGTTCCTCTCCGACTGACCATCCGTCTGAGGGTGAAAGGTTGTGCTCAGACGTAGCTGCGTCCCGAACGCCTCCTGTAACCCCTTCCAAAGCCGGGAAGTAAAGCGGGCATCTCGATCAGATACGATAGATGATGGCACGCCGTGGAGCCGCACAATCTCCTGAACGTAGAGATGTCCCACGCTCTCAACTGAGCCCTGCTCTCTGATGGGTAAGAAGTGTTCCGACTTGGTGAGTCGGTCAATAATCACCCAGATGGAGTCGTGACCTCTGGAAGTGCGTGGAAGTCCAGTCACGAAGCCCATAGATATGCCGTCCCACTTCCACTCTGGAACCTCCAAGGGTTGTACCAAGCCTGCTGGTACCTGATGCTCTGCCTTCACCTGTTGGCAGGTGAGGCATTGAGAAACGAACTCTGCTACTACCTTCTTCATGCCCGGCCACCAGTGCTGTCGTCTGAGGTCCTGGTACATTTTCCCCACTCCAGGATGTACCGCCAAAGGAGAAGTGTGAAACTCTCTCAGCACTTCCTCTCGCAAAGCGACTGGTACCATGGTACGTCCTCTGGAAAGGATGTCGTGTTCTGCTCCAAGGGAGAAACCATCAGGTGCCTGTCCCGAGGATATCTGTGCAGGCTGTGTCTCACAGTCAGCGTCCCCACGCTGTGCCTCCCTGACTCGCTGCAGTAGTGGAGGAGTGACTGTGAGAGACTGAAGGAAGGCTGCTCCATCTCTATCCACGAAGGATATCTGCAAGGAGGCTAGCTGCAAAGATTTCTCCTTTGCCGAAAAGTGAAATCCGGTCTCATCCCCTGGATGAACCACGTTCCTTGCCTAATACAGTCAATTCTGTTATGATTAGTTAATTTATGGCAAGGATGACGTCGTAAGGCCTCGACGCTGCTACCAAGAGGTCCAACCGTTACTCTCGCCTCTAAGGGTCGAGTCACACTGTTGGCATCAGTGTGAGGTTACTGGGTCCCCTCCAGTTGAAATCTTGAAAGTGAGGGTCAAGTCAACAGTTTAACCGGGACCACTCAGTATCAATCAAACAAAAGGATAGTAGAGCAAACAAAGATAAGTGTCTTTTTATTATTGCAGCTCATAGTACAAGACACGAATACAAAAGCAAAATGGAACTAGAAGTACAAGGGACGTATCCACTAGTTCCTCTCCTGTCCACCTGCTCTCGGAGCTCTACTGGCTTGTCCACTACTCGGCTGTTGCTCAAGCACTCACCGCTGCTTCTGTCTCAGTGGTTCCTCTAACAACCGATGATCAATCGTACGAGGAGTCGGACAGTCACGTGCCAGGTGACCCTTCCCGCCGCAGGAGTAACATTGTCCGTTTCTGGCACGCCTGGCTCTGACCCCACCTCGGGTGCCCCGCACCACCGGTCCTAAAACCCGAGATCTTCCAACTACTAGTCTGGTCCTCCTGGACCTCTGCATCATCTGTCTACTGCCCACAGATGACTCGGTTACTGATCGAAAAACACGCGGCAAAGGCAGAAGCTCCTGTACACGCTCGGGGTGTAGAGCTACAGGCACAAACTCCACCCTGAAGAAGGTCTCGAAGTCTTCCCATGCGAAGGTCATCCCGTCGCAAAACTGAAACAAGTGGCTCCACCACTTTCCTGCTACTGCCTGAAGGAGGCTGGAAGCAAAGATCACCATGAAGTCTACCGGTGTCCCCACTAGCCTGAAGACTCCCACCACAGCCTCCAGCCAATCCTCAGCCGCCTGCGGGTCCGTCTCTCCCCGGAACATGGGTGGCCTCTGGCGCTGGAACTCGTGCAGCGCACTCAAGTGGCGTGCATCGCCTACTGCTGGGGCTGGTGGCATCGATGGCCCAACGTATGGTAGTATCGCTGGTGCCTCCGTTGGTGCCCCAACTGCAAGAGGGCCATGTACCAAAGCCTCGTCGCTCGGTGGGCTGTCATCACGCTCGACTCTCGGAACCCTAGCTGGCTGCCGTCGTGGGGCCATCCTGAAAAGGAAACCGGTGCGCCATGGTCAGAACAATATACCTGGTGAGATGATATAAGTAATCACAAAGAAAACTTTGAAACACACACGCAATCAATGTTTTCGTGCATTAAGTCGGAAATCAGAAGTCAGGGTCCTGGTGTACGGATACGTCGGCCGCCACACCAACACTGGACTCCCTGGACTGATAACCACACTCAATACGCTAAACATTATTGCTTCACATAGAAAAGATCAGAGTTCGCGGTAGAACCGAACTCCTCTGATACCAATTTGTCACGACCCGCCCTCGGGGTCCGTGCCGTGACTACCCCAAGCCCGCCTTCCATAGGATAGGGGCTGGCGACTAGCACCAAGGCGTAAATCCTGGTAAATGGGAAGGCATTGCCTTTGTAAAGTAAACAAACACCACAGAGTAAGCAAGCGGAAAGTAAACACTAAGCAAAAGTAGAGTACAACTGAAAGAGCGGAAAAGTAAATGGGCCAGTATACAAACCCAAACTGAACGTAAAGTACAAATCGAAAGGGAAAACAGCAACTGAAAAGTAAAGGCCGCTACACCAAGCTGTCCACCGGAAATCCCACCTGAAGGGTGGGTACAGATAGCTCCACAGCTCCACGGGTCCCGCCGTCCGCTCCGAGCACGTCCCACCCAGTGGTCCACCTCCGGGTACCGTCCCGCTCTACAAGCCTCAGCTAAGGTCAACGTTGTCCGTCGTCTGCAACCAACACAACGTAGTGCGGGCAAGGCCCGTGCAGGGGAGAGTATAAGCTACTCAGTAGGGACCCCGAGACCCCTGAAGGTCTCTCAAATCCACAAAGGATAAACCACGAAGAAAGATACAATCACGAAGTAACAACCGACACTGCTTAGGTATATGCCCATACATATACCTAAGACATCAATTTCAAATACGCTCCAACCTCCGAGCCCAAGTACAACTCCGTCCACACAGGAAAGTAAACGTATTCCACACAGGAAAGCATATTGTAATCCACACGGGATAGCACAACACAATCCACACAGGAAAGCAACAGGATTCAGCTCACACAGGTATACATCTTCAAAGGACGATAAAGATGATCTTCGATCCATCTAAGTCGTTGGACCCATGAAGGATCGATAGGTAACTAACCCCCGCAAAAGACCCACATAGGATCGGGCCTACACAGGACCTGTAGGCGCTGGTTCACACAGGACCGCTGAGCGCAAGGACCCACACAGGATCGGACCCACACAGGATCGGGCCCACACAGGACCTGTAGCACTGATCCACGTAGGATCGCTGAGTGCTGAAGTCGTCGTCGTCGAATCCACACAGGATCTCTGTACTTTCGTCGTCGCAGTCACAGTAGCAGTAGTAGTCACAGTAACAGTCGCAGCCAGCACTAGGGTTCCCGCACACAGCAAGCTCGTTCGGAGGGTCCACTCCACGAGCCGAGAGGCTGATACATCAACTGTCACAGAGTCCAGAGTTGATGTATCCAAAAGTTCCGTATCGACAACAGGAACTCAACGCAACAGACGGCGCGTCGATCGGACGCCCGGTCTGAGAGTTATTGGCATTTTCGTCCCCGGGGCCCGGTTGGTTTTAAGGCAAAACCAACCCGACCGTACTCCACCTGCGTCCAAACCACGGGCGGAGTATGCCAAAAGATCCGTCTCACTAAGAGGAACACAACACGGCTGACGGCACGTCAATCGGACGTCCGTAGCTCAAGATATGAGCGTTTCCGCTCCGAAGGCCCGGTTGGTTTCATGAACAAACCATCCCGGCCGAACTCAAAGTAATCCAAAACCTTGAGTGCGATATACAGAAATGACCACCTCGATCCAAGGATCGCGTTGCCGCAGACGTTTCGTCAATCGGAGGTCCGTGGCTCAAGATATGGCCAAAAGTCCAAATCTGATTCGAAACGGGGGGTCCGGGTCCGGGCCGACCCGGCCCGACCCCCCCTGGGTCGGCCCGAACCGGGTCGACCCGACCCGGCCGGACGGCCGGCCGGCGGTGCGGCGGCGCGGCGCCGCACGGAGGCAGCGTGCGGGGGGAATCAATTCCCCCGCTTCATTGGGATGGTGGGGCGGCCTTGTGCCGCGCCCTTTGAAATGAAAACGGCCCCCACGTGGGGGGCCTGCTTGAGCGGAAACCGGGGGGCCGCCTGCCCCCCCTCAAGGAACCGCCTCCCCCAATTAAATGGGGGGGGCTTTATTTCTGGCCGGGGGATTTATTTCCCCCGGATTTGGCCATCCGGCCGGCCAGCTGGCCGGCCGGTTTTCTCCAACGGGACCGGAAAAATCCGGTCCCCTTTTCGGCTTCTGACGCTGGCGGCCCGGCCGCCGGTCTCCTCGTTCCGCCGCGGCCCGGAACTAGCCACGGTGTTCGTCGTCCGGCGCGGTGCGACGGCACCGCGCCCCTCCGCCGCACCTTGATTTCCTTCACCGCGGTGCGATGGCGTCGCGTTCTTGATGATCCTTCCATGGCGCGGCACGACGGCGTCGCGTAATATAATTGCACGATTAACTGCGTGGTGCGACGGCACCACGCCACCTTGTTTCCACCCGCAAGGTAATTCAACAAGAACGATGGAGGGGGTTCGGCCGTGTTCATGCGGTCCGGCCCCCTCACGTTAAACAATAACTCAACTTAAAATATTCAAAATCCTCACGTTAGTCATGCGAACCACGAGCAAGAATAAGATAATTAAACAATAATCAACAACCCCTACCTTGGGTATAGGTTCGAAGATTTGTCAACGTCCCGCGGAAGACAACGTCGCGGAGGTCGGGCGTCGCGGTAGTCGTTCGTCAAATCCGATGACGAAGAGGTGCCTCCGATGAGATACGTCGTTGGCGAATCTCCGTATGCCGATGAAGAGAGTCCGAGGAGGAAGCGGCGTTCCCTCTCGTTGACACGGAATACAAAGAAGAGAGGTGCGGCGTTATTCGTCAAGTTGAGCGTTCTTCATCAAGTTCAGCGTTCTTCGTCGAGTTGAAGAAGAAGGAGGAGGAGCTCTCAAAAATCCTCACAAGTTGGCTAAACAAAACTAACCAAATAAAATAAGGTTCCTCCTTATTTTATTTACCAAGCCAAGGAATTCAAAACTTAAAATTCAAAAACATAACACTTAATTAATTATACATGTCATGTGTAATTAATTAGATGTTAAGTTAACAAACTTTTAAGAGGGAGAGGGGGGAGTTAAAGGGGGAAGATGAGAGGTTTAGGTTCATGTGGGTCCCACCACACTTAATCCTCTCAAGGGAGGTTAAGTGGGTGTGGGTCCCACCCCTAACTCCTTTTGAGAGGAGTTAACCTACAAAAGTTAAATAAAAAGAATTCCACATTTTTTAATTCAACTTTTTATAATTCTCCCAAAAACTAACTTTCGTCCCGCAACAAACGCAACTTCCGAAAAGGTCTCTTTAAGCGAATATCGGCGCTGCGAGTTCATCGGTGCCCTCGGATTTCAATTCCGAGCATCGGATCAAAAGTTATGAATTCCCGCTCATTCGTTCACTGAACGTACCCGAGCCAAACTTCAGAAATTGATTCCGGGCACTCCGGGCCTCGGAATCAGATGCCGTCTGAAACCGCGCTCTTGTAAAATTCTAAAGAAAATTAAGAAAAAATTTCCCTTGAATTTTACGGGTCTTTACATTGTGAATCAAACATTAATATTACTTTAAAGGGGATGCTATGCTCGATGGCATACCCAATACGCAACAACGAGTTTCTTGGGAATCTTACATTGCACTCTAATAATAAAATAATATTATTTTAAATGGTAGTTATCATGTAGCTGTTGTGTTGGCGGGAATGGATAGAAATAACTAAAATATGATTGTATATGTTTTTTTAAATGTTTTTACATTTATCCAATAAAATTTAAAGGCATAAAATATAGAAAGAATTCAATTTTAGGCGTATATGCCCTAGTTTTCACTAAAGGTTCACTTATCACCTTTTGATGGCGAACCGTCATTAAATATAGTTTTTTTTCACTCTTATAAATTCTATTGGACCAAATAAAACTCTTCTTAAGAATCGGGACATCAAAATTTACTTTGTGTAAATTTTTGGTATCTTTCCGATAAAGTTCATTTTTTTTGAATAGTGTAAAATGTTGTATTTTAATTCAAAACCTCTTTTTAATCTAATTTATTTACATGATTATATTATCTTTTGAATTGGTTTTGAAGTGGAATTATAATATATTTTTACCATTTAATCCAATGGTGGTCATTGGAATCAATTTCACTTTGAAATTGGACTTAAACTAGTGTCAATCTTTTGACACTTATTGTTTCATAAAAACACGCTATTTGCTTTGACAGCGGGAATTAATTATTAAATTAATTAATCTGACTAATATGTTTTGAATTTTGTAAAATAGACTTCATTTTTGAATTCGGAATATCAAATATAGCTTATGGTGAGTTTTTGGGATTTTTCTGAAAAACATCAAATTTTGATGAATAGTGAAACCACTAAGTGTTACTTATAAAAACTGATTTTTCTGTTTAAATGAAATTTTTCCATCTTTGTGTTTTGAATTTAAAAAATCCGACATACATGGTTGTCATTAAGAAGTAAAATGTGGTTCAATGGGATAAAAATAATTTTTTGGTGAATAGTAACTTATTAAGTTTTTAATCGCGATTAGTGGTAATTAGTGTAGTTTAAGGTAAAAATAATGCTTTAATAAAATACGATGAGCTTGAAACATGTCCTGACCTCATTGGTTGTGTCATAGCCGACCAAGAAAAGCCATGGGTCAACTTGGGGACCCCATGGATCCACTTTTGTTGGGAAATGACATAAATAACTTTTTATTTAATGTAAAAGTAAAAATGACACAAACATAATATGTTTTACGAAAACAATTTTTACATGGGGTTATAAAGATCATATTTTTTATTATAAATAGTCATTGGAAAGCTAAAAAGATTTCCTACATCATAGTATTTGTTTTATAATTTTTCGACACTAAATAAATTAAATTATTTATGACATCATAAATGATGCAGCGATGACATCATTATTTAACGATTAAAATAAAATGGAAAGATAATGTAAACTCTATGAACTACACATGTCCAAAACATATTGTATGGGTGGATTTAGAACCCTTAACACCTTATCCACTAATTATATCAATGTGGGACCTTTTAAAACTGAAACACATTTTCAAATAAAGTAATATTTCTTACTTTCCAAAGGTGCCCCTCCTCTCCTCTTATAAAAGGCCCCCACCTCTACCTCATTTCACACACTCCTCAAGCCTTTGGCTCGTCCAACCCCTACCCATTTTGTCTCTCCACATCCCTCTCCTAATCCTAGATTATTCCCTTTGGGAAGAATCATTTCAAAGGAATCCTTTAGGCTCAAATCAAAAGGAGTTACACTTTTAAATGTAATTCATTCTCTCATGTTCATTTATTTTATTTTTGCTTCTCCAACCCCCTAAACTCTTTTTATATAATTCTTTTGTAACAACACCAGAATCTTAAATATACTAGGATGTTTTTATAAGATTTATTCGAGCTACACTCTCACACAACTACATCAAATGGTTAAAGAACATACGGTTTCCGTGGATGGAAAAATTCTGCCTCTCGGAACGATGATTGTTCAATACTCATTTAACACCTTCAAAGGTGGCCATTATGATGTCACTATTTTTATATATGATATATAATATGTTTATGTTTTACTTTAGCTTTTGTATTTTACATTTGTGGCTTACCTTTCTGGCTTCCATTATGAGTATACGCGATATCTTCATTTAAGGATGTGCGGACTACTGCCCCCTCAAAGTGATTTGATTCGTTATTACCATATGTGGTACGTATAAAGGGTATATTTAATGATATTATATATGATACCATACTTGAATTAAAATACTATTATGTATCATTATGTTTTAATTCCATTAAATATGAAATAGAAATGGAAGTAGCGTTCATGCGTACGTACGACTTACCGTCTCCATGAACGGTACATTTCATTTCTTATCTCAAAATATTATGTACTATTATAAGTACATATATATAATGGATATATATGATGTATGATACATATAAATGATTAATATAATTCTGGAATTAAAATATCCATACCTTTCATATAGTTTTAATTCCATTAATACGACATAGAAATGAAAGCAGCGTTCATGCGTACGTACGGCTTACCGTCTCCATGATCGATGCATTTCATTTCTTTCCTCTAAATGATTATGTGATATTATAAATACATGTATATGCTGGATAAATATGACATATATGATATCCAAATATGAAATGTCATTTTGGATATAGAGAACCTTTGACCACACGAACAACATGTAATTGTAGGAAGTCCACTTTCGACTTAAGAACCAAATATCGACAAAAAAATCATTATTAACTTAATGATTACATAATGTTTATAACATGGAAATAAGTGATATAAAAGGAATAATAAGCTTGAAAAAGTTTTTTAATAAAGTAGAAATTAACTCAAGTTTATTATTCAGGAAGTTAAAGAATGATCGAGTCAAGTCGGACCCGAGGTAAGGGATCCTACTCCACTCTTTCTTTTTAAGTACACTCTTTTATGTCATTCCTTTTAAAGCACATATTTCTTGTTATTGGGATGTTATTTTATATTAATATTACTATAATTTTTATGTTAATGTGATGAGAGACCCTATTCTCTCTCATCAATCCATTTTGGAAGTTTTTAGTGGCGCCGTTAGGCTGCCGAACTTTCGTAAGAGATCTAACCTCTCTCTTTCTTTTTAAGTACTCTCCTTTATGTAACTTCTTTTAAGATCCTCTTTGTAATGTTGGGGGATGTTATTTTATATTCATATTGCTGTAAATTTTATTGTAATGTGATGAGATACCCTATTTGACCTCATCAATTCATATTCAGAAGTTTTATGTGGCGCCGTTAGGCTGCCGAGTTTTCGTAAGGGATTTTTCATCTCACTTTTATTCCCGTGAGATTTATGCTACATTTGCAACAAATTCCATTGAGTGGTGTATTTACTTCCCATTATTCTACTCTTTGTGTAATATACTTTCGTTTATGAGTATTTAGATCAATGATCTATTGTCCTTCTTTCATGGGGTTTATGTTTTGAAAGATACCCAAGTCGGTAAGGGAACCTTTCACCCTCCTCTTTTTTAAAAGACTTCTTTTGTTGGGTCTTTTAGTTTGCATATTGTTATGTTGGGATATCTTCTCATATATCCTTATTGATGTAAATTTTATGTCCAAGTGATTAGATACTCTTTTTATCTCTCATCAACTCATTTTGATGTGATGTTGTTAGGCTGTCAAGGAAACTTTTTAACCCAATTTCGATTTCTTTGGGTTCAACATATAGTCATTGAATATGTCATCCATTGAATATGTGTGAATGACCTTTTATTGTTGTACACTTAATATCCACTTATATTGGGTGTATTTATATTTGTCACACATATTTTTGATATTGATTTGTCCTTAATTTAAGGATACCTTCTTTATAAGGGATTTCATCACATTTGACTTTTCTATTGAGGGTTCATTGTTGTTATGCACCAATTCACTCTTATATGGTGTATATACAGTCATTTGGAGTATTATATCATGAATACATTTATTCTCATGATATTATAAAGTTCTGACTAAATGTTATTCCTCAATTATTGTATTCAAGTTTCTCTAATTTTGGTAAAACCACTTTAACCAAAATATCATTTTAAATGTTTTAATTATTTGTTCTTATTAATATCCATGTTTTCAAAATGGTTTTAAGGATTTATTTATATGGATATTAATGGTTTAAAATTTTAAGCTTCAAGGTGGTATGTGACACTTTGATTCAAAAATCTCTTTATTAAATGTTTTAAATGGTTTTGGAAATGGTTTATTTTTTTGGATTCATTATTTCAATATACTAAAATGTTATATTGTGATTGAAATGTGGAAATGTTATGTTTCCTTTATGCATGTTTCATTTGATACATTTATGTTATGGTTCATGGGAATTGTTATGAGAACGGGTGGTTCTGTGATAAACTAAGGGCGGGTGAGCCCGATATAGCTCTCCAATGCATTGGGTAACGCGAAGGAGTGAAACGTTAAGGTTTCTCTGAAGAGATTTAGGGAATATACTGTGATGGGTATTCCAAACATAACCAAGAGGGTTACTCCCTACGTAAGAATGTTATGAATGCCTCAAGTTACTTTTATGTCTTATGATTTCTATGATTTATTCATGGTTTGATGTGGTATGTTAAAGTGCCTTTGTTTTATGGGTAAAGTATGATTTCATTCTTATGTATATATGAACTCATGTTTCCCTTCCATATTTTTATAACTCTTACTGAGCTTTTTATGCTCATCCCACGTTTTTGAAATGTTTTTTACAGGTCAAGGGAAAGGTACATGATGTGATGATAGTGTCAAGGATGTGTCAAGAAAGAATCCGTGTTATATTTTAAATATGTTCCCGTTGATGGGAATAATGAATACTGTCTTTTATGTAACCACTTTGTTTAAATGTGGAATGTAATGCAAGTTTCATGATCTAATTCTCTAAAACTCTAAACCTAAAAAGATCCTCAATGTGTAATCTTGTAATAACTCAAGATTAAGTAATGTTTAAGGCTGGGGCCTTAAAGTTGGTATCAAAGGTCGGTTTAGATAACTTTAGAGGTTAGGGTATTCTTTAAGCATAAGTGACATTACCATAATGGTTAGGATTTCAGAAAGAGTCCTAGTTTTAGATAAAGTGAACGAGTAAATATATCTTAGTTTTTACCTTCCTCATTAGTACATGATGGTTTTGTTGATATACTCACACTGACATTTCTGTTTCTTGTGAATGGATGGATCTAGTAGGCACCAAAGAGACAACAGGTTTGAAGGAAACTATGGTAGTTCTATGATTAAGATACTAGATAAAATGAGGGATTCAATGAGGAAACACGTGGTTGTTCTAAACCAACTATCAAGGAGTCATGATCAACCACTTGAACCTTGGTATGATCTTTAATGCATCATGTACGAGATGACCAATCGATGTGGAAGTTCAGGTAATAATTATAAAGGTAACCATTAGTGTTTATATGATCCTTACTTTTGAGTTAATTATGGGTTATTATATGTTATGATGGAAAATGAAAGGCATGAGATAAACTTGAGGTTAAAATATGTTATGATCATTTTTGATGATTTTATCTCTTTTTGGGGAATTATTTGAGAATTATATAGTTTTGGAAAAAGGACAACACGCAGACCGTGTGACTACCCGTCGCGTCGGACAAAGCTGTGGGAATCGAACCCACAACCAAAGTGCGACTGGTATTTATCGCCTACCACTGGACTACGTGAAGTCCCTGGTTAGTTTGACTGATTCTTTTTAGTTATATGATTTTATGAATTAAGAGTAAGTTGATTTTGGGTCATTTATGAAAATGATTAACCAATCATGGAGGATATGTGATTAGGTTAATTACATTTCAATACGAGACTTTAGGAGAAACTGATGTTGTTTGGAGATAAATGTTACGATTTAACTTGGAAGACTATGTGACTAAATCCTTCAAATATTTCGGTTTCAATCATAGATTGTTTTACTTTGAAGAATTTTATGGACAAATTGTTTATCGGATGGTCCTCGTTGAACTTTGGGTTTTGTTGGACAAATTTTTGAGATTAAGCATAGACTTTCTTTTTAATGGGTTATCCTTTTCTTGATTATCTCATCTTGTAGTAACCTTTTTGGTTTTAGTTTTGGTTAAGGTTTGAAGACATGTAAATTTTATAGTTCTCTTTTGTGGATTAGGTGATTCTCTAGAAGTTGATTATAATACTCTTAATGTGAACAAGTCTTCCTAAATACTCGCCTTTTGGAGAAAATATGAGTTTGTGCAAGGAATCTAATAAAAGTTGAAAGTCAACATGATAAGTGATTATGTTTCCTTATGAATAAATTCCTCAATAAAAAGTAACTTAAAACAAAAATGTTGTCTATTAACTTTTCCTACTGGGGAATCGAATACCGTTTAACCCATCACAAGTTTGTGATTTTCACATGGTTAACTTTCTCCTAAACATGTTTTCTATCACTCTCCATCAGAACATGACCCTTTACTCTTTCTTCCATGTCCATGTTTTCCTACACGGAATCCTATTATGGGTTAACTCGGGTGACCTTTGTACTTATCTTTCTTTATTTTAAAGTGATTGTTTTACCGACTCTTGTTCGGATGTGGGACTTTCAAGGATGTTTCCAAGCTCAATTTTAAAAAATTTGCGAGGACGTAATTCCCAAAAGGGGGGAAGGATGTAACACCCCAGGTAAATAAAGAATATGACATTTTCTTATTTATCCAAATTTGTGAATCAAACATTAATATTACTTTAAAGGGGATGCTATGCTCGATGGCGTACCCAATACGCAACAACGAGTTTCTTGGGAATCTTACATTGCACTCTAATAATAAAATAATATTATTTTAAATGGTAGTTAACATGTAGCTGTTGTGTTAGCGGGAAAGGATAGAAATAACTAAAATATGATTGTATATGTTTTTTTTAAATGTTTTTACATTTATCCAATAAAAGATAAAGGCATAAAATACGGAAATAATTCAATTTTAGGCGTATATGCCCTAGTTTTCACTAAAGTTTCACTTATCACCTTTTGATGGCGAACCGTCATTAAATATAGTTTTTTTCACTCTTATAAATTCTATTGGACCAAATAAAACTCTTCTTAAGAATTGGGACATCAAAATTTACTTTGTGTAAATTTTTGGTATCTTTCCGATAAAGTTCATTTTTATTGAATAGTGTAAAATGTTGTATTTTAACTCAAAAACTCTTTTTAATCTAATTTATTTATATGATTAGATTATCTTTTGAATTGGTTTTGAAGTGTAATTATAATATATTTTTACCATTTAATCCAATGGTGGTCATTGGAATCAATTTCACTTTGAAATTGGACTCAAACTAGTGTCAATCTTTTGATACTTATTGTTTCATAAAAACACGCTATTTGCTTTGACAGCAGGAATTAATTATTAAATTAATTAATCTGACTTATATGTTTTGAATTTTGTAAAATAGACTTCATTTTTGAATTCGGAATATCAAATATAGCTTATGGTGAATTTTTGGGATTTTTCTGAAAAACATCAAATTTTGATGAATAGTGAAACCACTAAGTGGTACTTATAAAAACGGATTTTTCTGTTTAAATGAAATTTCGACATCTTTGTGTTTTGAATTTCAAAAATCCAGCATACATGGTTGTCATTAAGAAGTAAAATGTGGTTCAATGGGATAAAAATAATTTGTTTGGTGAATAGTAACTTATTAAGTTTTTAATCGCGATTAGTGGTAATTAGTGTAGTTTAAGGTAAAAATAATGCTTTAATAAAATACGATGAGATTGACACATGTCCTGCCCTCATTGGTTGTGTCATTGCCGACCATGAAAAGCCATGGGTCAACTTGGGGACCCCATGGAGCCACTTTGGTTGGGAAATGACATAAATTACTTTTTATTTAATGTAAAAGTAAAAATGACACAAACATAATATGTTTTACGAAAACAATTTTTAAATGGGGTTATAAATATCAGATTTTTGATTATAAATAGTCATTGTAAAGATAAAAAGATTTACTACATCATAGTATTTGTTTTATAATTTTTAGTCACTAAATAAATTAAATTATTTATGACATCATAAATGATGCAGCGATGACATCATTATTTAACGATTAAAATAAAATGGAAAGATAATTTAAAATCTATGAACTACACATGTCCAAAACTTGTTGGATGGGTGGATTTAGAACCCTTAACACCTTATCCACGAATTATATCAATTTGGGACCTATTAAAACCGAAACACATTTTCAAATAAAGTAATATTTCTTACTTTCCAAAAGTGCCCCTCCTCTCCTCTTATAAAAGGCCGCCACCTCTACCTCATTTCACACACTCCTCAAGCCTTTGGCTCGGCCAAACCCTGCCCATTTTGTCTCTCAACATCCCTCTCCTAATCCTAGAGTATTCCCTTTGGGAAGAATCCTTTCAAAGGAATCCTTTAGGCTCAAATCAAAAGGGGTTACACTTTTAAAGGTAATTCATTCTCTCATGTTCATTTGTATTATTTTTGCTTCTCCAACCCCCTAAACTCTTTTTATATAATTATTCTGTAACAAAACCAGTATCTTAAATATACTAGGATGTTGTTATAAGATTTATTCGAGCTACAATCTCACACAACTACATGAAATGGTTAAAGAATATACAATTTCCGTGGATGGCAAAATTCTGCCTCTCGAAACGATGATTGTTCAATACTCATTTAACACCTTCAAAGGTGGCCATTATGATGTCACTATTTTTATATATGATATATAATATGTTTATTTTTTACTTTAGCTTCTGTATTTTTCATTTTTGGCTTACCTTTATGGCTTCCATTATGGGTATACGTGATATCTTCATTTAAGGAAGTGCAGACTACCGCCCCCTCAAAGTGATTTGATTCGTTATTACCATATGTGGTACGTATAAAGGGTGTATTTAATGATATTATATATGATACCATACTTTAATTAAAATACTATTATGTATCATTATGTTTTAATTCCATTAAATATGAAATAGAAATGGAAGTAGCGTTCATGCGTACGTACGGCTTACCGTCTCCATGAACGGTACATTTCATTTCTTATCTCAAAATATTATGTACTATTATAAGTACATATATATAATGGATATATATGATGTATGATACATCTAAATGATTAATATAATTCTGGAATTGAAATATACATACCTTTCATATAGTTTTAATTCCATTAATACGACATAGAAATGAAAGCAGCGTTCATGCGTACGTACGGCTTACCGTCTCCATGAACGGTGCATTTCATTTCTTTCCTCTAAATAGTTATGTGATATTATAAATACATGTATATGATGGATATATATGACATATATGATATCCAAATCAGAAATGTCATTTTGGATATAGAGAACCTTTGACCACATGAACAACATGTAATTATAGGAAGTCCAGTTTCGACTTAACAACCAAATATCGACAAAACAATCATTATTAACTTAATGATTACATAATGTTTATAACATGGAAATAAGTGATATAAAAGGAATAATAATCTTGAAAAAGGTTCTTAATCAAGTGGAAATTAACTCATGTTTATTATTCAGGACGTTAAAGAATGATCGAGTCAAGTCGGACCCGAGGTAAGGGATCCTACTCCACTCTTTCTTTTTAAGTACACTCTTTTATGTCATTCCTTTTAAAGCTCATATTTCTTGTTATTGGAATTTTATTTTATATTAATATTACTGTAATTTTTATGTTAATGTGATGAGAGTCCCTATTCTCTCTCATCAATCCATTTTGGAAGTTTTGAGTGGCGCCGTTAGGCTACCAAACTTTCGTAAGAGATCTAACCTCTCTCTTTCATTTTAAGTACTCTCCTTTATGTCACTTCTTTTAAGATCCTTTTTGTAATGTTGGGGGATGTTATTTTATATTCCTATTGCTGTAAATTTTATTGTAATGTGATGAGATACCCTATTTGATCTCATCAATTCATATTCAAAAGTTTTATGTGGCGTCGTTAGGCTGCCGAGTTTTCGTAAGGGATTTTTCATCTCACTTTTATTCCCGTGAGATTTATGCTACATTTGAAACAAATTACATTGAGTGGTGTATGTACTGCCCATTATTCTACTCTTTGTGTAATATACTTTCGTTTATGAGTATTTACATCAATGATCTATTGTCCTTCTTTCATGGGGTGTATGTTTTGAAAGATACCCAAGTCGGTAAGGGAACCTTTCACCCTCCTCTTTTTTAAAAGACTTCTTTTGTTGGGTCTTTTAGTTTACATATTGTTATGTTGGGATATGTTCTCATATATCCTTATTGATGTAAATTTTATGTCCAAGTCATGTGATACTCTTTTTATCTCTCATCAACTCATTTTGATGTGATGCTGTTAGGCTGTCAAGGGAACTTTTTAACCCAATTTCGATTTCTTTGGGTTCAACATGTAGTCATTGAATATGTCATCCATTGAATATGTGTGAATGACCTTTTATTGTTGTAAACTTAATATCCACTTATATGGGGTGTATTTATATTTGTCACACATATTTTTGAGATTGATTTGTCCTTAATTTAAGGATACCTTCTTTATAAGGGATTTCATCACATTTGACTTTTCTATTGAGGGTTCATTGTTGTTATGCACCAATTCACTCTTATATGGTGTATATACTGTCCTTTGGAGTATTATATCATGAATCCATTTATTCTCATGATATTATAAAGTTCTGACTAAATGTTATTCATCAATTATTGTATTCAAGTGTCTCTAATTTTGGTAAAACCCCTTTAACCAAAATATCGTTTTAAATGTTTTAATTATTTGTTCTTATTAATATCCATGTTTCCAAAATGGTTTTAAGGATATATTTATATGGATATTATTGGTTTAAAATTTTAAGCTTCAAGGTGGTATGGGACACTTTGATTCAAAAATCTCTTTATTAAATGTTTTAAATGGTTTTGGAAATGGTTTATTTTTTTGGATTCATTATTTCAATATACTAAAATGTTATATTGTGAATGAAATGTGGAAATGTTATGTTTCATTTATGCATGTTTTATCTGATACATTTATGTTATGGTTCTTGGGCATTGTTATGAGAATGGGTGGTTCCGTGATAAACTAAGGGCGGGTGAGCCCGATATAGCTCTCCAATGCATTGGGTAACACGAAGGAGTGAAACGTTAAGGTTTCTCCGAAGAGATTTAGGGAATATACTATGATGGGTATTCCAAACATAACCAAGAGGGTTACTCCCTACGTAAGAATGTTATGAATGCCTCAAGTTACCTTTATGTCTTATGATTTCTATGATTTATTCATGGTTTGATGTGGTATGTTAATGTGCCTTTGTTTTATGGGTAAAGTATGATTTCATTCTTATGTATATATGAACTCATGTCTCCTTTCCATATTTTTATAACTCTTACTGAGCTTTTTATGCTCATCCCAAGTTTTTGAAATGTTTTTCACAGGTCAAGGGAAAGGTACATGATGTGATGATAGTGTCAAGGATGTGTCAAGAAAGAATCCGTGTTATATTTTAAATATGTTCCCGTTGATGGGACGAATGAAAATTGTCTTTTATGTAACCACTTTGTTTAAATGTGGAATGTAATGCATGTTTCATGATCTAATTCTCTAAAACTCTAAACCTGAAAAGATCCTCAATGTTTAATCTTGTAATAACTCAAGATTAAGTAAGGTTTAAGGCTGGGGCCTTAAAGTTGGAATCAAAGGTCGGTTTAGATAACTTTAGAGGTTAGGGTATTCTTTAAGCATAAGTGACATTACCATAATGGTTAGGATTTCAGACAGAGTCCTAGTTTTAGATAAATTGAACGAGTAAGTATATCTTAGTTTTTACCTTCCTCATTAGTACATGATGCTTTTGTTGATATACTCACACTGACATTTCTGTTTCTTGTGAATGGATGGATCTAGCAGGCACCAAAGAGACAACAGGTTTGAAGGAAACTGTGGTGGTTCTATGATTAAGATACTAGATAAAATGGGGGATTAAATGAGGAAACACGTGGTTGTTCTAGACCAACTATCAAGGAGCCAAGATCAACCACTTGAACCTTGGTATGATATTTAATGAATCATGTACGAGATGACCAATCGATGTGGAAGTTCAGGTAATAATTATAAAGGTAACCATTAGTGTTTATATGATCCTTACTTTTGAGGTAATTATGGGTTATTATATGTTATGATGGAAAATGAAAGGCATGAGATAAACTTGAGGTTAAAATATGTTATGATCATTTTTGATGATTTTATCTCTTTTTGGGGAATGATTTGAGAATTATATAGTTTTGGAAAAAGGACAACACGCAGACCGTGTGACTACCCGTCGCGTCGGACAAAGTTGTGGGAATCGAACCCACAACCAAAGTGCGACTGGTATTTATCGCCTACCACTGGACTACGTGAAGTCCCTGGTTAGTTTGACTGATTCTTTTTAGTTATATGATTTTATGAATTAAGAGTAAGTTGATTTTGGGTTATTTATGAAAATAATTAACCTATCATGGAGGATATGTGATTAGGTTAATTACTTTTCAATACGAGACTTTAGAAGCAACTGATGTTGTTTGGAGATAAATGTTACGATTTAACTTGGAGGACTATGTGACTAAATCCTTCAAATATTTGGGTTTGAATCTTAGATTGTTTTACTTTGAAGAATTTTATGGACAAATTGTTTATCGGATGGTCCTCGTTGAACTTTGGGTTTTGTTGGACAAATTTTTGAGATTAAGCATAGATTTTCTTTTTAATGGGTTATCCTTTTCTGGATTATCTCATCTTGTAGTAACCTTTTTGGTTTTAGTTTTGGTTAAGGTTTGAATACATGGAAATTTTTTAGTTCTATTTTGTGGATTAGGTGATTCTCTAGAAGTTGATTATAATACTCTTAATGTGAACAAGTCTTCCTAAATACTCTCCTTTTGGAGAAAATATGAGTTTGTGCAAGGAATCTAATAAAAGTTGAAAGTCAACATGATAAGTGATTATGTTTCCTTATGAATAAATTCCTCAATAAAAAGTAACTGAAAACAAAAATGTTGTCTATTAACTTTTCCTACTGGGGAATCGAATACCGTTTAACCCATCACAAGTTTGTGATTTTCTCATGGTTATCTTTCTCCTAAACATGTTTTCTATCACTCTCCATCAGAACATGACCCTTTGCTCTTCCTTCCATGTCCATGTATTCCTACACGGAATCCTATTATGGGTTAACTCGGGTGACCTTTGTACTTATCTTTCTTTATTTTAAAGTGATTGTTTTACCGACTCTTGTTCCGATGTGGGACTTTCAAGGATGTTTCCAAGCTCAATTTTAAAAAAATTGCGAGGACGTAATTCCCAAAAGGGGGGAAGGATGTAACACCCCTGGTAAATAAAGAATATGACATTTTCTTATTTATCCAAATTTTTGAATCAAACATTAATATTACTTTAAAGGGGATGCTATGCTCGATGGCGTACCCAATACACAACAACGAGTTTCTTGGGAATCTTACATTGCACTCTAAAAATAAAATAATATTATTTTAAATGGTAGTTAACATGTAGCTGTTGTGTTGGCGAGAATGGATAGAAATAACTAAAATATGATTGTATATGTTTTTTTAAAATGTTTTTACATTTATCCAATAAAAGATAAAGGCATAAAATACGGAAAGAATTCAATTTTAGGCGTATATGCCCTAGTTTTCACTAAAGGTTCACTTATCACCTTTTGATGGCGAACCGTCATTAAATATAGTTTTATTCACTCTTATAAATTCTATTGGACCAAATAAAACTCTTCTTAAGAATCAGGACATCAAAATTTACTTTGTGTAAATTTTTGGTATCTTTCCGATAAAGTTCATTTTTTTGAATAGTGTAAAATGTTGTATTTTAATTCAAAAACTCTTTTTAATCTAATTTATTTATATTATTAGATTATGTTTTGAATTGGTTTTGAAGTGGTATTATAATATATTTTTACCATTTAATCCAATGGTGGTCATTGGAATCAATTTCACTTTGAAATTGGACTTAAACTAGTGTCAATCTTTTGATACTTATTGTTTCATAAAAACACGCTATTTGCTTTGACAGCTGGAATTAATTATTAAATTAATTAATCTGACTTATATGTATTGAATTTTGTAAAATAGACTTCATTTTTGAATTCGGAATATCAAATATAGCTTATGGTGTATTTTTGGGATTTTTCTGAAAAACATCAAATTTTGATGAATAGTGAAACCACTAAGTGGTACTTATAAAAACTGATTTTTCTGTTTAAATGAAATTTTGCCATCTTTGTGTTTTGAATTTCAAAAATCATACATACATGGTTGTCATTAAGAAGTAAAATGTTGTTCAATGGGATAAAAATAATTTTTTTGGTGAATAGTAACTTATTACGTTTTTAATCGCGATTAGTGGTAATTAGTGTAGTTTAAGGTAAACATAATGATTTAATAAAATACGATGAGCTTGACACATGTCCTTACCTTATTGGTTGTGTCATGGCCGACCAAGACAAGCCATGGGTCAACTTGGGGACCCCATGGAGCCACTTTGGTTGGGAAATGACATAAATAACTTTTTATTTAATGTAAAAGTAAAAATGACACAAACATAATATGTTTTACAAAAACAATTTTTACATGGGGTTATAAAGATCATATTTTTGATTATAAATAGTCATTGAAAAGCTAAATATATTTCCTACATCATAGTATTTGTTTTATAATTTTTAGACACTAAATAAATTAAATTATTTATGACATCATAAATGATTCAGCGATGACATCATTATTTAACGATTAAAATAAAATGGAATGATAATGTAAAATATATGAACTACACATGTCCAAAACTTATTGGATGGGTGGATTTAGAACCCTTAACACATTATCCACGAATTATATCAATGTGGGACTTTTTAAACCGAAACACATTTTCAAATAAAGTAATATTTCTTACTTTCCAAAAGTGCCCCTCCTCTCCTCTTATAAATGGCCCCCACCTCTACCTCATTTCACACACTCCTCAAGCCTTTGGATCGGCCAACCCCTGCCCATTTTGTCTCTCCACATCCCTCTACTAATCCTAGAGGATTCCCTTTGGGAAGAATCCTTTCAATGGAATCCTTTAGGCTCAAATCAAAAGGAGTTACACTTTTAAAGATAATTCATTCTCTCATGTTCATTTGTTTTATTTTTGCTTCTCCAACCCCCCAAACTCTTTTTATATAATTCTTTTGTAACAACACCTGTATCTTCAATATACTAGGATGTTTTTATAAGATTTATTCAAGCTAAACTCTCACACAACTACATCAAATGGTTAAATAACATACGGTTTCCGTGGATGGAAAAATTCTGCCTCTCGAAACGATGATTGTTCAATACTCATTTAACACCTTCAAAGGTGGCCATTATGATGTCACTATTTTTATATATGATATATAATATGTTTATGTTTTACTTTAGCTTCTGTATTTTTCATTTGTGTCTTACCTTTATGGCTTCCATTATGGGTATACGAGATATCTTCATTTAAGGAAGTGCGGACTACCGCCCCCTCAAAGTGATTTGATTCGTTATTACCATATGTGGTACGTATCAAGGGTATATTTAATGATATTATATATGATACCATACTGGAATTAAAATACTATTATGTATCATTATGTTTTAATTCCATTAAATATGAAATAGAAATGGAAGTAGCGTTCATGCGTACGTACGGCTTACCGTCTCCATGAACGGTACATTTCATTTCTTATCTCAAAATATTATGTACTATTATAAGTACATATATATAATGGATATATATGATGTATGATAAATCTAAATGATTAATATAATTCTGGAATTAAAATATACATACCTTTCATGTAGTTTTAATTCCATTAATACGGCATAGAAATGAAAGCAACGTTCATGCGTACGTACGGCTTACCGTCTCCATGAACGGTGCATTTCATTTCTTTCCTCTAAATGATTATGTGATATTATAAATACATGTATATTCTGGATATATATGACATATATGATATCCAAATCATAAATTTCATTGTGGATATAGAGAACCTTTGACCACACGAACAACATGTAATTGTAGGAAGTCCACATTCGACTTAAGATCCAAATATCGACAAAACAATCATTATTAACTTAATGATTACATAATGTTTATAACATGGAAATAAGTGTTATAAAAGGAATAATAAGCTTTAAAAAGGTTCTTAATCAAGTATAAATTAACTCAAGTTTATTATTCAGGACGTTAAAGAATGATCGAGTCAAGTCGGACCCGAGGTAAGGGATCCTACTCCACTCTTTCTTTTTAAGTACACTCTTTTATGTCATTCCATTTAAAGCTAATATTTCTTGTTATTGGGATGTTATTTTATATTAATATTACTGTAATTTTTATGTTAATGTGATGAGAGACCCTATTCTCTCTCATCAATCCATTTTGGAAGTTTTGAGTGGCGTCGTTAGGCTACCGAACTTTCGTAAGAGATCTAACCTCTCTCTTTCTTTTTAAGAACTCTCCTTTATGTCACTTCTTTTAAGATCCTCTTTGTAATGTTGGGGGATGTTATTTTATATTCCTATTGCTGTAAATTTTATTGTAATGTGATGAGATACCCTATTTGATCTCATCAATTCATATTCAGAAGTTTTATGTGGCGTCGTTAGGCTGCCGAGTTTTCGTAAGGGATTTTTCATCTCACTTTTATTCCCATGAGATTTATGCTACATTTGCAACAAATTCCATTGAGTGGTGTATGTACTGCCCATTATTCTACTCTTTGTTTAATATACTTTCGTTTATGAGTATTTACATCAATGATCTATTGTCCTTCTTTCATGGGGTGTATGTTTTGAAAGATACCCAAGTCGGTAAAGGAACCTTTCACCCTCCTCTTTTTTAAAAGACTTCTTATGTTGGGTCTTTTAGTTTACATATTGTTATGTTGGGATATGTTCTCATATATCCTTATTGATGTAAATATTATGTCCATGTGATGAGATACTCTTTTTATCTCTCATCAACTCATTTTGATGTGATGTCGTTAGGCTATCAAGGGAACTTTTTAACCCAATTTCGATTTCTTTGGGTTCAACATGTAGTCATTGAATATGTAATCCATTGAATATGTGTGAATGACCTTTTATTGTTGTACACTTAATATCCACTTATATTGGGTGTATTTATATTTGTCACACATATTTTTGAGATTGATTTGTCCTTAATTTAAGGATACCTTCTTTATAAGGGATTTCATCACATTTGACTTTTCTATTGAGGGTTCATTGTTGTTATGCACCAATTCACTCTTATATGGTGTATATACTGTCCTTTGGAGTATTATATCATGAATCCATTTATTCTCATGATATTATAAAGTTCTGACTAAATGTTATTCCTCAATTATTGTATTCAAGTGTCTCTAATTTTGGTAAAACCCCTTTAACCAAAATATCGTTTTAAATGTTTTAATTATTTGTTCTTATTAATATCCATGTTTTCAAAATGGTTTTAAGGATTTATTTAAATGGATATTAATGGTTTAAAATTTTAAGCTTCAAGGTGGTATGGGACACTTTGATTCAAAAACCTCTTTATTAAATGTTTTAAATGTTTTTGGAAATGGTTTATTTTTTTGTATTCATTATTTCAATATACTAAAATGTTATATTGTGATTGAAATGTGGAAATGTTATGTTTCCTTTATGCATGTTTTATGTGATACATTTATGTTATGGTTCATGGGCATTGTTATGAGAACGGGTGGTTCCGTGATAAACTAAGGGCGGGTGAGCCCGATATAGCTCTCCAATGCATTGGGTAACGCGAAGGAGTGAAACGTTAAGGTTTCTCCGAAGAGATTTAGGGAATATACTGTGATGGGTATTCCAAACATAACCAAGAGGGTTACTCCCTACGTAAGAATGTTAAGAATGCCTCAAGTTACCTTTATGTCTTGTGATTTCTATGATTTATTCATGGTTTGATGTGGTATGTTAAAGTGCCTTTGTTTTATGGGTAAATTATGATTTCATTCTTATGTATATATGAACTCATGTTTCCTTTCCATATTTTTATAACTCTTACTGAGCTTTTTATGCTCATCCCAAGTTTTCGAAATGTTTTTCACAGGTCAAGGGAAAGGTACATGATGTGATGATAGTGTCAAGGATGTGTCAAGAAAGAATCCGTGTTATATTTTAAATATGTTCCCGTTGATGGGAAGAATGAATAATGTCTTTTATGTAACCACTTTGTTTAAATGTGGAATGTAATGCAAGTTTCATGATCTAATTCTCTAAAACTCTAAACCTGAAAAGATCCTCAATGTGTAATCTTGTAATAACTCAAGATTAAGTAAGTTTAAGGCTGGGGCCTTAAAGTTGGTATCAAAGGTCGGTTTAGATAACTTTAGAGGTTAGGGTATTCTTTAAGCATAAGAGACATTACCATAATGGTTAGGATTTCAGAAAGAGTCCTAGTTTTAGATAAAGTGAACGAGTAAGTATATCATAGTTTTTACCTTCCTCATTAGTACATGATGGTTTTGTTGATATACTCACACTGACATTTCTGTTTCTTGTGAATGGATGGATCTAGCAGGCACCAAAGAGACAACAGGTTTGAAGGAAACTGTGGTGGTTCTATGATTAAGATACTAGATAAAATGGGGGATTCAATGAGGAAACACGTGGTTGTTCTAAACCAACTATCAAGGAGTCATGATCAACCACTTGAACCTAGGTATGATCTTTAATTCATCATGTATGAGATAACCAATCGATGTGGAAGTTCAGGTAATAATTATAAAGGTAACCATTAGTTTTTATATGATCCTTACTTTTGAGGTAATTATGGGTTATTATATGTTATGATGGAAAATGAAAGGCATGAGATAAACTTGAGGTTAAAATATGTTATGATCATTTTTGATGATTTTATCTCTTTTTGGGGAATGATTTGAGAATTATATAGTTTTGGAAAAAGGACAACACGCAGACCGTGTGACTACCCGTCGCGTCGGACAAAGCTGTGGGAATCGAACCCACAACCAAAGTGCGACTGGTATTTATCGCCTACCACTGGACTACGTGAAGTCCCTGGTTAGTTTGACTGATTATTTTTAGTTATATGATTTTATGAATTAAGAGTAAGTTTATTTTGGGTTATTTATGAAAATGATTAACCTGTCATGGAGGATATGTGATTAGGTTAATTACTTTTCAATATGAGACTTTAGGAGCAACTGATGTTGTTTGGAGATAAATGTTACAATTTAACTTGGAAGACTATGTGACTAAATCCTTCAAATATTTGGGTTTCAATCATAGATTGTTTTACTTTGAAGAATTTTATGGACAAATTGTTTATCGGATGGTCCTCGTTGAACTTTGGGTTTTGTTGGAAAATTTTTTGAGATTAAGCATAGATTTTCTTTTTAATGGGTTATCCTTTTCTGGATTATCTCATCTTGTAGTAAACTTTTTGGTTTTAGTTTTGGTTATGGTTTGAAGACATGGAAATGTTATAGTTCTCTTTCGTGGATTAGGTGATTCTCTAGAAGTTGATTACAATACTCTTAATGTGAACAAGTCTTCCTAAATACTCGCCTTTTGGAGAAAATATGAGTTTGTGCAAGGAATCTAATAAAAGTTGAAAGTCAACATGATAAGTGATTATGTTTCCTTGTGAATAAATTCCTCAATAAAAAGTAACTCAAAACAAAAATGTTGTCTATTAACTTTTCCTACTGGGGAATCGAATACCGTTTACCCCATCACAAGTTTGTGATTTTCTCATGGTTAACTTTCTCCTAAACATGTTTTCTATAACACTCCATCAGAACATGACCCTTTGCTCTTTCTTCTATGTCCATGTTTTCCTACACGGAATCCTATTATGGGTTAACTCGGGTGACCTTTTTACTTATCTTTCTTTATTTTAAAGTGATTGTTTTACCGACTCTTGTTCCGATGTGGGACTTTCAAGGATGTTTCCAAGCTCAATTTTAAAAAAATCGCGAGGACGTAATTCCCAAAAGGGGGGAAGGATGTAACACCCCAGGTAAATAAATAATATGACATTTTCTTATTTATCCAAATTCGTGAGTCAAACATTAATATTACTTTAATGGGGATGCTATGCTCGATGGTGTACCCAATACGCAACAACGAGTTTCTTGGGAATCTTACATTGCACTCTAATAATAAAATAATATTATTTTAAATTGTAGTTAACATGTAGCTGTTGTGTTGGCGGGAAAGGATAGAAATAACTAAAATATGATTGTATATGTTTTTTTTAAATGTTTTTACATTTATCCAATAAAAGATAAAGGCATAAAATACTGAAAGAATTCAATTTTAGGCGTATATGCCCTAGTTTTCACTAAAGGTTCACTTATCACCTTTTGATGGCGAACCGTCATTAAATATAGTTTTGTTCACTCTTATAAATTCTATTGGACCAAATAAAACTCTTCTTAAGAATCAGGACATCAAAATTTACTTTGTGTAAATTTTTGGTATCTTTCCGATAAAGTTCATTTTTTTAATAGTGTAAAATGTTGTATTTTAATTCAAAAACTCTTTTTAATCTAATTTATTTATATGATTATATTATCTTTTGAATTGTTTATGAAGTGGAATTATAATATATTTTTACCATTTAATCCAATGGTGGTCATTGGAATCAATTTCACTTTGAAATTGGACTTAAACTAGTGTCAATCTTTTGATACTTATTGTTTCATAAAAACACGCTATTTGCTTTGACAACGGGAATTAATTATTAAATTAATTAATCTGACTTATATGTTTTGAATTTTGTAAAATAGACTTCATTTTTGAATTCGGAATATCAAATATAGCTTATGGTGAATTTTTGGGATTTTTCTGAAAAACATCAAATTTTGATGAATAATGAAACCACTAAGTGGTACTTATAAAAACTGATTTTTCTGTTTAAATGAAATTTTGCCATCTTTGTGTTTTGAATTTCAAAAATCCGGCATACATGGTTGTCATTAAGAAGTAAAATGTGGTTCAATGGGATAAAAATAATTTTTTGGTGAATAGTAACTTATTAAGTTTTTAATCGCGATTAGTGGTAATTAGTGTAGTTTAAGGTAAAAAAAAAGCTTTAATAAAATACGATGAGCTTGAAACATGTCCTTCCCTCATTGGTTGTTTCATGGCCGACCAAGACAAGCCATGGGTCAACTTGGGGACCCCAAGGAGCCACTTTGGTTGGGAAATGACATAAATAACTTTTTATTTAATGTAAAAGTAAAAATGACACAAACATAATATGTTTTACGAAAACAATTTTTACATGGGGTTATAAAGATCATATTTTTGATTATAAATAGTCATTGGAAAGCTAAAACGATTTAATACATCATAGTATTTGTTTTATAATTTTTAGACACTAAATAAATTAAATTATTTATGACATCATAAATGATGCAGCAATGACATCATTATTTAACGATTAAAATAAAATGGAAAGATAATGTAAACTCTATGAACTACACATGTCCAAAACATATTGGATGTGTGGATTTAGAACCCTTAACACCTTATCCACGAATTATATCAATGTGGGACCTTTTAAAACCGAAACAAATTTTCAAATAAAGTAATATTTCTTACTTTCCAAAAGTGCCCCTCCTCTCCTCTTATAAAAGGCCCCCACCTCTACCTCATTTCACACACTCCTCAAGCCTTTGGCTCGTCCAACCCCTGCCAATTTTGTCTCCCCACATCCCTCTCCTAATCCTAGAGTATTCCCTTTGGGAATAGTCCTTTCAAAGGAATCCTTTAGGCTCAAATCAAAAGGAGTTACACTTTTAAAGGTAATTCAATCTCTCATGTTCATTTGTTTTATTTTTGCTTCTCCAACCCACTAAACTCTTTTTATATAATTATTTTGTAACAACACCAGTATCTTCAATATACTAGGATGTTGTTATAAGATTTATTCGAGCTACAATATCACACCACTACATCAAATGGTTAAAGAACATACGGTTTCTGTGGATGGAAAAATTCTGCCTCTCGAAATGATGATTGTTCAATACTCATTTAACACCTTAAAAGGTGGCCATTATGATGTCACTATTTTTATATATGATATATAATATGTTTATTTTTTACTTTAGCTTCTGTATTTTTCATTTGTGGCTTACCTTTATGGCTTCCATTATGGGTATACACGATATCTTCATTTAAGGAAGTGCGGACTACCGCCCCCTCAAAGTGATTTGATTCGTTATTACCATATGTGGTACGTATAAAAGGTATATTTAATGATATTATATATGATACCATACTTTAATTAAAATACTATTATGTATCATTATGTTTTGATTCCATTAAATATGAAATAGAAATGGAAGTAGCGTTCATGCGTACGTACGGCTTACCGTCTCCATGAACGGTACATTTCATTTCTTATCTCAAAATATTGTGTACTATTATAAGTACATATATATAATGGATATATATGATGTATGATACATCTAAATGATTAATATAATTCTGGAATTGAAATATACATACCTTTCATATAGTTTTAATTCCATTAATACGACATAGAAATGAAAGCAGCGTTCATGCGTACGTACAGCTTACCGTCTCCATGAACGGTGCATTTCATTTCTTTCCTCTAAATGATTATGTGATATTATAAATACATGTATATGCAAGATATATATGAAATATATGATATCCAAATCAGAAATGTCATTTTGGATATAGAGAACCTTTGACCACATGAACAACATGTAATTGTAGGAAGTCCACTTTCGACTTAAGAACCAAATATCGACAAAACAATCATTATTAACTTAATGATTACATAATGTTTATAACATGGAAATAAGTGATATAAAAGGAATAATAAACTTGAAAAAGGTTCTTAATCAAGTATAAATTAACTCATGTTTATTATTCAGGACGTTAAAGAATGATCGAGTCAAGTCGGACCCGAGGCAAGGGATCCTACTCCACTCGTTCTTTTCAAGTACACTCTTTTATGTCATTCCTTTTAAAGCTCATATTTCTTGTTATTGGGATGTTATTTTATATTAATATTACTGTAATTTTTATGTTAATGTGATGAGAGACCCTATTCTCTCTCATCAATCCATTTTGGATGTTTTGAGTGGCGCCGTTAGGCTGCCGAACTTTCATAAGAGATCTAACCTCTCTCTTTCTTTTTAAGTACTCTCCTTTATGTCACTTCTTTTAAGATCCTCTTTGTAATGTTGGGGGATGTTATTTTATATTCCTATTGCTGTAAATTTTATTGTAATGTGATGAGATACCCTATTTGATCTCATCAATTCATATTCAGAAGTTTTATGTGGCGCCGTTAGGCTGCCGAGTTTCCGTAAGGGATTTTTCATCTCAATTTTATTCCCGTGAGATTTATGCTACATTTGCAACAAATTACATTGAGTGGTGTATTTACTTCCCATTATTATACACTTTGTTTAATATACTTTCGTTTATGAGTATTTACATCAATGATCTATTGTCCTTCTTTCATGGGGTGTATGTTTTGAAAGATACCCAAGTCGGTAAGGGAACCTTTCACCCTCCTCTTTCTTAAAAGACTTCTTTTGTTGGGTCTTTTAGTTTACATATTGTTATGTTGGGATATGTTCTCATATATCCTTATTGATGTAAATTTTATGTCCAAGTGATGAGATACTCTTTTTATCTCTCATCAACTCATTTTGATGTGATGCCGTTAGGCTGTCAAGGGAACTTTTTAACCCAATTTCGATTTCTTTGGGTTCAACATGTAGTCATTGAATATGTCATCCATTGAATATGTGTGAATGACCTTTTATTATTGTACACTTAATATCCACTTATATTGGGTGTATTTATATTTTTCACACATATTTTTGAGATTTATTTGTCCTTAATTTAAGGATACCTTCTTTATAAGGGATTTCATCACATTTGACTTTTCTATTGAGGGTTCATTATTGTTATGCACCAATTCACTCTTATATGGTGTATATACTGTACTTTGGAGTATTATATCATGAATCCATTTATTCTCATGATATTATAAAGTTCTGACTAAATGTTATTCCTCAATTATTGTATTCAAGTGTCTCTAATTTTGGTAAAACCCCTTTAACCAAAATATAGTTTTAAATGTTTTAATTATTTGTTCTTATTAATATCCATGTTTTCAAAATGGTTTTAAGGATTTATTTATATGGATATTAATGGTTTAAAATTTTAAGCTTCAAGGTGGTATGGGACACTTTGATTCAAAAATCTCTTTATTAAATGTTTTAAATGGTTTTGGAAATGGTTTATTTTTTTGGATTCATTATTTCAATATACTAAAATGTTATATTGTGATTGAAATGTGGAAATGTTATGTTTCCTTTATGCATGTTTTATGTGATACATTTATGTTATGGTTCTTGGGCATTGTTATGAGAACAGGTGGTTCCGTGATAAACTAAGGGCGGGTGAGCCCGATATAGCTCTCCAATGCATTGGGTAACGCGAAGGAGTGAAACGTTAAGGTTTCTCTGAAGAGATTTAGGGAATATACTGTGATGGGTATTCCAAAAATAACCAAGAGGGTTACTCCCTACGTAAGAATGTTATGAATTCCTCAAGTTACCTTTATGTCTTATGATTTCTATGATTTATTCATGGTTTGATGTGGTATGTTAAAGTGCCTTTGTTTTATGGGTAAAGTATGATTTCATTCTTATGTATATATGACCTCATGTTTCCTTTCCATATTTTTATAACTCTTAATGAGCTTTTTATGCTCATCCCAAGTTTTTGAAATGTTTTTCACAGGTCAAGGGAAAGGTACATGATGTGATGATAGTGTCAAGGATGTGTCAAGAAAGAATCCGTGTTATATTTTAAATATGTTCACGTTGATGGGAATAATGAATACTATCTTTTATGTAACCACTTTGTTTAAATGTGGAATGTAAAGCAAGTTTCATGATCTAATTCTCTAAAACTCTAAACCTGAAAAGATCCTCAATGTGTAATCTTGTAATAACTCAAGATTAAGTAAGGTTTAAGGCTGGGGCCTTAAAGTTGGTATCAAAGGTCGGTTTAGATAACTTTAGAGGTTAGGGTATTCTTTAAGCATAAGTGACATTACCATAATGGTTAGGATTTCAGAAAGAGTCCTAGTTTTAGATAAAGTGAACGAGTAAGTATATCTTAGTTTTTACCTTCCTCATTAGTACATGATGGTTTTGTTGATATACTCACACTGACATTTCTGTTTCTTGTGAATGGATGGATCTAGCAGGCACCAAAGAGACAACGGGTTTGAAGGAAACTGTGGTGGTTCTATGATTAAGATACTAGATAAAATGGGGGATTCAATGAGGAAACACGTGGTTGTTCTATACCAACTATCAAGGAGCCATGATCAACCACTTGAACCTTGGTATGATCTTTAATGCATCATGTACGAGATGACCAATCGATGTGGAAGTTCAGGTAATAATTATAAAGGTAACAATTAGTGTTTATATGATCCTTACTTTTGAGGTAATTATGGGCTATTATATGTTATGATGGAAAATGAAAGGCATGAGATAAACTTGAGGTTAAAATATGTTATGATCATTTTTGATGATTTTATCTCTTTTTGGGGAATGATTTGAGAATTATATAGTTTTGGAAAAA
Source organism: Viscum album (assembly GCA_963277665.1). NCBI lineage: Eukaryota > Viridiplantae > Streptophyta > Magnoliopsida > Santalales > Viscaceae > Viscum > Viscum album. The sequence goes on from OY728152.1 coordinate 719,334,863, forward strand.
GGACAACACGCAGACCGTGTGACTACCCGTCGCGTCGGACAAAGCTGTGGGAATCGAACCCACAACCAAAGTGCGATTGGTATTTATCGCCTACCACTGGACTACGTGAAGTCCCTGGTTAGTTTGACTGATTCTTTTTAGTTATATGATTTTATGAATTAAGAGTAAGTTGATTTTGGGTTATTTATGAAAATGATTAACCTATCATGGAGGATATGTGATTAGGTTAATTACTTTTCAATACGAGACTTTAGAAGCAACTGATGTTGTTTGGAGATAAATGTTACGATTTAACTTGGAAGACTATGTGACTAAATCCTTAAAATATTTGGGTTTCAATCTAAGATTGTTTTACTTTGAAGAATTTTATGGACAAATTGTTTATCAGATGGTCCTCGTTGAACTTTGGGTTTTGTTCGACAAATTTTTGAGATTAAGCATAGATTTTATTTTTAATGGGTTATCCTTTTCTGGATTATCTCATCTTGTAGTAACCTTTTTGGTTTTAGTTTTGGTTAAGGTTTGAAGACATGGAAATTTTTTAGTTCTCTTTTTTGGATTTGGTGATTCTCTAGAAGTTGATTATAATACTCTTAAAGTGAACAAGTCTTCCTAAATACTCGCCTTTTGGAGAAAATATGAGTTTGTGCAAGGAATCTAATAAAAGTTGAAAGTCAACATGATAAGTGATTATGTTTCCTTATGAATAAATTCCTCAATAAAAAGTAACTTAAAACAAAAATGTTGTCTATTAACATTTCCTACTGGGGAATCAAATACCGTTTAACCCATCACACGTTTGTGATTTTCTCATGGTTAAATTTCTCCTAAACATGTTTTCTATCACTCTCCATCAGAACATGACCCTTTTCTCTTTCTTCCATGTCCATGTTTTCCTACACGGAATACTGTTATGGGTTAACTCAGGTGACCTTTGTACTTATCTTTCTTTATTTTAAAGTGATTGTTTTACCGACTCTTGTTCCGATGTGGGACTTTCAAGGATGTTTCCAAGCTCAATTTTAAAAAACTTGCGAGGACGTAATTCCCAAAAGGGGGGAAGGATGTAACACCCCTGGTAAATAAAGAATATGACATTTTCTTATTTATCCAAATTTTTGAATCAAACATTAATATTACTTTAAAGGGGATGCTATGCTCGATGGCGTACCCAATACGCAACAATGAGTTTCTTCGGAATCTTTCATTGCACTCTAATAATAAAATAATATTATTTTAAATGGTAGTTAACATGTAGCTGTTGTGTTGGCGGGAATGGATAGAAATAACTAAAATATGATTGTATATGTTTTTTTAAAATGTTTTTACATTTATCCAATAAAAGATAAAGGCATAAAATACGGAAAGAATTCAATTTTAGGCGTATATGCCCTAGTTTTCACTAAAGGTTCACTTATCACCTTTTGATGGAGAACCGTCATTAAATATAGTTTTTTTCACTCTTATAAATTTTATTGGACCAAATAAAACTCTTCTTAATAATCGGGACATCAAAATTTACTTTGTGTAAATTTTTGGTATCTTTCCGATAAAGTTCATTTTTTTGAATAGTGTAAAATGTTGTATTTTAATTCAAAAACTCTTTTTAATCTAATTTATTTATATGATTATATTATCTATTTAATTGGTTTTGAATTGGTATTATAATATATTTTTACCATTTAATCCAATGGTGGTAATTGGAATCAATTTCACTTTGAAATTGGACTTAAACTAGTGTCAATCTTTTGATACTTATTGTTTCATAAAAACACGCTATTTGCTTTGACAGCGGGAATTAATTATTAAATTAATTAATCTGACTTATATGTTTTGAATTTTGTAAAATAGACTTCATTTTTGAATTCGGAATATCAAATATAGCTTATGGTGAATTTTAGGGATTTTTCTGAAAAACTTCAAATTTTGATGAATAGTGAAACCACTAAGTGGTACTTATAAAAACTGATTTTTCTGTTTAAATGAAATTTTGCCATCTTTGTGTTTTTAATTTCAAAAATCAGACATACATGGTTGTCATTAAGAAGTAAAATGTGGTTCAGTGGGATAAAAATAATTTTTTGGTGAATAGTAACTTATTATGTTTTTAATCGCGATTAGTGGTAATTAGTGTAGTTTAAGGTAAACATAATGATTTAATAAAATAGGATGAGCTTGACACATGTCCTGCCCTCATTGGTTGTGTCATGGCCGACCAAGACAAGCCATGGGTCAACTTGGGGACCCCATGGAGCCACTTTGTTTGGGAAATGACATAAATAACTTTTTATTATATGTAAAAGTAAAAATGACACAAACATAATATGTTTTACGAAAACAATTTTTACATGAGGTTATAAAGATCCGATTTTTGATTATAAATAGTCATTGGAAAGATAAAAAGATTTCCTACATCATAGTATTTGTTTTATAATTTTTAGACACTAAATAAATTAAATTATTTATGACATCATAAATGATGCAGCGATGACATCATTATTCAACGATTAAAATAAAATGGAAAGATAATGTAAAATCTATGAACTACACATGTCCAAAACTTATTGGATGGGTGGATTTAGAACCCTTAACACCTTATCCACAAATTATATCAATTTGGGACCTTTTAAAACCGAAACACATTTTCAAATAAAGTAATATTTCTTACTTTCCAAAAGTGCCCCTCCTCTCCTCTTATAAATGGCCCCCACCTCTACCTCATTTCACACACTCCTCAAGCCTTTGGCTCGGCCAAACCCTGCCCATTTTGTCTCTCCACATCCCTATACTAATCCTATAGGATTCCCTTTGGGAATAATCCTTTCAAAGGATTCCTTTAGGCTCAAATCAAAAGGAGTTGCACTTTTAAAGGTAATTCATTCTCTCATGTTCATTTGTTTTATTTTTGCTTCTCCAACCCCCTAAAATCTTTTTATATAATTCTTTTGTAACAACACCAATATCTTCAATATACTAGGAAGTTGTTATAAGATTTATTCGAGCTACACTCTCACACAACTACATCAAATGGTTAAAGAACATACGGTTTCCGTGGATGGAAAAATTCTGCCTCTCGAAACGATGATTGTTCAATACTCATTTAAAACCTTCAAAGGTGGCCATTATGATGTCCATATTTTTATATATGATATACAATATGTTTATGTTTTACTTTATCTTCTGTATTTTTCATTTGTGGCTTACCTTTATGGCTTCCATTATGGGTATACGCGATATCTTCATTTAAGGAAGTGCGGACTACCGCCCCCTCAATGTGATTTGATTCGTTTTTACCATATGTGGTACGTATAAAGGGTATATTTAATGATATTATATATTATACCATACTATAATTAAAATACTATTATGTATCATTATGTTTTAATTCCATTAAATATGAAATAGAAATGGAAGTAGCGTTCATGCGTACGTACGGCTTACCGTCTCCATGAACGGTACATTTCATTTCTTATCTCAAAATATTATGTACTATTATAAGTACATATATATAATGGATATATATGATGTATGATACATCTAAATGATTAATATAATTCTGGAATTAAAATATACATACCTTTCATATAGTTTTAATTCCATTAATACGACATAGGAATGAAAGCAGCGTTCATGCGTACGTACGACTTACCGTCTCCGTGAACGGTGCATTTCATTTCTTTCCTCTAAATGATTATTTGATATTATAAATACATGTATATGCTGGATATATATGACATATATGATATCCAAATCAGAAATGTAATTTTGGATATAGAGAACCTTTGACCACACGAACAACATGTAATTGTAGGAAGTCCACTTTCGACTTAAGAACCAAATATCGACAAAACAATCATTATTAACTTAATGATTACATAATGTTTATAACATGGAAATAAGTGATATAAAAGGAATAATAAGCTTGAAAAAAGTTCTTAATCAAGTAGAAATTAACTCAAGTTTATTATTCAGGACGTTAAAGAATGATCGAGTCAAGTCGGACCCGAGGTAAGGGATCCTACTCCACTCTTTCTTTTTAAGTACACTCATTTATGTCATTCCTTTTAAAGCTCATATTTCTTGTTATTGGGATGTTATTTTATATTAATATTACTTTAATTTTTATGTTAATGTGATGAGAGACCCTATTCTCTCTCATCAATCCATTTTGGAAGTTTTGAGTGGCGCCGTTAGGCTGCCGAACTTTCGTAAGAGATCTAACCTCTCACTTTCTTTTTAAGTACTCTCCTTTATGTCACTTCTTTTAAGATCCTCATTGTAATGTTGGGGGATGTTATTTTATATTCCTATTTCTGTAAATTTTATTTTAATGTGATGAGATACCCTATTTGATCTCATCAATTCATATTCAGAAGTTTTATGTGGCGTCGTTAGGCTGCCGAGTTTTCGTAAGGGATTTTTCATCTCACTTTTATTCCCATGAGATTTATGCTACATTTGCAAAAAAATTCCATTGAGTGGTGTATGTACTGCCCATTATTCTACTCTTTGTGTAATATACTTTCGTTTATGAGTATTTACATCAATGATCTATTGTCCTTCTTTCATGGGGTGTATGTTTTGAAAGATACCCATGTCGGTAAGGGAACCTTTCACCCTCCTCTTTTTTAAAAGACTTCTTATGTTGGGTCTTTTAGTTTACATATTGTTATGTTGGGATATGTTCTCATATATCCTTATTGATGTAAATTTTATGTCCAAGTGATGAGATACTCTTTTTATCTCTCATCAACTCATTTTGATGTGATGTCGTTAGGCTGTCAGGGGAACTTTTTAACCCAATTTCGATTTCTTTGGGTTCAACATGTAGTCATTGAATATGTCATACATTGAATATGTTTGAATGACCTTTTATTGTTGTACACTTAATATCCACTTATATTGGGTGTATTTATATTTTTCACACATATTTTTGAGATTGATTTGTCTTTAATTTAAGGATACCTTCTTTATAAGGGATTTCATCACATTTGACTTTTCTATTGAGGTTTCATTGTTGTTATGCACCAATTCACACTTATATGGTGTATATACTGTCCTTTGGAGTATTATATCATGAATCCATTTATTCTCAGGATATTATAAAGTTCTGACTAAATGTTATTCCTCAATTATTGTATTCAAGTGTCTCTAATTTTGGTAAAACCCCTTTAACCAAAATATCGTTTTAAATGTTTTAATTATTTGTTCTTATTAATATCCATGTTTTCAAAATGGTTTTAAGGATTTCTTTATATGGATATTAATGGTTTAAAATTTTAAGCTTCAAGGGTGTATGGGACACTTTGATTCAAAAATCTCTTTATTAAATGTTTTAAATGGTTTTGGAAATGGTTTATTTTTTTGGATTCATTATTTCAATATACTAAAATGTTATATTGTGATTGAAATGTGGAAATGTTATGTTTCCTTTATGCATGTTTTATGTGATACTTTTATGTTATGGTTCATGGGCATTGTATGAGAACGGGTGGTTCCGTGATAAACTAAGGGCGGGTGAGCCCGATATAGCTCTCCAATGCATTAGGTAACGTGAAGGAGTGAAACGTTAAGGTTTCTTCAAAGAGATTTAGGGAATATACTGTGATGGGTATTCCAAACACAACCAAGAGGGTTAATCCCTACGTAAGAATGTTATGAATGCCTCAAGTTACCTTTATGTCTTATGATTTCTATGATTTATTCATGGTTTGATGTGGTATGTTAAAGTGCCTTTGTTTTATGGGTAAAGTATGATTTCATTCTTATGTATATATGAACTCATGTTTCCTTTCCATATTTTTATAACTCTTACTGAGCTTTTTATGCTCATCCCAAGTTTTTGAAATGTTTTTCACAGGTCAAGGGAAAGGTACATGATGTGATGATAGTGTCAAGGATGTGTCAAGAAAGAATCCGTGTTATATTTTAAATATGTTCCTGTTTATGGGAAGAATGAATACTGTCTTTTATGTAACCACTTTGTTTAAATGTGGAATGTAATGCAAGTTTCATGATCTAATTCTCTAAAACTCTAGACCTGAAAATATCCACAATGTGTAATCTTGTAATAACTCAAGATTAAGTAAGGTTTAAGGCTGGGGCCTTAAAGTTGGTATCAAAGGTCGGTTTAGAAAACTATAGAGGTTAGGGTATTCTTTAAGCATAAGTGACATTACCATAATGGTTAGGATTTCAGAAAGAGTCCTAGTTTTAGATAAAGTGAACGAGTAAGTATATCTTAGTTTTTACCTTCCTCATTAGTATATGATGGTTTTGTTGATATACTCACACTGACATTTCTGTTTCTTGTGAATGGATGGATCAATCAGGCACCAAAGAGACAACAGTTTTGAAGGAAACTGTGGTGGTTCTATGATTAAGATACTAGATAAAATGGGGAATTCAATGAGGAAACACGTGGTTATTCTAAACCAACTATCAAGGAGTCATGATCAACCACTTGAACCTTGGTATGATCTTTAATGCATCATGTATGAGATGACCAATCGATGTGGAAGTTCAGGTAATAATTATAAAGGTAACCATTAGTGTTTATATGATCCTTACTTTTGAGGTAATTATGGGTTATTATATGTTATGATGGAAAATGAAAGGCATGAGATAAACTTGAGGTTAAAATATGTTATGATAAATTTTTATGATTTTATCTCTTTTTGGGGAATGATTTGAGAATTATATAGTTTTGGAAAAAGGACAACACGCAGACCGTGTGACTACCCGTCGCGTCGGACAAAGCTGTGGGAATCGAACCCACAACCAAAGTGCGACTGGTATTTATCGCCTACCACTGGACTACGTGAAGTCCCTGGTTAGTTTGACTGATTATTTTTAGTTATATGATTTTATGAATTAAGAGTAAGTTTATTTTGGGTTATTTATGAAAATGATTAACCTATCATGGAGGATATGTGATTAGGTTAATTACTTTTCAATACGAGACTTTAGGAGCAACTGATGTTGTTTGGAGATAAATGTTACGATTTAACTTGGAAGACCATGTGTCTAAATCCTTCAAATATTTGGGTTTCAATCTTAGATTGTTTTACTTTGAAAAATTTTATGGACAAATTGTTTATCGGATGGTCCTCGTTGAACTTTGGGTTTTGTTGGACAAATTTTTGAGATTAAGCATAGGTTTTCTTTTTAATGGGTTATCCTTTTCTGGATTATCTCATCTTGTAGTAACCTTTTTGGTTTTAGTTTTGGTTAAGGTTTGAAGACATGGAAATTTTATAGTTCTCTTTTGTGGATTAGGTGATTCTCTAGAAGTTGATTATAATACTCTTAATGTGAACAAGTCTTCCTAAATACTCGCCTTTTGGAGAAAATATGAGTTTGTTCATGGAATCTAATAAAAGTTGAAAGTCAACATGATAAGTGATTATGTTTCCTTATGAATAAATTCCTCAATAAAAAGTAACTTTAAAGAAAAATGTTGTCTATTAACTTTTTCTACTGGGGAATCGAATACCGTTTAACCCATCACAAGTTTGTGATTTTCTCATGGTTAACTTTCTCCTAAACATGATTTCTATCACTCTCCATCAGAACATGACCCTTTGCTCTTTCTTCCATGTCCACGTTTTCCTACACAGAATCCTATTATGGGTTAACTCGGGTGACCTTTGTACTTATCTTTCTTTATTTTAAAGTGATTGTTTTACCGACTCTTGTTCCGATGTGGGACTTTCAAGGATGTTTCCAAGATCAATTTTAAAAAAATTGCGAGGACGTAATTCCCAAAAGGGGGGAAGGATGTAACACCCCAGGTAAATAAAGAATATGACATTTTCTTATTTATCTAAATTTTTTAATCAAACATTAATATTACTTTAAAGGGGATGCTATGCTCGATGGCGTACCCAATACGCAACAACGACTTTCTTGGGAATCTTAAATTGCACTCTAATAATAAAATAATATTATTCTAAATGGTAGTTAACATGTAGCTGTTGTGTTGGAGGGAATGGATAGAAATAACTAAAATATTATTGTATATGTTTTTTTAAATGTTTTTACATTTATCCAATAAAAGATAAAGGCATAAAATACGGAAAGAATTCAATTTTAGGCGTATATGCCCTAGTTTTCACTAAAGGTTCACTTATCACCTTTTGATGGAGAACCGTCATTAAATATAGTTTTGTTCACTCTTATAAATTCTATTGGACCAAATAAAACTCTTCTTAAGAATCGGGACATCAAAATTTACTTTGTGTAAATTTTTGGTATCTTTCTGATAAAGTTCATTTTTTTGAATAGTGTAAAAATGTTGTATTTTAATTCAAAAACTCTTTTTAATCTAATTTATTTATATGATGAGATTATCTTTTGAATTGGTTTTGAAGTGGTATTATAATATATTTTTACCATTTAATCCAATGGTGGTCATTGGAATCAATTTCACTTTGAAATTGGACTTAAACTAGTGTCAATCTTTTGATACTTATTGTTTCATAAAAACACGCTATTTGCTTTGACAGCGGGAATTAAATATTAAAATAATTAATCTGACTTATATGTTTTGAATTTTGTAAAATAGACTTCATTTTTGAATTCGGAATATCAAATATAGCTTATGTTGAATTTTTGGGTTTTTTCTGAAAAACATCAAATGTTGATGAATAGTGAAACCACTAAGTGGTACTTATAAAAACTGATTTTTCTGTTTAAATGAAATTTTACCATCTTTGTGTTTTTAATTCCAAAAATCCGACATACATGGTTGTCATTAAGAAGTAAAATTTGGTTCAATGGGATAAATTTTTTTTTGGTGAATAGTAACTTATTATGTTTTTAATCGCGATTAGTGGTAATTAGTGTAGTTTAAGGTAAAAATAATGCTTTAATAAAATACGATGAGCTTGACACATGTCCTGCCCTCATTGGATGTGTCATGGCCGACCAATACAAGCCATGGGTCAACTTGGGGACCCCATGGAGCCACTTTGGTTGGGAAATGACATAAATAACTTTTTATTTAATGTAAAAGTAAAAATGACACAAACATAATATGTTTTACGAAAACAATTTTTACATGGGGTTATAAAGATCGGATTTTTGATTATAAATAGTAATTGGAAATCTAAAAAGATTTCCTAAATCATAGTATTTGCTTTATAATTTTTAGACACTAAATAAATTAAATTATTTATGACATCATAAATGATGCAGCGATGACATCATTATTTAACGATTAAAATAAAATGGAAAGATAATGTAAAATCTATGAACTACACATGTCCAAAACTTATTGTATGGGTGGATTTAGAACCCTTAACACCTTATACACTAATTATATCAATGTGGGACCTTTTAAAACCGAATCAAATTTTCAAATAAAGTAATATTTCTTACTTTCCAAAAGTGCCCCTCCTCTCCTCTTATAAAAGGCCCCCACCTCTACCTCATTTCACACACTCCTCAAGCCTTTGGCTCGGCCAACCCCTGACCATTTTGTCTCTCCACATCCCTCTCCTAATCCTAGAGGATTCACTTTGGGAAGAATCCTTTCAAAGGAATCCTTTAGGCTCAAATCAAAAGGAGTTACACTTTTAAAGGTAATTCATTCTCTCATGTTCATTTGTTTTATTTTTGCTTCTCCAACCCCCTAAACTCTTTTTATATAATTATTTTGTAACAACAACAGTATATTAAATATACTATGATGTTTTTATAATATTTATTCGAGCTACACTCTCACACAACTACATCAAATGGTTAAAGAACATACGGTTTCCATGGATGGTAAAATTCTGCCTCTCGAAACGATGATTGTTCAATACTCATTTAACACCTTCAAAGGTGGCCATTATGATGTCACTATTTTTATATATGATGTATAATATGTTTATGTTTTACTTTAGCTTCTGTATTTTTCATTTGTGGCTTACCTTTATGGCTTCCATTATGGGTATAAGCGATATCTTCATTTAAGGAAAGGCGGACTACCGCCCCCTCAAAGTGATTTGATTCGTTATTACCATATGTGGTACGTATAAAGGGTATATTTAATGATATTATATATGATACCATACTGGAATTAAAATACTATTATGTATAATTATGTTTTAATTCCATTAAATATGAAATAGAAATGGAAGTAGCGTTCATGCGTACGTACGGCTTACCGTCTCCATGAACGGTACATTTCATTTCTTATCTCAAAATATTATGTACTATTATAAGTACATATATATAATGGATATATATGATGTATGATACATATAAATGATTAATATAATTCTGGAATTAAAATATACATACCTTTCATATAGTTTTAATTCCATTAATACGACATAGAAATGAAAGCATCTTTCATGCGTACGTACGACTTACCGTCTCCATGAACGGTGCATTTCATTTATTTCTTCTAAATGATTATGTGATATTATAAATACATGTATATGCTGGATATATATGACATATATGATATCCAAATCAGAAATTTCATTTTGGATATAGAGAACCTTTGACCACACGAACAACATGTAATTGTAGGAAGTCCACTTTCGACTTAAGAACCAAATATCGACAAAACAATCATTATTAACTTAATGATTACATAATGTTTATAACATGGAAATAAGTGATATAAAAGGAATAATAAGCTTGAAAAAGGTTCTTAATCAAGTAGAAATTAACTCAAGTTTATTATTCAGGACTTTAAAGAATGATCGAGTCAAGTCGGACCCGAGGTAAGGGATCCTCCTCCACTCTTTCTTTTTAAGTACACTCTTTTATGTCATTCCTTTTAAAGCTAATATTTCTTGTTATTGGGATGTTATTTTATATTAATATTACTGTAATTTTTATGTTAATTTGATGAGAGACCCTATTCTCTCTCATCAATCCATTTTGGAAGTTTTGAGTGGCGTCGTTAGGCTGCCGAACTTTCGTAAGAGATCTAACCTCTCTCTTTCTTTTTAAGTACTCTCCTTTATGTCACTTCTTTTAAGATCCTCTTTGTAATGTTGGGGGATGTTATTTTATATTCCTATTGCTTTAAATTTTATTGTAATGTGATGAGATACCCTATTTGATCTCATCAATTCATATTCATAATTTTTATGTGGCGCCGTTAGGCTGCCGAGTTTTCGTAAGGGATTTTTCGTCTCACTTTTATTCCTGGGAGATTTATGATACATTTGCAACAAATTCCATTGAGTGGTGTATGTATAGCCCATTATTCTACTCTTTGCGTAATATACTTTCGTTTATGAGTATTTACATCAATGATCTATTGTCCTTCTTTCATGGGGTGTATGTTTTGAAAGATACCCAAGTCGGTAAGGGAACCTTTCACCCACCTCTTTTTTAAAAGACTTCTTTTGTTGGGTCTTTTAGTTTACATATTGTTATGTCGGGATATGTTCTCATATATCCTTATTGATGTAAATTTTATGTCCAAGTGATGAGATACTCTTTTTATCTCTCATCAACTCATTTTGATGTGATGCCGTTAGGCTGTCAAGGGAACTTTTTAACCCAATTTCTATTTCTTTGGGTTCAACATGTAGTCATTGAATATGTCATCCATTGAATATGTGTGAATGACCTTTTATTGTTTTACACTTAATATCCACTTATATTGGGTGTATTTATATTTTTCACACATATTTTTGAGATTGATTTGTCCTTAATTTAAGGATACCTTCTTTATAAGGGATTTCATCACATTTGACTTTTCTATTGAGGGTTCATTGTTGTTATGCACCAATTCACTCTTATATGGTGTATATACTGTCCTTTGGAGTATTATATCATGAATCCATTTATTCTCATTATATTATAAAGTTCTGACTAAATGTTATTCCTCAATTATTGTATTCAAGTGTCTCTAATTTTGGTAAAACCCCTTTAACCAAAATATCGTTTTAAATGTTTTAATTATTTGTTCTTATTAATATCCATGTTTTCAAAATGGTTTTAAGGATTTATTTATATGGATATTAATGGTTAAAAATTTTAAGCTTCAAGGTGGTATGGGACACTTTGATTCAAAAATCTCTTTATTAAATGTTTTAAATTTTTTTGGAAATGGTTTATTTTTTTGGATTCATTATTTCAATATACTAAAATGTTATATTGTGATTGAAATGTGGAAATGTTATGTTTCCTTTATGCATGTTTTATGTGATACATTTATGTTATGCTTATTGGGAATTGTTATGAGAGCGGGTGGTTCCGTGATAAACTAAGGGCGGGTGAGCCCGATATAGCTCTCCAATGCATTGGGTAACGCGAATGAGTGAAACGTTAAGGTTTCTCCGAAGAGATTTAGGGAATATACTATGATGGGTATTCCAAACATAACCAAGAGGGTTACTCTTTACGTAAGAATGTTATGAATGCCTCAAGTTACCTTTATGTCTTATGATTTCTATGATTTATTCATGGTTTGATGTGGTATGTTAAAGTGCCTTTGTTTTATGGGTAAAGTATGATTTCATTCTTATGTATATATGAACTCATGTTTCCTTTCCATATTTTTATAACTGTTACTGAGCTTTTTATGCTCATCCCAAGTTTTTGAAATGTTTTTCACATGTCAAGGGAAAGGTACATGATGTGATGATAGTGTCAAGGATGTGTCAAGAAAGAATCCGTGTTATATTTTAAATATGTTCCAGTTGATGGGAAGAATGAATACTGTCTTTTATGTAACCACTTTGTTTAAATGTGGAATGTAATGCAAGTTTCATGATCTAATTCTCTAAAACTCTAAACCTGAAAAGATCCTCAATGTGTAATCTTGTAATAACTCAAGATTAAGTAAGGTTTAAGGCTGGGGCCTTAAAGTATCTCCTTTTTAATTCCTAGAACACCGATCTGGATGATGTGATTCGTGGTACATCTTCGTAAAACTATTATGTAATTCCCAAGATGTGGTATGGGACACTCTCACAAAATCCAATGGTTTATTGTTTGAATCCAATACACCTGCATTACTATGAATCATCTCATCCTCTTCAATTAAATATGTTGGTGGGGGGGCCCTATGTAGATTAACACCCCATTATGAATAGTCACTCATGATCAAAAAACTGCTTAATCTTCACCTTATCTAGTATGATGGCCTTATATATAAGGATATCAATACTTTATACCTATAATATGAATTTCATTTAAATTCCATCTATTAAATTAGGGCCATGAATTTCCATTAACCTCTAGCCTCTTAAACAACATATGATTGAGTATTTCTTTATAGAGAAAAAACTACTGAATTTACCTTCCTAAACATCTATGAAAACTCAAAGTTATTGGTTAGTAGGAATTAAACATGTTTCCATTATCTATAGATAAAATAATGATGATACAATATGTATACGATTATTTTTTCTATCATTTACAGCAAAAATTTCTCTCCCCACAAATAGAACCTCCAAAAATATGAGGCATGAACCACTATACCAAGATTGTGATCATGTGTTGGGTAATAATTAATATGACGCTTAAATAGTAGAGATTTGTATAACATGATTCAATATCCATGAATCAAAATGACATCATACTCAAAACCATATGAATCATTGTAAATAACATAGCCTCTACCAGTCACTAGTAAAATTATGATCACCACTAGGGTCAGACGTCCACTTACATCGTAAAAGGATTTATCAAATCCTTTAGAAAAAAATTCAAACATTTCATTATTTGGAGTATAATAGGAGTTGAATGTAATTATAAATTATATTTAAAAGTATTGTAATATCTATATAGGTAACATATTTTTCATATATATAAAAATTCATCAGGTACTCTAAGGATAAAATATCTCTCACATTCTCCTAAAAATCACATCATCCATTATCTAAGATAATGTTACAATGAATGGGAAATTTTCTTATCAAGAAGCATAATATTGTGTGATTTTAATATAACCTATTCCATATCAGTGTACTCAATATTATGTTAACAGGATTCGCGTGATTGTATTATATGTGTGAATCCACCAAGATTTCATCCAAAAAACAACATTAATGTAATCTTGGTATGGGTGAAATTAGATTCATCAGGACCTTACAAATAATTGAAGAATAAATAATAATGAGTTTAATTAGAAAATAATCGTATAAATTATAACTTATTTTGAATGATTTAATAGGGACAATTAATGTTCTAAACAACATGTGATTGTATCCTAACCTAAAATAAATTTTCATGAAAACTCTATATCAATCCAGTTTGTCTAAGAGGGCTTCTATTTGAGCTTGGGGATACTATTTCATGACCATAAAATAGTTCAACGTCAAGTAATATAAAAAACTATTATTGGTATCATTACCCTTCATGGTGAAAATAAAAAATAAACCCCAGCGAGATGTACTAGTTCTTAAAAACCCCTATGATTCGAGGGCCTCACGCTATCTCTTGGGTTTTGGAATCTTATTTCAAACCATATTGTAAAGAAGAATAGATACTAATACTACTCTTATTAGTAGAAAAATAATAAACTCTGCCTATTTATCAATAAGAAATTAAAAATATTGTATATGTAAAAATTCCCAAAAAACTATCTACATTAGGTTTAAATTATTTGTGATGTCTTCCATGATTACTCAAAAAAAGGAACATTGTTTTGAATATAACTCTTCTAATCCCATGATTATCGATTCTCGCAGGCAATTCTTAGAAAACCAATTCATCTTTGGGAATATAATTTTCACCTTCAGGTTATTTGAATTACAAACTATGGAGAAATAAATTATAATGAGTGTAGTAAGGTACTAACCATTCTCTTTTGGGAATGATTCAAAAACCAGTCATCCAAAAGATAGATAATTTGCATAAAAATTATCCACCTATCTCAAGAGGTATTTTTTAACATCATTGTACTCTCTTGGATCACATTTCCAAAAGAGTATCAAGAGTAATAAACCCATTATTACAATCAATTTTTGGCCTAAGAAATAACATTATTTCCACAGATATAAATGAATGTGAAGAAACTATTTCAAATAAATAATTCACTAATGTAGAGGCCACTAAGTTCATACATCATATAGTAGAAGTACTAGAACTTTAATCATCGGTACTGGGATTCAGTATATAAATGGTTTCTGTTCTCTGGCACTATTTCATAACCTGACCACCCAAAATGGGTCTCTCCTTCTAGCACTACACATAGTATCTCTGACTTCCTTAGCCTCATCCACATCTTCATCATTCAGAGTTAGTTATACTCAATCACCCTACCTAGCATATAGTTTTGATCCTGACTCAAATTGAGGATTCATTTCGAACTCCCCCACACAATCCACTAGTGGAATGTTTATATTAATCTGATAATAACGGAACATCTTTCTACAATATCGATAATAAAATGTTTCCTTTTTATACAAGGGATTCTTATATCCAGTCCAACCAAACCTGTAATATACCACATAAGATTCAATTTTCATTTTTTGGCTTCTATTGACATAGATAGAATAATATGTCACTATATGGACCACTTTCATGTCTATGTGGTGATCCTCCTAGTTCCACTCTTTCTACTTCCCTAATATTACCCTAATTTTTGTGTGTATGGGTATCTATACAAGAAATGGTAGTCAACTAGAAGATATTTATCTATTATCATATGGTCCATAAGATACCACCATTTTATTTTTCAACCCTAAGTTTCTCATCAACAGTATGATTTTTTTCAAGCACCGGATCTCAGTAAAGAGAGATGTAGATTCCTTGATAGAACTCATACCTTACTATGGAAGAAAAAACTCCCTCTTACAATCATATATTAGAGTATATCAGATGAAGTAATTATATAATGCATTCCACATCCCATATTCTGATGGTGATCTACCTCTGTTATTATATCCCACCAATTCCTAGAAATATCATGTAGTATATAAACTGTTATTTTTGGAACTCCCCTCTAGAAGAATATTTGTATTCTTTAAAATATCATGCATGTCTTCCAACAACAAATCAACATCCTAAGGAACACTATCCCTAGAAAAATTTATTGGATGTTGTGGTTTGAAATCTCACATAAACTCTTTTATATAAGATTAATGTCATGGGGATCCTAATACGATCTACATGAACCAAAGTAATACCTCTCAATATTGGGAATCGACATAAAATTATGGTCTAACTGGAGGTGTCCTTTGTGGCACTACAATTATGTTAATTCCCACCACATCAAGACTGTGTGTATCACCACCATCCTATCATTCTAATAGACATGTTCATAGAGTA
Source organism: Viscum album (assembly GCA_963277665.1). Taxonomy (NCBI): domain Eukaryota; kingdom Viridiplantae; phylum Streptophyta; class Magnoliopsida; order Santalales; family Viscaceae; genus Viscum; species Viscum album. The sequence continues at coordinate 719,351,096 of OY728152.1, forward strand.
ATATATCTATAATACTGAATGCAAGCCTCATATGAATTTTGATAATTGAGAATGATTCAATATAAATCTAGTAAAAGTAAAAATACTTCTGATAATATAAATTCAAATAACCATCTACATGCCCTTAAATCCATACCTAGGTAAAATCCCTATTTTCCGGGTATAATTCCCGTTATATGGACATTCATTTGTAACATATAGAGTAAAATACCATTTATGATGCAATTTGAATCTACATTTAATAATAATAATAATTTAATTTATTACACGGTAATTTAATGAATAATTATTTTACCATTTTCTAGATAGATGAATTTACATTTCACATTATAAGGGAAAACATTTTATAAGTTACAATAGACACTTCATGTAACTACAAACCAACCCTTAAACCTGTTATTAGGGTGTAAAAATTCATATAAGATGATTTTATTAGACTAATTTCTATTTAAAATTTATTGAATTATAGGTTTTAGAAATTAAAATTATCAACCATGAAATTGGAGTCAAAACCCATTCCATCCATATAACGACATTTACAAAGATCAAACATATGATAATTGGTTGGATAAGGCCCCCCCATCATGATATGTGGAAAATTCCATTTATTTTGATGGAAAAACAATAATTAACCACTTTTTTTGTTCATTCATCTTATAGTATCATTAGTAAAATAGATGTTATATCGGTAAAGAAACATAAAAATGTTATAGTAAATGAAAAGAAAAATTAATATGGCATGGAATATACATGACATGTGAATACAAAGGTCCTTGTCCTGATGCATGAGAAAATTTATCCTTGTATTACTGGTAATATAGTAAAATATATTCCTTAGTAAGAATAATTTACACAAATCCGTTGAATCATTATGTTCTAAAATATATCAATCTATAATATGTAGAACCCACATAGAAAGTTTTATCCTATGAAACATTGATTTTTTTATACATGGTATAATAATCTGATGAACATTATTATTTCCAAATTAAAAAAAAAATCATAGCATTTTTTCTACAAAAAATAAATAAAAAATGAAAATAGTACCTTTGATACTTTGTGTACATCCCAGACCTAATTCAGTATTATAGAACATAACATGGGTGTCCACATGTCGAAAATAGTTCCTTCTCATACACCAGATACTACAGACTATAAGATATGGACTAAGGTGATACAATGGGAATATTATGCACTCACTATTAGAGTCGATTACATTTGGGAAATATTTGAATAAACTAATGAATTCATTAATAGTGGAAATAATAAAATTAAAACATAGACGTCGTTATAATAAAAGTATAAAAATATCATAAGTCTTATTAAAATGATTTCATTTCCACTATAATATTAAAAATTGAAATGAAATGGAAATAAAAATTATGAATACAAGTTTACATGTAATAAAAATGTGTAAAAATGACCAAAATACATATCCACTAGTATCAAAAGAACTATCCATGTTCCCTTATTATGTGTTCTATCTTGGAATAGAAAATAAATCCTCAATATCATTCATGATTCACTTTTCCCTTCTTTATTGAAATCATTCCGAGAATCCAACGGCCACCCGAATAGGATGTGAGTAAAACTCAGTAGGCCATAATAAATGTTATTCAATTACATCAGTTCTATAAATACAAAATTAAGAAGTGTGAAAGAGGAAGAGAAAATTAATAAATTAAATACATGACACTCAATGGAAATTTATTTTTCTAATGGTTGAAACATCATTTTAGGTAGATGTTTTCTTGAGAAATTATTAAACATACATTCCAAGTGATATAGACTATTATAAATATTGGGGGGCCTTGGGTGAGTGGTCAGTGTCTCTCAAGGGAAATTTATGTTTTTGAAATAGGTTTTTCATTCTCGTTTATATAATTTAGATGTAATTGGACTATGAAGAATAGCCTTATTGGTTGTTTCACACAATGAATAAAAAAATGTATCATTATATTTTATAATGGGATTGGTGGTGGTAGATGAGATAGTCAATTATAGATTTCATATCATGGTGTCTTACATGTTAGAAAATTAATGTATAGTATTAGAGATGTGGATGGTTATTGCAGCCCTTAACCATTCTAGTGTGGAAGTGTGATGATATTTCCATATTCCACATCATTTTCTATTAATGGAATCCTAGTGGTAAGGAATTTATTTTGGGTGATCATTTATCAACTCCCAAAATTGATGCATTTCCTCCCAATCAAGGATATGAAAAAAGTGTAACTCCTACTAGACACGTGTTTAAGATTAATGTTTATACATCATGGGGTTCCATATGTCACTATTTCTGATATGGACCCACGGTTCTAGTCCATGTTTTGGAAACATTTTCATGTGGTGATAGTTTCCCAATTGAAATTGATCACGGAATACCATCTGTAGATGTATGGATATGTAGAAAAAGCTATCCTTGTTATTGAAGATATTCTCCGGGCACGCATTCCAATTTTTATATTTCTTGAGAAATTAATATTCCATTCTACATGAATTTATATAATAATATTTATCCATCCTATAAATATATAGAACACTTTGTAGAATTGTGTGAGTGACCATGTATATATTCCTTATACTATAGAGAGTCCTGAGAGGGGTCATTGATTTGGATTAGACTTGAATAAAATATAACAAAAAATTCATAGCTGATATGGATTATATTTTTCACGGAAAAGAGTAATCAGAAATCATATCATGACTGCCTTTATTGGCTTCAATTGTTTTTTTGATCTGGATTTTCTCATTATTTCACAGTGAATCGAGCACCATTTATTAGTTAATAATGGTATGTTTTCACTAATGTTTTTTAGTCCTTTTGAGATTATATAATATCTTCTAAAGGTGGAATACAGTTTGAAATTATCAAATTTTTTTCCTTCATTCATGATGTGTATTAATTTTACATGTTGATGAGGAATTAATCATAACTTACCCATGTGATGGAATGGGAAGAAGTTAATCATGATCCCAAAAAAAATATGGCTGAGCAACCAGATCATATTTTTTATCATCATGATAACCTACCGCACTGTAAAACAATTCACATCATAGTGGCCATGACCCCAATTGCCTAGAGCTTGTGTCTTATATTGTTACATTGTTATAGATCGAAGATTATAATCCCAATGAAAGAAATATTCTATTAGTTTTGGAAACAATATACATACATGATTCCCATTTTAAATTTGGAATAGAAAATTATGTATAATAAATAACCAAGTAAAATTCTCATCATCCTTGAAAAATAATTCCAAGAACTAATCATCATATCATGGGGAAAGGGAATAAAATAATTGGGAACTCAAATCCTTACCAAGGTTTTAGTATAGTGAAAGATATCATAAATTAGTGAAGAATAATAATCATGGAAAGGTAATTGACTGTAAAAAATTATAATTAATCAATAACATGAGAATAATATGGAAGAAATAAAATATGGGAAAATAATTCCTTGTAAATAATCACATGATCATGAAAATCAGACAAGGATATGTTAACTATTTAAATAATAACATGTAATATAAATAATTATTGAATACATAATGTAGGTAATTTGAACTATCAAGATCTATTCTCATGATAGTTACTATCAATATCTATCCTAAAGATAGTTTAAATCTATGAGTTGGAACTCATAACATTTTGATAAATGATGCATACAATGAGACTACTGATCCATCAAGGGGAATAAATTTGTTGGTACCCAACCCATTTAAAATATTTCCATTTCATTCATCACATATAAGTTTATCTCATAAATAATGTTCCCTATAAAATATCCATATTGAGTAAAGGACACTAATTTATCAATATTTCAAAAATAAATCATATAACATTAAAATGAAAAACCAAATGTAAATTTAATATATGGTTTACAAAATAATAATTTCCTTAAATTTTTTTTTTTGCAAATTTATGACAAATGTATTTTCCAGTATAAAATAAATATAATAATATGATTCTTTCGGGATAATGTCATTGATAAGAAATGATATTGGAAAATAACTTCTACAACTTTTTTACTTCTAAGTCAAATCCCCTTCAATGAGATAAATAAAATTGAAACAAACAATACCTTGATTAATTAGGTTTTCTAGATATTACTTATTAGAAGGATCAATATATACACCACTAAAAAATTACTTGGCACATAAAATCATATAAGTATCAATGGAATGTAAGTTGAGATGAAATATTTTAACTTATACTCATGTTTGGGTTGAATAAAAATTATACTCTATTATCAAGGTTTTAATAATGTAATTTTTTTATACTAGAACCATATCAATAATTATAATTTTACATATATTCCTTTTGTAACATCTTATCACTCATTTTTTAATAATAATTCATTATTTCCATTATTTTGGGTGTTATATGATTTTTCTTTCAAGAATGTGTTGGCTTCTAATTTTTCTCATATTAAAAATATAATAATTTAATCAAATCAATAATATAAATTGTGATATAAATATCACATATATTCAATATATATTTTGTTTTATTATTCCATAAATTTTTTTGATAGGAAATAAAATACACTGTTCATGTAGACGATATGCTATATGTTAGAATGAAATTGTTTCCATTATCTCATTGCACGAAAATAAATAAAGGAAATTATAAATATTTATATTATAATTTAAATATTATTTTTATGTCATATATATCCCATATTTTTATTAAAACCGTCATTAATTCAACCATAAAATTCATGAACAAATTACAACGCTTCATGAGCTAATAATTCATCGTATAGAAGAATGAAGCTAACGTATTACCAAAAAATGCAAATCATGATGTTTTGTGTTATATAATAATTCAACTTGATTAAAAAAATATAAATATTATATATATTTAGTATTTATATCATTGTTCCATACCATAAAAGGAGGTAATGGAAAAATGAACGACATTATATTGGGAGGTGGTAGTTCGCCATACACATAGACGATGGTTTCATTACCCATTTGATGGAATTGTGGGTGTTTTTAGTTTGTAAACATAACAAAAAAATGTATAATTATATTTAAGATACTTATTTTATTAATTAATATTTATATATAAAAAATTTGGATTTAGGATGAAATAAAAAAATGTTTATTGAGGAATATTCACTCTTCTTCAGGTATCTTATTTTGGTTTTCTCTAATCACATCATAAGAAATAATTATGATTATATAAGGATTAATTGATGAGAATAGAAATATTGGGGAATAATTTTGGAATGGATTTGTAGATCCTATGTGGGTTTAATGTGGGAAGTGGAGAGGGTATGGGGGGGACTTTTATATGTGAGGTAGAGGATACACTCTTTGTTTTTGAAAAGAAGTAATGTGGACCAACTACTTACCTAGAAAGTGTCTAAAATAATATAACAAACTTTATAAATCATGTATAATAATGTAAATATTTTCCATACTATGGATATTTTATATGTTTTCGAGCATTATTACCTGTTATATTGTATGTTTAAACACTAAGCAAACTCATTTTTACCATAATCACTATAATTAATTTGAACTGTTTTCACTAATCATTTAGGTAAAACATTAAGAAAAAAATGCACTAAATTTTAAATTATTCTCATTTAAATTACGGAATAAAATTCATTAATTTTAAATTATAGAATTGAAAAAATATAAACAATTATTATTTTTTACAGGATGAGAATGTAGGGTTTTAAAGTAAATGTGTTAAAAATATATACTATTTTTTATATCTAAATTTAAAATAAAAATGATTAAAATTAACTGAATATTATTAATATAATAATAAATAAACTAATATGAATTTAAAAAAATTCATAATATAATTTTACATTATAGTTTATTTAGATCAAAAATCACTTTTCAATTAAAATTAAGAATTTTCCTTATTCATCAAAAAAAATGTAACTTATACTACAAATACATAAAATAACCATATAATAATTTTGAAATTAATAAATATAAAATTAGGTTTATTTTGTTAAATAATTTTCATAATGGTGTCAAAATTTATTTTAAAACAATTGTTCCATTAAAAGGGTTAAAACCCATCTTTTGAAAAATACCTTTTTGATGTGTAAATATGTAATTTCTATTATGTTTATCCAATGAAATATATTGGATAAATGAAAAAACAATTCAATGAATATATAATATAGAAATTTCATTAATATCATTAGAATCTTATAGAAAGTGTAATAAATATAATTTATAATGATAAAATATATTTTCCACATATAAATAGTTTTTTATAAAAAAAATAATTTATGTTCAATTAGTGTTTATATAAATTTATAATTAATTAGTAAACAATGAATTAGAAAACATATTTCTATAAGTTATTTAATCCCATCTATATTAACCAATTTTATATATATTAGATAATTTTAAAATTAATTAATATTATTAATAGTTTTTTCACAAACATGGTCATACCAATATCCCAAGAAATCAAAGAAAGCCATTATTATGTGTATCGAATTCTATCATAGTGTTCTGTGAATTGAATAACATTTCACATATAGAATTTAATTAAAATTTTAAATATTTTATAATGTTTCAAGATGTTATATTCCCTTCTACAGTTTTTTCATGTCATTTATGAAAATTAATATGGTCTTAATATTATAAAATTTTTTATTGTTACAACCTTGACCTATTTACTCTTCTTGTTCAGATAGGATAACCAAGGGATATGGGAATGTGAATTATTAATGAGTTAATATTGACCATATTTTATGAGCCTAGTATTATGATGACATAATATGTATTGAAATCATGTTTGGTGGTTAGAATTTTTGATGCTTCGTTGAAGAGGTATATTTCCTTTAGTGTCATGAGATTTTTTCTTAGGATCAGAGTTGTTTTGGGATTTTCTATTGATCATGTGACACATATAGTAAGAAGGATCATTTTTTATTGTAAATGTATATTTTTTAGCATAAATATATCACTAAACGTATGTCAGGAAATGGATTAAATCATAAAAATATTACTAGTCAAAAAAATAATTTTATTCCATAAATTCATTTTATGTGGTAAGATTATATTTTAAAACATAAAATAATAAATTAATGGAAAATATAATTGGATGATATGTGTGTTTATTAATATATGATTTATGTTTTATTTACACCATAATTGGTATGCGTATAACATTAATTCTTTAGTATGACAACTTTTACAATGTTGAACACCTTATTCATTATTCATTAAATTTGTTGGAAAACATCTCATTCCATAGGATCTCCCAGGGAAATTATAGAAGATACATATTTTTTGGGTAACAATATTCAGACATAAATATTTGGAATGTTTCACTACATCTCTCAGGTATGAAGACTACTTTATCCATTATTTTTTTATCCTTAAAAAACATTGGATATGTTTGTGGATCAAATTGTGGCCTTTTTTTATAGATCCACTGTAGAATTCCATCATTCATTTTTTATCAAAGGATATTACTCTGGTTTCCAATTCCTATTTTTCAAGGTAATTTGGTTTCATCAATTCATTATGTGGTTGACTATATAAAAGGGATTCAATTTCATGAATTTCTTTCTATTATTTTATATTATAGTTAGTGAATCATTTAAATTGATTGATTTGATATTAAAATTTGATTTCTAAAATATTTTCATGTTTATAATGTGTGTTTCATTAAAAATATTTTTTATACACCATGTGTCTGATTAATTATTTCAATAGATGTTTTGGTTTTGAAAAAAAATCAATGATGAATGTGGAGATAATTTTGTGTGAAAATTTTAATTTAACTTGATAATTGTTTTTCAATGGCTATTAAAAAACATATCACATTGGGTAACCTAGGATGCAATGGTAAAAAATCATATCACTATGTGTTTAAAATAATGCAATAGGTTTTATTCAATTTAGTTTTTATAATTCCACTACATTTTATATGTATTTAATCCACTATAAGGATATATTGGGAATTTTATTTTATATCAACAATGTATTCAAATAGGTTGGAGCCAAAATGTTCTTTTTTCTGTTTTATCATTTGATTATCACATGGTATATTATATCATTGAATTTTTCTCACATACATTACTTATTTTATATCCATGGTAGTTTTAGTATTATTCTTACCTATTTTCATTTTTTACATTACATTTTTCTGGGTTTGTTGAATATGGTATGCTTTTATGAAATCCCATGGAATAAATTACAATGATGGATTTATTATTTATATTTCAATATATAATGGGTATCATTATATATTAAATCCCATAAAATTTTGAAATTGTAAATTGTATAGAATATATTTTTAATTATAATGTGATTTTTTTTCTCACTCCATAAATTATCCTTTTAGAGGTTTTAGATTTCTTCTTGTTGGACTCTGGTTATGGGAAATAATTTTTTTATACTAGATTCTCGTATTTTGTCTTCCTTCATAAAAACATGGTTAGGTTGTGATGGATGGTCTCATAGTGAAATGTTTAGTTTTTTATTATTTTATATTTTAGGTTGTGTCGGATTGGAATATTTTTATACGAATCAAGGATATGATCACTTGATTATATTATGTACATGGCTATTTTCCATTGTTCTGTTGTTACATGAGACTTGTTTTTTCCTTTTTTTTACTTCAAAATGTGGCATACCATCTTGGGTTACATTTCAAGTACACACATTCAGGTTCTTCATATAATAAATATTTAATTAGTTAAATATGTAATTTCTAAGGAAAAATAAAGGATTTTTTCCTCTCTAAAAAGTTGGGATGTTTTAGTATATGTCATGAGACAAACTAGTTGGGGAATTTTTTTATAGCTTACATATTTATGTAGGATATATTGGAAAGAGACCAAGGAAATAATATTATGATATTCAATATAATATATTTTATCTTTATCAAATGGATTTCATTAAGGAAAAAAATATTGACTAGTCATAAACATTTTTGTAATATTTATGTTTTTCTTTCACATAATAATAATTTTTGGGGATTAATTTGTTTTTGGATTTTGGAATTTTTAGATAGAGTAAAAAATACTCTATGTTGAACTAGTTGTACACTATTTTATTGGGTAAAATATTTTATTATTTCTATTAATGTTATTATTTATGTTTTAATAAATATTGTATTAATTATTCACAATATTGGTTATTTATGTGAATTATTATTATATATTTTTATAATAATTTTTTGAATATGTAATATATTATTTCATTAAATTAGGGATATTATGACCCATTGAATTTCGATTTTTTATTAGGAATGAAAAATTGAGGGTAATAATTTATTACAAGATCTGAAAGGGGAAAATGATTAAACTATTCAATCAAATACAAATAATAATTTTCAATTTGAATGATGAATGGTACAAATAAAATTAATTTCATATAATTACTAATACTCAATAAATAGGGGATAAATATAACAAATATTTTGTGTAACTTATAAATTAATTATTAAGGTACTCTTTGAGAAATACATTCTCAAATGTATATGACATAAAGGTACCTAATGTTTTTATTAATGAAGTAATATGTTCCCCATTATTAACTGAGAAATTAAAATTCGTGATAAAATATATTATATTTTCATGATATTTTCAAAAACATTATATTTACTAGGATTCAATTTCTATATTTATAAGATGAATTTACACCCCATTATTTATATTTAATTTAAATTAATACTACATTTGATAGCATGCACCACACACAAACCTGTGCTTTAATGAACTGTAAAATAATACTATATGATTATTATCGCCAAGTCATTAAATTAACAATTATGAATAGGAAAAACTGAATTATAAAATATATTTATATAATAATTAATATAGGAAAATAATTAATTCAATTATAAATATTATTCTATTTTTTTCACTACGAAATATATAAGATTAAATTCATTTTATGCTATACGAATATAATCTTCAATAGATGATTTCATTTTATTTAATGTGTTAATAAATATAATTAAATATTGTTATTTTTATAATGTTTATTTTAATAAAATAAATTCATTTTTTAATTTATGTTCAAAAAAATATTTCTTTCATTTTTTAAAATTTTAATGAATAGTTGATATTTCATTTATTAGTGAAAAATCAAATTTCATAAGAACTATCATATTTATGTCTTTATAAATATATAATAATGACATGAAACATTTTGAAACATTTTTTATAGAATAAAAATATATTTATGAAATAATATAATTCATTTATGAATTTAATTCTCAACATAAAAATGCATGATTAACATTTTGGAAATCTGAGAATTGTTTTTGTTGAAATAAAAATTATTTTAGGTTCTTCTATATTATTAAATTTTTTATAAGGATTATTTTGTATATGATTTAGTTTTAAACATAAATAAATTTCATTTTATTTAAAATTATGCAATTAATTCCATGGGAATCAATATTATACATTATTTTTCTGTTAAATAATTGTTATACTTAAAATAAATTTTTTCTAAACATGTGTTTCATTATGCTTTCTGAAGTTAAAATAGAACTAATTTCTAGAACATTATTAAATTGAATATTATAAAATGTATATATTACTTGGAATCATCATAAATAATATAATTAAATAAAATAGACTAAATTAATTCACATAAAGATAGTTAAAATAGTAAATAATTATTATCATGTTCAGGATCAAAACGGGGTTACCTGGGAGATAAAACGAGAGATAATGATAAATATACCATTATATGTTATATAAATTTTAATGTTTTATGAAATTTATAATTTATATTATCCCATCCTAAAATTCATTTAAATTTAGTTCCACTATCACAAATAAATGCATTATAATAATTAAATGTTTTAAGTATTCTTATTCACGTGATTCCCCTCATTTAAAAAAGGGAATATATTCTAATCCAATATTAACAAACATTATGAACTATAAATAATAAAAGGAATAAGAAAACCTTCCTATATTCCTTAAATTAATTATTAAGATTATTTTTTTCTCATCAAGATATCCAATAAAGGCTTATGGTGTGTGCCAAAGGAAGTCTCTTAAAGAATATGCAATCCTTTTTACCAACACATTTAAATATTATTTCTTCTTTTACATCTATTGAATATTCTTTATCCATCATTAAATAATAAATCTAATTTCTTAAATTTGATGAAATTATGTTATTATTATTATGGGAAAACAATTTTCCATCTCTTTCCCATCAAATTGGAAATGTAAATTTTTCTTCTGCATACATGTTGACTACCACACCAAAATATCGATATTATTAATTTTACTTCGCAATCATTAAAATATGGTTATTATTAAGTATTTATTTTTTATATAATATTTTATAATATATATATATATTAATTATTTCTTAATTATATGGTGTCATCTTCCTTGTTACCTTCCAGTCCTTCAAAAAATGAAAATACCACTTGTGAATAAATGTGGACTACCACCTCCCCAAAAAAATGTGATTAATTTTTCATTTCATATATTCAATGACGTTAATAATGATATATTTCATATATATATATATATATTAATGATCTAATAATTATTTTTTAATGATATGTTTTGGTTTTCTTTTATTTCAGTTTTTCCATAAAATGTAAAAAATATCACTCATTTGTATAGATGGGCTAAAATCACCACAAAGCCATGTAATTTATTCTTTATAAAATATTTTTATGAATTATTATATAAGGGTATATTGTTAGTAATTATCATACTTATGAATTTACTAATATTATCATGATTTTGGAAACATAATCAAAGTGCATGGGACACAAATTATGAATCAAAATATACATAAGAAATGAAGTAGTTGACACCAGAAAATGATGATAATAAATTTAAATTATTAGTTAATGGTAAAATATGTAAAAATTAATTCAATTATTATAGAGTATTTACTTTTTAATATATTACTCTTATATCATTTTAAATATAAAAAACATAAAATAGTTACAAAACCAGGGTCCAATGGTTCGGTGTCTGTGGAAAATCAGTATTAAACACAAATATTAAAAAATAAAACATAAAAATATATTTAATTCCTTATTCCTTATATTCTTAGAAGTCTTTACAGTCACTTTAGTACAAGTAATCACCTCAGGATATACATCAAAATGGGGAGACCTAAAATCAAACTAAAAGGGTATATTAGAACATGAATCATTATGACATGATGTGAGAATAATCAATATCATCATAACATAGTAATATGATAATAATCATGAGAGGAAGTAGTAGATAAATGAATGAAATGTGGAAATTCATTAAAAAGAAACATCTTGTCTTAGTGGTCAACCCCCACAGATATTTGAGAATGAATCATGCATCATGTTAATACATATTTCATTTTCTCATGAGTTAAATAAAATTAACCAATACATTGAAGTGATACATAATTCTAGGTTCACCCATCTCATCATATCATTTACATTGTTCTATAAAATTCTTGTCACACCCATCACATCATAAAATTTACACAATCATGCACACCACATAGAACATACATCAATATAGAACAAATAATAACTCATGTATATAAATGGGTTTCACATCGAAATGAATACATTTATAAACTTTGGGATCCAAAATTAAAAATGGAATAACATACTTGAAATGTGAAACATCAACCTTGATTAAAGAAGAAACAATCTCGAGATGTAAAAGGTGTGTTTTTTTAAAGTAGCGTTCTTTTGGAAAAAATAATATTTTTCATAAACATAAGAAAAAGACATTTCTATCCAAAAAAAGTTTTTCTAATTAATCATATAATATATTAATGAAATATTCATACAATAAATGGGATGATAGAGTGAAACCCCATAGAAAGAGTGTTGGGTTCAATAATTCCCCTTACCATGTGTCTAAATGATTTCATCACATTAATATCTTGTATAATCAAATTAGATTTATAAATTAACAAATAAATAAACTATTATGCATGTATTTGATTCATTATTGTTTTATTATGTTTATTTATGGGATTTTATATGATTTACAATATTTAAATTCATCATTTGCGGGATTTCATTTTCATGGTTTTAATGATAAGATCACTTGTATAAATGAATGGACGTTCGTGTAAAATACAGATAAATATAAAAAATTTGTATTATATGTTATTAATGATATTACATAAGTACAAATGATCTTATAAACAATATTATTATATGGTCCGAGGATGAATCATTACACAAAGGTTAATGATGATCGTTATAAGTTAATTGTAGCAATTTTTCAATCACAACAAACTCATTTTGTTTTATAACATAGTATTATGTATATATGTTTGTTCCAGAACATATAAAATAGTTATAAAACACACAATAAAAACTGTTTCAAATAATTTAATGGTTTCATTAACTTAATTTATGTATTTAATGGAATATAAAACTGTATTTCCCATGATGTTGGTAAATTAACACATCACGGTCAATGATCAAATTTTTAGAATATGTGGGGTGAGTGAGATAGAGAGTGGAGTTTAATGATGGATATTATATTAAAAAAATTTATTTCCAGTATATCAAATTTATTGGAGTTATTATTTATCCTCCTTGAGAACCTCAATCGGGAGAATGTTTTAATTATTTGATGAGATCAAGAGATCCTAGATGTGAGAGAGGTTGTAGGTAATAGTATTGGGTTGAATTGTTAAAAGTTTCAATTCTTGAGAGTTTTGAGGAAATAGGGTGCAATGGGTGGTATTTATAGTGGATGAGAGGAGTGTTTTGTCATTATTATACATATTAGTTTATAATTTTTCTCAATACAATTAATATACTAAACATTACATAAAAATATATCAAAAAATAAATATGGTTCGATATTACGGTTCCCACATCCACCATACCTCAATAATGATAAAAAATAATGTATTTAACATTTTAAAAAAAGTATCATATTTTACTGTTCAAAAAAATTCTTGAATTTAAAAAAAAATCCGTAAAATTCACCCTAAACATTTTAGAAATAGTGAATTAAAAAATGATCTCCATTTTATTAAAATATGTTTCCAAATATTAGTAATTTAATTTTTAATTAAAATATCCTTTACATGGAAAATATAGATTTTATGATTATAATTGATTTTATATAACTTTGAAAATTTAATTATGATCTCATAAAATTATATTAAATTAATAATAAATAAAAATAATAATTTATGAATATGTTTTATGAATTATTTATTCTTTTATTTAATTTAAACAATCATAAAAATGTATTTAAATGGTTCTAACTTACAAAAATGCCAATACATATCTAACAATTTTATAGAAATTTTACTAACTTATACTATGATAGAATTATATAATATTTCCACTTAAAAGATGCATAAATTTTATTTTTACATTAATGGGTGAGTATACAATTCATTTTTCTTGTTTATTATTCATTATGGTAATATTACTATTCATAAGGTCACATTACAATTTTATTGGTATAGGTTCCATAACTTCTAGAAATACTTCTTATTTAATTTATTTTTCATTTTTTCAGATTTTATTACGGTCTTTATGTGATTATAATATGATTTATTCAATATGAAATTACTATAACAAATGATAAATTCCATTAATAATGGTCTGGGTCTCTACAATCTTTCCCCCTTCTGAAATTTTGTCCTCCAAATTTCATTTTACATATACATGTGAGGTTACTTCTCATTCATCGCCTCCTCTAGCTTCCATGTTTGTTTATCATAATTTTAATTCTTACAAATGTCATTGATAATGTGGGTTGTCTTATTTCATGGAACATTATCTCTCAAGTCCACAATCATTACTGGATTCTCCTTATAAGAGAAATCTTCTTCAATTTGTACCACAGGTGAGTTCAGAACATGTGAGGGATCTGCTATATAATTCCTCCGGAGTGATATATAGAACAAATAATGGACATGAGCCATATTTTGTGGAAGTGAAAGCAGATAGTCCATGGATCTAATGAGACCAAGGATATCAAAGGGGAAAATGTACCTTGTGCATAACTACCCATTCGCACTAAACTACATGAATGTCTTCAATGGTGATATTTGAAAGAAGACTTTATGTACAATGTCGAACACCAAGGCCCTTTGAAGGGTTTCCCCATAATTCATCTTCCAACATTGAGAATCTTTGATATGTTTTTTGGTGGCCTGAACCATCTCTATCATCTCTTATCAAGATCTCATCCAAGTATCTTTCTTCATCATACTTCATCTTGATGGGTCGAAGTTCTACATCGCTTTCTATACAAATATTTATATGGAGGCATCTGAATACTAGAGTTGAAGTTATTTCTATTTGTGATCTCTACCAATGGGAGATGTTGGTCACATACACCATTTATTTCTAAGGGTAATGCTCATAACATATCTTCATGCATTGGAATATTCCTTTTAGATTGTCCATCATTTTGGTGGTGATATTTCGTGCGGAAATGTTTTTGAGTAAATAATGAATGTTGAATACTCCCCTACAATATAGATGTTATCATAAGTTTATGATTATAAATAATTGATTGTGTAACCCCACTAAGTCTCACTAATTCAATCACATATATCATAAAAAAATCAAGTAAGAGATCTTCCCAAATAATGAAAAAGTGGGAATTATTTGTAGATGTTACACCACAACTCATATTGAATTATTTCATTTGGATGTATTCGGGAGACCCATGACAAGTTCTATTGTGACATTCTTCCTTAATAGCGATTAAGTGATTTTAAGAGGTTAGGTTGGAATTAATGAAGTATTTTCATAATAGAGATCATGAGTATTTTTTAAATGTATTTATATGGCATAAAAAATGGATACTGATCAAAATTATCCATTTTTTATTTCATGTATTTATTATGTAGTAGTTATGGCCTTATTACCAAAAGCACAATGCCATAAAATATCATCAATTATAAATTACATAATTTCTTGACTAAATATCATGAATATGTAATATATATGATCAGGGAATTATATTTGGTACCAATAAAAAACATTGGATAACCTTGAAATTTAGGATAATATTAATATCATTACCTTAGATGATTATATTATAGGTTTGGGTTAAAATTATATAGAATTTAAATATTTTCATGTTTCTTGCACTAAACAATCATTGTATAGAATTTTTTCCCCAAATAAAACAAAGATGTTTTATCATAAAGTCACTATGAGAAAATATCTTCCCAAATCAACACTTCTAGATGGCTTGAATTAGAACTAATTAGTAAGTTATAGTGATGGATTAGTTGACATATGATATAAATGTTTTTCATGTCCATGAAATAGAGGAACTAGATATACCAAAAAGGAACATGATGACATTGGAGCATTTTATGAGAAAAAATCCCCTATCATCTAGAGGATAATCTTTTCATATGCTTCCAGAATTATGGATTAAAGCGATATAAAATATATTTTATATCATTAGATTTTTGCAACACCAAAAGGTAAATCGTTCAATTTCTCATTTTTAGGGGAAGCTGATTAGTGGTGGTCAATGGTTAAAATTATTTGATAATTTGAAAATATTAATTACATTGATTCAGATGAATTTAAAAATATTTTTCTATTCTTGTCCAACATATGATAGAATGAAACAATTCTTCAATATGTTTATGATTGAGTTGGGATATGATATTTTGGTATATTGTATAATCTATGAGGAACAGGAAAATCACATAAGGATTTTTTTAAAAAAAATATAAAAATGAACTACATGGAATTTTTTAAAAGAGAGAATTTTTTTACATAAAAAAATTATTCCATGGATATATAGTTTTAAAATATGGAATAACTGTTGGTCCTAGTAATATTAATGTTTCTTTGAATATTCAATATAAAAAATTATCACTTTTATTCTTAGATTTATTGGATTAGTGGTATATTTTCGATGTATTATTTAATTTTTTTTCCCAATTATCTATCCCAATAACTATGTTAACAATACATCAAGTTATGTTAATATAGAAAGGGAAATGTGCGGTACGTTTTCTGGATCTAAGAAGAAGACTGGTTAATAATCTAGTTTTTCCATGCATACTAAAAAGTGAGATTTCCTTATCTTCAAAGATGATTCATTATAAGGTCTTATTTTTGTCTTGATATAGAATGTAAAGAAAATTGATTATGATTCATGTTAGTTGAAAGATCATGAGTTGGATTACCAGACACGTGACATAGAATTAGATTCTGTTTTTCCTTAAAAATTTGGGTGTATCATTTGTATGGAGTGAAGTGTGAAATATATACTGATTAAATTTTTTTTTTGTAAATATTCACATAGAATGTTTTTAAAATGAGACCAAGAATTTGGATAGAATTGATATAGGATTATTACTTCATAATTCAATATCTTATTGGAAAAGAAAAAAATAGCGGTTGATACTTTCCATCAAAAATGTAATTCTAAAATAACCATGTTACCTTTGGAATATGACCGTTTGGTTTATGATTAGATAATTTTTTTACTATAAGTATTAGATGTAGGGACATAATATATTTTGTTTTAGGTTTTAGTGTATTCAATGTTGTAATAAATAATTATGGGTTCCCAGAGGGTGGATATATAGTTATATGAGAAAGTATAATCTATTATGTATAATATGTTTCAATTTATTAATATTGATGAATAACTTGTTTTACGATTTTTAAAAAATATTATGTGTCCCTTGTGATCCACAATTTAGTAAGGTGTTTTTGACTCAAGCACATAGTTACCCATTTTATTATATTTCTAGAAGCACTATGTTGCATAGTGACTTTTGAGAGTATTAATGGTGGTATAGAATGAATAGTGTTATTTCTTAATTCACCATGATGTTTTTTAATTTTCAACAGGTTAAATAAAAATGATAGTTACTAAAGGGTATGTTTTAGACTTTTCCAGTGTTAAAGTGGATATGTGAGAATATATAAAATGGATTTGTGTTAGGATTTCAAAATACATTTAATTTTAATCATCCAATTTGGGTTATTGTTGATCGATCAACCAAATATACACATTTCCTTCCAATGTGAGATATAATGTCTATAGATAAACAATTTAGACTATATTTAAAGGATATTATCAAGTTTTATGGATTTCCTATCACCATTATATCATTCCATGATCCCTGGTTCACAGTCAATTTTTAAAATGGATGTGAGAAGTCATTGGTTAATAAATTAAATTTCAGTACATATTTTCATCATCAATGTAGTAGAAAATCTGAGCGATGATTCAGACCTTGGAAGATATAAATTTTTGTTGTTCAATTAGTTTCTGGGGAATCTAGAATCAATATATTTCATTGGTAGAGCTTTATAATAAAAAAATAATTCATTATAATATACAGATGGCACTATATGAGGAATTCAGTGGATTGTAGAGTCGAACACTATCTATTTGGGATGATGTAGGAAAAATTATTTGTATAGTACTATTTTTGGTAGAGGAAGTGGATGAGAAATTTCAGTTGATTTGTTGTAACATGATGGAGGTTCAGAGTAGGGATAATATTTATGTAGGTAAACAAATGAATTACCCATCTTTCGATATAAGAGACTATGTCTTTTTAAATATATCTCAATATAGAAGAGCTATATTGTTGGGTATGATGGGGAAGTTGAGTCCATCTTATTGAACCATATAAAATATTGGTGGATGATGGATCAGTTTCCTACTTAGTGGATTTACCTCTATTTTTATCTAAGGTACACAAATTATTTAATGTTTTAATGTTAATGAAGTATGTACCATATTCATCTTATGTTTTCATCCCTAAAGTAGTTTATTTTTATGAAAATCATTCTTATACAGAACAACTATTTTAGGTTCATGAATATAGAGAGAATTTTTTTTTGAATAAGGTAATTACTAATTTATTGGTTTTGTGGAAAAACCATGTTGTTGAATGGGAATCATGGGAATCTGATAATTCTATGAGGTAAAATTATCCCAACTAATTTGACATGTGAATAAATTTTTTATGGTGGAATTTCCAAAAGGGGTGAAGCATCTAAAAACCATGGAATTTATAGAATAAATCTTTTTTCAAGTTTATTAATATTTATTAATAATATTTTGATTCTACAATGAATGTGAGATTACCTCAAATAGTGTACCCAACACACAACAATGAGTTTCTATGAAATCAAACATCGCATGCTAGACTAATTTATACATACAAATAATATATTATTAATAATATTACATTAAGTGGGAGTTATAACCTAGAAATATTTTCATCATTAATGAATAAGAGTAAATATATTATCGTTAAACATTTTTATGAAATTTTTTTAGAATAATCCAAAAAATAAGATAGACATAAAACAACAATAAATCCCATTTTTAGGCACAAAATCTATTTATTTTTTTAAAGCTAGTTTTACCACCATTTAGAGGAGACTCTATTTTTAATATATTTTTTGAAAGATTTATAATTTCTATATCTTAAAATTAACTTCATTTTTTGACTTGATTTATTAAAAATTTAATTTGGGTATTATTTGTTATTTTTTTGAGAAAATTTATATTTTGAGGAATAGTGAATAATACTAATTTTTATTTCAAAACTTCTCCTTCAACAAATTTATTTATATATTTATATTATTTTTTAATGAGTTTTAAATTATGAACAAACCATTATTCTACCAGTTAATCAAATTTTGTTCATTTTAAAAAAATTCAAATTTAATTTTGATAACATATGTATCCAAGATTTGGATCATTATTACATTAAACCCCTATTATATCATCCCATCCATGTGGTTAAATTTAATTTAATTTCTCCCACATCTATACTTTTTACTTGGAAAAATGGATTTCTTATTTCTAATGAAAATAGTATTTAATTTCTAATATTGCCATTATATTTTTTGACCAAATATTCTAGTGAAATTATTTAAAATAAATTACAACGATTAGGTGAAAAATTAACTAAACATTGGAATAAATATTACTCTTAAGAGACAAAGTGACCAAGGAAATTTTACCAAATAAATTTAATGATCATATATAAACACTATAATCAAATGTATCAAATGTTTTCCATTATTCGAGAAACATTTAATATAAAAAACAAGGGTAGATTTTATTTTTAAAAAATTTATAATAATGCCACCACATCCTCTACAAAAAAGGTTCTCACCATTCCTATTTCATAAAAAAAATCCCATTTGGATTATCCATAACCTAAATAAATAATCCCCCAACATACCTACACTCACAATATAATCCTAAATATTTTCATAAATCCAAATAATAAATACTTTGGATCAAACAAAAATGAGTCCTCTGAAAAAAGATGTATCAATATTCAATTTTCCATAATGTTTTATTTTTTTCTCCACAAATTAATTTTTTTAGTACATTAATATATAATGTCATAAATATACTAAATATCCAGAAATTTTGTTTTATTTAGGGTTATACCAAATCCAACACAATCATTCATCAAATGGGAAAGAAAATTACTATATGTGTATAGAGAAATACTTCCTCATGAAACGATGTTGTTCGTTTTTAATTTACCAGGTATCAGGGATGGCAATTATCACAGAAAAATGATTTTATATGATTCATAGATGATATTTGTTATGTATTAATTTATATTTAACTGTTTTTTACCCATACATTCATTCCTTCTAATCTTCGTAAATATGATAACATCGTTTGAGGATGTTTGAACTACAAACTCCTCAAAGCGATGTGATACATTCACACATTACAAGGAATTTATTTAGTTGTGTATAATTAAAAATAATTTACATATATGAAATCCATATGATACCCATTAGATCATTACTGTTCAATAATTATAATATTTCATTTTCATTATTATCCTTTCATACACTGAAATAGTTATAATGTTATTCATGGATGAGTGGACTACTGCCTGTTCGATGTGATTGATATCTTTTACATCACAATATTTATTTATGTAATTATATTTAATTAAATAATATGTTATATATGATATAATTTTCATTCTATAAAGATAATTTTTCCGTACATTTTTTTATAATGATCATTAAAAAATAGAAACTTTACTCATGTGTCTGTACGGCCTACCGTCTCTTTGATTATAATGTATGATCATTTTTTGTAGCGAAATTTTATTATTGGTTTTAAAGGAATAATTAAAATAAAAAATAATTATTATTTCATGATTATAATTATTGATATGTTTATATATTGATTCCTTTTGGCCATAGTTTACACACAAATGTCTTTTTGACACATAAACCCAATACTTTCAAAACACCCAATGTAAATGTAATTGTTCAAATTTTTTGACACAGTATTGTGATATGTGAAAAAAAATTAATGATAAAAAAATTTCAAGAAAGAAAACAATTATCATTATTTTAATATAATGGAAGATAATGAATCCTCTAACAAGTCAGACCCAGTTTAAGATATTTTTCTTCAATCTCATTTAATTAAGGCATTTCTTTTTGAGATGAAACTTTATTCTTTTATATAATGTATATACAGAACCTTTGATAATATTTACCTATATTGTATATTTTATAAAGTTATTTTATTTTTTTCAATAAATTATTCTTTCTTAGGGGTAATGATTTAAATTTTTAAAGTATTATTTGACACATTAAATGATTAAAGATTTAATTTCAAAATCATTTATCCATTTTAATATTGTTGATATTATTTTAAATATTTATTTATAGGGATATAAAAGGGTTATAATGTACATTTTACTTTGGACCATAATTTCATTCAAATGTTTTAAAAAATGAATATTTTTTGGTTTTTTATACATAACATTTTGACAAATGACAATAGAAATTTAAATTCATAGTGTACAAGGAAACAATGGATTTTCTGCCACTATGGTAATTTATTTATTTTCCATATTCCATTGAAATATTTCATTATTTCTTAAATGAGAAATATTATTTCCTTTTGTAGTTATTTTTAGGATGAAATTTTATTCAACATATGTTCTAATTTTTATTGAAAATGGACTTTGGAATGAAATTAGTATTTTAATATGTAATTGTGATTTGTATACATGTCTAAAATAGTTTTTCAATGGATTAAATGTTTAGTTTAATGTTTTGGTTCATTTTCATTATAAATCATGTGTGTACCCAAATAGTTCATGAAGGGACCATTATATCTTAAATGAGGGGTCAACCTATGATACACTCTAATGCATTGAGTAATGATTTTATTCTCTAGAGAATTATATTGGATGTTGGTTTTAAGGTTATTACGATCTACAAGGGTTATTTAAGGAATCTGTAAGGGATCAATGTGATGATGTCCAAAGGTACCTACATTAATTTTCAATTTCTTCTAATGAGTTTTATGGATACGATTTCTTTTTAAATGGTAAAACAAATAATCTTTATTAAAGGAAAATATTTCTAGTTTTCGGGAAAATGTTATTTTTTTCATGCAATAGGTTTTCAAGTGTTTTAATGTTTATCAAATGACTAAAATTTCCTTCGTTTTGTATCCCTTATAGATATTTTTTTCCCATCATAAATTTTTATATTTTTTTCCTGAATTAATGTTGATTAAGGGATTGGAAGATGAAAATTTTAATTTTGGGAATAGTTTTCATAAAATAGACAATGCATTATTTGTAAAAGTACTTATGTGGGGATAAAATGGATATTATTAATAATTTTCCACATTATAAATCAAGGTTTCGTTTTGTTTTTTTTTCACTAATTCTCTAAACCAATAATCTTAAAAATATCCCTAATATTATAGAATGCCATTTTTTTACTAAAATTACTGATTATTAAATGTTTAAGGATATGACATTAAACTATTCATTAAATCCATGATGACAGTAGGAGATTTGTTAAGAATAGAGGACATCACTATATTCATATTTTCAAAACCATATAATGAATTAAATCATATGTATATCCTCATTTTTTAGCCTCAATTGAGGATATCCTAAATGATGTTATGTCATGTAAAACAATTGAGCACTATGTAGTTGATCAAAAAATTCATCAATTGGAGGAAGTGGATAATAATTCTTGAGGGAGATCATTTTTACTACCCAAAATAAATAGATATTTACAATAATACATTTTTATTTATAAGAAAAAGATATGGTACACTACATGGTTTCACACATGGCTGATTGAATACCTTTTCAGGGTGTTCTAGGAGTTTATTCTTCAATTCTTGTAAATTAATTAGGTCTATTCTAAAAGGAGTATTTAATATTGGGGTGGTACCATGTAGTATTACTATTAAAATATCAACATCACATTTCATGGAATACTAGGTATCTATTTCTGGAAATGCTTCACCAAATTCCTATAAGATATTCATATTATCAAAATTGAGTTTCCCTTTATCCATTTGAGATATAAATACATTCTCAATGGGAATTAATATTCATACACTAGATGTAATCTCCATTATACAATTTTAATAATCGTCACATTAACCTACACTCACAAATTGGTTTGTAAAATCAATCATAGTTTCCCTTCCTTGGCAATTAAGGTTGGATTTATGCAGAGAAAGTCAATCCATGCCTAATATTACCTCAAATTCCATTAAGGGAAGTATGAAATGATATGAAAGATTCATTTTCATACAAATGTTAATCGATGTGGTAACATAGACTTGAGGTGTGATCCTTTTACAATTATTTGTTTTTAATAATAATTCAACATGTAATACTTTGGCTCAAATCTTGATACACTTTTAAAATTCATCAGATATAAAATAATTGGTATATCATCAGTAGAATACAATATTAGTTGTTTTATATTGTATGGTTTGTGTTCCTTTCACCATTTCATTATCATAACCCACTTCAGAAATCGTTAACACATGATATTTACCATTTTCAGTCCTGATGATAGATTATTGATGATGATCAAAATCGTTAACCATCAGGATTGGGAACTAGTTGGAATAATTACTGTGGTCCTTACACATGAAGTACAATGGTGGGGCTGGTTCATTCATTACATATTTCTCTCCATTCATATCGTTAGATAACTTTGTTATATCACTTTTTTAATAAATTTCATTATGGGATTCCCTTTCGCAGTTAAAAAATTTACATTCCTCGCTAACTTAGTTGCCTCCATTCCTCTTCACACACATACAATATAATTGAGATCTTACATTCTTCTCACTTGGTTCATAAATTATTCCGTTAACATCATCATTATTTTATTTTCAAACATTGAGATTGTTTAATAATTTCAGCCAACATTTATACATTGATTCCTCATTATAAAATGTTTTCAAATCTAATTAAGTCTCTTACAGATAAAACCCTTCAAATAGTTGGATTTAATCCATTGAAGAATCTATCATCATTAATTTCATCTTGGATAATAATTCCTAAAGCATACCTTGAATGTCTTCTAAAATCATCATTCTAATTAGGAATGGATTAATTATCCTTTCTCATTAACTTAAAAAAAAATTTCTACAACATCATATTTAGAATAAAAGAATGTTAATTTTTGAAAAATAATTTCTTGAACTAATCCCAATCCATGGTGTCAATATAATTTGGTTTCCAGGTATTTTTGAAAAGTGTCCACCATTGATCTACTCACCATAAGAACTATATACAATCAAAATGAAATTTTCCTGATTCAAACATTGGATAAGAGAAATTATTTGTTCAGTTGTACAGATCCATTATTCACCTTCTAGTGGATTATAATAACTAATGAAATATTGAGGACTTTTCTTCATGATGGACTCAAAATAAGGTTTTTCCCTCCATTTTTTGTTGGTAATTCTTTCATTATTCATATATTAATGATGTTTTGTTAGCATAAGGAAATTATTTTTCATTCCATGTCCCATAACATTGGGATTCACTTCTGTAAAAAAAATTCATTTCCTAACAATCTCATAATTAACATCATTCCATTAGGTTCCATCCATTTACTGAATCCAAAAATCATAGAGTATGAAACAATAATCATAGTGGGAAACCATATAATAAACGAAATAAATTTTAGGATGTCTAAATAATGGCAACATAATTTTTAATATACTAGAAATTATGTTTATCCTACATTATTAAATTTTTTATTATGTTTATACCCATCATGTTGGTCTGTAAAGAGATTGTAAATTTCCATTGAATATCCACCAGTAGTGTCAAACTAGTTCTGCATCCAGGATGGAGGGTTTTTACCAATTCTGTATTGACTTTATCTCAATACGGGTAATTCACAGTTTTTACCCGTATGTACATCGATTCTAGATGGAAATTCAGTTGTATTTTCCAAAAAGGGATTTATTTCTGGGAAAACACTCACTCGGTCATTTACCAAACATCATTGAAATTTTCATATCCCTTTAATCATCCATAGAAATATCCATAAACATGTTCATAGGGATCTCAAAAAAATTTATCATCCTATTTTAGAAAGGATATCTGAACCTTTTATTTGATACCAACTGTAGATAACCAAGGTCAATAGACATAGAAATTATATTTTTTTTAAGGAATATTCATTATAATATACAAACACATGCCCAAATACCATCGTAGTTGTGTTGTTTGGGAAACATAGAAACCTACACCGTAATACATAAGTGAAAAACATTATCTCCCACCAGAATATACATGACTAGCACCCTCCATTGAAAAGTCTATCATAATAGATATTATCATAAACTAGGTAAAGGGAACATAATATAGGTTGATATTAGATTCTTAGTATGGTTAATGAAGGTAGATGTGTAACTATAACATTACCCTGAGGGTATGATAATGTGGTCGTAATAACTAAAAAGACTACCTTATATATGAAAGATCATAATCATGTTTCATGGAAAACATATTAGATGTTCATATGACATGAATCATAAGGAAATAAAATAACATTATTCATGAGAGAGTAACATTGGGATAAGATAATGAATTTGTGTCCTAGAAATATTAATAGAAAATCATTTCTTATTATTCAATGATCACTACCAAGACTATCATAGCAGATAAATTACATTACTTCACCATATTCACACACTTTTCCATCACTATAATATTGAACTTAGTTGACAACCCATTCCTTCCATGTATTACTAAACTGAGTTCACTTCCCATTCAATCCATGTATTATTTAAACGAGTTCAGTTCACATTCATGTTTTTTCTATCATGGGACATATATAAATATTTTCTAAATCCATTGAATGGAGATATAGTTCCCATCTATCACATAATAAAAACATACAAATGGATTCCATGAGATCATAAATATTCATCATATTATAATCGATTAAATCGGATGGGTATCATTTAAATTTCACAATATATAGACCATGGTAAAGGGACTGGATTCATAAAAAATAATAACCCCTAAAAATATGAATGTTTAATAAGCATATAACCCATGGAAGAGAAAATGGTTTCATAGAAAAAATTCCATCAAATCATAGACCATTTATAGATTTAATATGAATGGTTCAATTGTATCAGATATCCAATGATTCATGATTAACACCAATGGATTCCATTAAGAATTGAAAATAATTAATAAATATCATTTAAAAATTATAATGGGTAAAATATCATTTTTCATATGAAACCTTTTTTAAAAATCATAAAACCTTTCTTAACACCTTTTTCATCGAAATAAAATATATAAAAACAATAAATTTTAAGAATATTTTGAAAGAAAATATTCAAAAATATCCATGTCATCAAGAAAAGGATGCTTCAATGAAATAATGGTTAAGATGGTGGATAAATTCATACATTTTGTATATGTTAAATGATCATTCCTTTTACATATTCAACCACATATAAAAGTGTGTTGATCTTAAAATTATAGTGTAGAGTCCCAAGATTGATATACATGGGCATTAGATTTATTCTATGGAATACTTAAATACATTACACAAAATGATTCCAAATTATTGTATTATTTTAGTGTCTTTGGAAACATGGGACATAATCTTATAATCATTGTGAAAGATCTTAAATAATTCCCATAATGGCCTTCCAATTTATTTTCCTAAATAAAACCTTTCTTTAAATCCGGTGGAAAATAAAACATATAAAGGATTATCTCAATTTCTCTTTAAGGGTATAGGTGGAGAACATAAAACAAACCATAAAAATTTGATGTAATAACATTAAAATAATGTTTAAATATAAAATTCATGAGTCATGATATTAATCAGTGAAGTATGTAAGTCATATATCATAATGGAACATTAACCATGATATAATAGCCTTGGAATAAAACATGTAGTTGTTGTAAACTAAAATGAACATAACATGATTTCCATAGTATCCAAGGCATTGTTTCCAATACCATCATAGTGGATAAATTCCATTGCTGGACCGTGTTTACTTTCGGTTCTCACCTTGTATTACTGAACTGTATTTACTTGTCATTCCACTCATGTTTATATCATGAGATATAAATCATTACCCAATGAATTGGAGGGAGATATAGGACCCATACTTCTCATAATGAAATCATTTTTACATGTTCCACAAAAACAAAAATCAAACAAAATTTCATAGCCCGTGAAATAAAATGGTATTTTTAAACATCATGCCATCATAACATAATCCATATAATACAAATAGTCTTCAAAATACAATTTTATCCTAAAAATAATGATTTAAAATTAATAATAGAGAGAGAAACATAACCCTATGTAATCTTATATGAAAATAATTTTTTTAAAACACTTGAACTCGGTCATAGGGAAAAATATCCCTTCTTCTTCAAAAAAGTTTTCTTTTCTCAAAATGTCATGAAATTTTAATAGAAAGACGTTAATTGAAAATAAAATTGAAAAACATTTATGGATGTTTCATGGATGTAATTATTTATGGTCTCGTAAAAATTCATTCATGTCGTATAAGTAAAAAAAATAATCTCCTCGTACTTTGACAGGAAAAGTCAACATGTACCTCGTATGGTATACCAAATAATGATTCCTTCCATACCATCTAGTAAAAGTTAAAAAGGGGTAAAAATGAATTTAAACATACATATAAGAATATTAATAATTTTAAGAAAAAATTTATAGAAAATATGGACATGGATGATATATATAACCCCATAATATACATACATATAAACAATCTGAGTTAAAATTAGATTGAAAAATTATCCCTTACCTTAGGCCTAATTTTTTATGTACGTGTCTGAAACTGTTTTATAGTAGGTTTATAAATATTATTAAATTTTAAAATAACCATAATAATATTTATTATATCATATACGATTCACATAGAACTTTATATTACTCGTTCATTTTTCAATTCCATGTTAAAGCAATTTTAGGGTAATAATTGTTTAATTTATCGTACGTGTTTCGATTTTTTGTTGTTGATATTATCACATAGATAATAATTTACTTACATCCCAAATTTAAAACATGATTGATATATAATATATATTCAGTATATAAATATATATAATAGATTGATAAATGGAATGAAATACACTGTTCATAGAGACAGTAGGTCGTACATACGCATGAACGTTGTTTTCATTTACTTATTAAATTGAATGGATGTATGTTTGTCACATATATACATATAAAAATCAAGTATAATTATTATGTCATATATTTCATGATTATTTAATATATATACATTGTAATCATTATTGAATGGTTAACATTGAGAATAAATCTCATCGCATAGTAGAGACAGTATGCCAGATGTACGCACGAGCGATGATATCGTTCCAATAGTTGTTGAACAGTATTGATGTGGATGGTGTATAATATCTCATAATTTGTATGATGTTATAACAATCATATATAGTTATTATTTCCACCATTATATCCACCCATGAAAGTTGGTGGTGAAAAACAGATTACACCACGACGTGGAGATGGTAGTCTGTATGTATGCACGCATGGTGATTTCATTTTTCATAGGATGGATAGAAAATGAAATAGGGTTATTTCATATTTATAATAACATAACTGTATATTATTGAAACTTATGTTATATATTTAATGTGAAACAACTAATAAAATGGATGTAGAAGAAAACATAAATTTGAATGAATAGGTAGAAGAGATTACCTCTTCCACAACGTGCCTCCTTTAAACATCCTCTTATGACACAGAAGTTGGTTTTTTCAGAATACACACACCTATATAATGTATCTATGGATGTATAAAAGAAAAATGGTCAGGTATTTTCTGTTCTTGAAGGTTCACAGTGGAGTGACGGGGAGAGGGAGGAGGTGCCCTTCTATAAGAGAGGAGAGGGGAACTTTAGGAAAATCTCAAAAATATAAACTTATAATAAACTCGTACTCGACCCAAAATCATCATTGTCTCCCAAATTAAAAGATTTGATGCTATAGGGTTGTAATCGCATAAACCAATAAATTTTGGAAAACTTATTTTTTCAATTTAAACCTTATCATTTTAATTCACAGTTAGTTATTTTATTAAATTTTAATTTTTGTAATAATATTCTAAATATTTGTTGGTAATGAATATTTACTTATATGGTTTTAATTGATGATAAAGGGACACTTTATGACATTTTATATCTTATTATTAAATATGTGTACTTATTAAATATATTTATGATTTTTAAATAATTTCATAATATATTATTGTTATAAAATATCAACACTTTCAATTTTGAGACTATTCATTCATTTAACCTTAAATAAAATTCCCACATATGATAAATTCTAAATAAAATATTTAATACACTACTAACATGTCAAAGTCATCTATAATATTTGTGAATAACTTTAATTAATTAATATTATATTTATTTTATAATTTTTAAACCCACATATTTGATATTTCTATTATTAAAATAGTTTTTACATTACTATTGGGAAACAATTAATGATAATTAATTAATCTCTAAAAATTATAAATAAATTTAAATGAAATATAAATTTTAATTATATTTCTAGTGGCTATTTACATTTGAATCTTTATGAAGATTATCACCAAATTAAAACTATTACACTTATAAGATATAAGATTGTGACATGTTGTCACTTTCTTTGGTTTTAATAATAATTACATCATTTTTATAGAATAAAATCAATAAAATGAATCAATTCCAACCCTCAGGGGACATGGGTCGTCTTTTATTTTTCCAACATAAATTTTGGAGGTGTTAGGGTAATTTTATAAAATTAGTTTTAACCTTAATTAATCGATTTACCTTTAATTATGGTCATAAAAATAAATACTAAAGTTAAAATTCATAATTCCCAAAAAATCAAATTAACCCCTTAGCTTCAAATGGACCTAAAAATTCCAATTATGGAATGAATTTTTTAAATATTCAAAACAAATATGATGCTATAAATAATTTAAAATTAATCTCGTTGTCGAGAAAATGGGTTTTTTTTAAACATTGAAAAATATTTAAAAGTTGTTACATATGAGTTAAATGTAAAATTATTGACAATGAATAATATTTTATTAAAATGTAAAAATATCTTATATTTAAAATTTAAAACAATTTAATAATATATTTTAACAATATAAATTATTTTGATTAAAAAAGATGTTTTTGATTAAAATTTAGTGTATAATCATTCTTAATCAAAATTTAAAAGATATTATAAAAATATCAAAAATTTATCCAAAGTAAATTTATTTGTATTTCCTACAAAGAATAAGTTTATATAATAAAATATAACTTATAAAAGTGTCAAAACTATAATTAAAATGTGTTCAATATCAAACTACATTAAAAGTGCATTTTTTTAATAATTACTTCTTTTATCCCAAAAATTGATTTTTTCTCATATTGTGTTCTATAAAATGTTTAGATTGAATTAAAATTATATAAAATTCAAAATTTGGTTAAAAATATTCATAATGGATAGTTTATATTCCATTACATTAAAATATTTTAATAATATTTTATTGTTTAGTGAAACTTGGTATCACGTACAGTGAAAGCTATCGAGGAAGGTTGCTCATGCGTGTAATGCAAGACAAGTCAGTGCTGTGTGTAGTGAAATAGTCATTTTGTATCGAGTGTTTCACAATCCAATAGTGGTTCATTTATAAATTGAACTTTATATATACTTAGTGTTCCATGAAATGATTTCTATCAAATGAACTTAAAATTTTGTGCAACATTGGATAAGAAGAGTGATGTGTATTCATCAGGCTAATATTATGTTTTATATAGCACAAGATAATCATTGTGCAGGATAAACCACAATAAATTAACAAAATTATAAATAATATATCTCATCAAATCTCAGGGTGTTACCTTCCACCCACCATAAAATGAATTTCGCCCTCAAAATTCATGGGGTTATAAATGGTTTTCTATATGAAATATTCTTTCATATATATCCACATCATAAAAAGGAATACTAGAAATTAATTTTAAGGAGTAATGATAGAAACATAATGGTTACCCAATGTAACTTATCACTGGGTTTACACATATGATAACATAGGTTGGAAGTGAAAACATGGATATGGAAGAGAAATAAAACCATCATGTTTTCATGGATAGTGATAGAGAATAATGTTTACGAAATGTTAACTACCAGAAATCCATAAATAAGCAACGATTTATGGGACCATATGATTAATCAAATAAGAGGGTAATAGGATTACATTTTTGGTTTTCATGATCATTTCTCTAATGTTGAATAATATATTCATAAGGAGAGATACTTACTTGATTTCAGGGTAATATCTATATTGGACATTCCTTAATCAATTTATAGTTCCTCTATTATTTAAATAAATGATGTTGAATTTGTCATTATTGAAGTGTTAGCTGATCCTATGATAGAATGATATGTCATTCTATATGTCTCAAAAAAGGTTAGAACATATTATTAAAAATTTATAAGTATACCTATAGTGAGATAACACATTAATCTAACAAACATCACCTCAAATATAGCATATACTATCCATCAATGAATAACATTACAATCCTTCCAAAAACAAAAAATATAAAAACTATGGAAAAGGGGAAGTAAATCGACCTAATTTTTTTTCACATATCTCAATTGGAAACACTTAGTTTTTTACATTACAAACATGTGAAAACATTATTCATGTATTCTCTTGAAACATGGTAATTACTTGAATTACAAAAGAACCTTAGTAAAAACATGAATTCTATCAGAAGTTAAAATTCTCCACATACCAAAAATCCGAAAGATTCTATATACTCAAACCATGATTTAAATTTTTCCTCGTTTCATTCATGAGGTCATTAACACTAACAAACATCTCATTATCTTCTTATCCCATCATTATGTTCATATGATGTACTTTTCCAAAATATTAAAATCACTTTTCTTTGTTATCGATAACATATAAGCAATTAAAACCACAATAACCCAATACATAGATATTCCGATCTTCCATAATAAATGAGATTCCACAACACTATTTTTGAATCCCACTACATAAAAAAATAATTATTCCACCACATTGATTTCATACTCCACAATGCCAATAGTGATCGCATGTGATTTTCCTTTTTATATGGCCTTAATGGTTTTTTGGCATTGATAATCATCCATAACCCTCGTATTAGAGAATTGGTTACCAAAATTCCCCATTTCAATGCATATTTAACCTAGATTTTTTGGAGGTGCACTCTTTGGAGATTTCTTTTTATTATCATTACTTCGATAATGAATTTTTTGATTTCATTCTATCCCATAATTAAAACAATTATCAATCCACAAATGAAAATTTCCTCTATGTGTCCTTCCACATTTGCAGCATAAATAAAATCTTATATTATTTTCTCCATAATTTTTATAGTTTTCTTTCAATTCCATCATTATTTTCTAATTATATCCCATAGATTTATGAAAAACTATAATCTCCCTTTTTTTAAGAACAATACAAGGAAGGTATATACTGAAAAATAAGTTCTTGAAATCATCCCAATCTACGGAGTCAATTTTTTCTTATTTCATTGTATTATTTATAATGTTCCACCACATATTCCTTTTACCTTCCAAGAAATAAGTTCCCAACATATCATTTTCACCTTCTGAATAGCATAGAATGAAAAATATATTTTTTAAAGGTACAAATCCATTTCTCTTCAACTAGTGGATCAGTCGTTCCACTAAAATTAGGTGGATTTTTCCATAAGAAAGATTCAAGAGAACATTATTACCACCATTGGTTATTTGTGAGCCTAGTTGGACTTATGGTCCTAGAAACAATATTCTTTATTCTAGATCCCGTAACAATTGTTGGATTATTAGGACAATAATAACATTTTTCATTGCATCCATCATTATAATGGTTCCATTGGTTCCAACCACTGTCTAAAACCCAAAAATAATAGTGTGAGTGGCCGAAATAATAATATGAAAACAACATAATCATGGATGGTTGAATTAAATCTATGAAATATTAGGTATAATCCTAGATTATTTATCATCATTACCATAATTCTCAGATTGTAGCCTATAGTTATACTTATTCTTTGTTACATCCCTATACATACCTTAGAAATATATATAGGGATCTCACTAATGTTTTCACATCATTGTTTCAAAAGGATAACCAAACCTTTTCTCTAATACCAACTATAGAAACACATTCCTAATGAACGTGGAGATTAAATTTTTTTTTCCAAATACTTAAATACATGACATAAAAAGACACCCAAAGACTGTATTAGTTTAGTGTCTTTTTAATCATGGAGCATAATCTTCTAATCATGGTGGATTATCTTCAACATCTCCCACAAAGGACTTCCCATTTCTATTCCGGCCTAAAATAATTCTTTATATCGTGTGGAAAATAATACATAGAAATGGTGATCTCAAATTATCATCAAGGGTAAAAATATAGAATATTAAAAAATCCATAAACATTTGAATGTAAAACATGTACATTACATTTAAACATCAAAATATTATGTCTTCAAATAAGTCTTGGTAGTACGTAAGGCATTGATCATAATGTATAATTAACCATGATAGAATATCATTGGAATAAAACATGGAATTGAGGAAAACTAATAATTACATAACATGACATCCATTGTAGCCATGTAATTTTTTCTAACACCATCATAGTGGCCCATGTCCTTTACTGAACCGGGTTTACTTGTTGTTCCAACCATGTATTACTGAACCAGATTTACTTGATGTTTTAGTCATGACTATCTCATGAGATATAAATCGTTACCTAATGAATTTTAGGGAGATATAGGTCCCACCAATCTCATAATGAAATCATTCTAACATGATCTACAAAAACATAAATCAATCAATATGACATAAATATTGAAATAAAATGGGATTCTTAAACAACATGCCATTATAACATAATCCATATAAGATAAATGGACTTAATAAAGTCCATTAGAATATAAAAATAATAAAATAAAAGTATTAATATAGATAAAAACATTACCCTATGTCGTCTTAGATGGAAAATAATTTTTATTAAACACTTGAACTCCGTTCATGAGGAAAATATCCAATCTTCTTAAAAACCTTTTTCTTCTATCAATATGTCATGGAATTTTAAAAGAAACGAATTTGATTGTTAATAAAAATTAAAAAATTTAAAATAATATTCTTGTAAATAATTCATTGTGAATGCATAAAAACATGTTCATTCCATATATGTTACAAAAACCTTTTCCTCGTACTTTTACCATAAATTTCAAAAAGTACCTAATATGGTAAACAAATAAATGATTCCATCAATACCATGTAATAAAATTTTAAAGGGGGGGAAATGAATTTAAACATTAATAGAAGGATATTAATCATTTTACAAAAAAAATAGAGAATATTAACATGGATGATAAATATATCCTCGGTATATACTTACGTATAAACAATATTAGATAATTATGATATTTCCAAATTATCCTTTAACTTAGCTACAATTTTTTCCATACATGTGCGAAACTCTTGTATAGTGGGTTTGAAAATATTATTAACTTGTACCAGAACCATAATATTGTCGATGATAACTTATATGATTCACTTTCATCTTTATATTACCCATTCATTTGGAAATTCCATGTTAAAGCAATGTTTTTGGTAATAATAGTTTCATTTATCTTCCGTGTTCGGACATGTTTTTCTTTATATTATTACATACATCATGATTTAAAAACATGAATAATTTAAAACATGATTTATAGATCATATATATTCAGTTAATAAATATATATAATAGATCAATAAATGTAATGGAATACACTGTTCATGGAGACGGTACGTCGTACGTACGCATTAACGTTATTTTCATTTCCATATTAAATTGAATGGAAGTAAGTAAATGATATATTTATACATAATTAAATACAATATAATTTTTATTTATTATATTTCTTGATTATTTATTATATATAATTTATAATCATTCTAGATTTTTTAACACGGAAAATGATTCCCATCGTGTCGTGGAGACGGTAAACTGTACGTGCACATGAGTGACGATATCATTCTCATAGTTCTTCTACGGTATTGAAGTGGAAAGCCTATAATATATCATAATTAGTATCATGTTTAAATAATCATATATAGGTATTATTTCAACCATTATATCCCTACATTTATGGTGGTGGTTAAAAATAGATTACACCACGGTGTGGAGATGGTAATCTGTACGCACGCACGCCCGATGATTTCATTTTTAGTAGGATGGATGGAAAGTGAAATAGGTTTGTTTAATATTTATAATATCATATTATTATATTATTAATACATATTTTATAGCTTTATAATTAAACAACTATGTTAAAGGATGTATAAGAAGAAATAAATTTGAAAGAATCGGTAGAATAGACTACCTCTTCCTCGACGTGTCTCCATTAAACATCCTAATTGGGCACTAGATTTGGACTTATGAGAGTTATGGAACCTCTAGAATGTCACTAAAGAACTTTAGAAGATAAATGGGTAGGTTCTTTCCAAGTATTATGGTTCACAATGGAGTGATGAGAAGAGGGAAGAGGTTCCCTTTTATAAGATAGTAGAGGGGCACTTTAGGAAAATCTAAAAATTATTAATTGATAATGAACTCAAACCCTACCTAAGAACCTCCAATGTTACTCAAATTAAAATACAAGATGATATAGGGTTGTAATCTCATCGACCAAAAAATTTTCTGTAACTTTTGTTTTAAATTTAATCCTTATCTTTTTAATTGACACTTGTTATTCTATTATATTTTAATTTTAGTAATAATATTCTAAATATTTAATGGTAATTAATATTTACTTATGTGGTTTTAATTGACCATAAATAGATACTTTATAAAATTTTATACCTTATAATTTTTAA
Organism: Viscum album; assembly: GCA_963277665.1. Classification (NCBI taxonomy): domain Eukaryota; kingdom Viridiplantae; phylum Streptophyta; class Magnoliopsida; order Santalales; family Viscaceae; genus Viscum; species Viscum album. The sequence goes on from OY728152.1 coordinate 719,387,302, forward strand.
ATTGTTATTTTTAATTTTTTTTTATGTTTTTTATATAATTTAATAAAAGGTTGTTTTTATAAAATATCAATAGTGTCAATTTTGACACTATTCATTTATTTGACTTTAAATTAAATCCCCCTAGAAGATAAACTATAAAGAAATATTTAATACACTCCTAATATGTCATTTTCACCTAGAATATTCTTTAATAACATTAATTAATTCATATTATATCTATTTTAATATTTTCAATCCCATTTATTTGATACGTCTCTTAATAAAATAACTTTTACATCACAATTATGTCATTATTAATGATAATTAATTAATCTCTAAAAATTATAAATAAATTTACATGATATAAAAAATATAATTATATTTCTAGTGACTATTTCCTTTCTAAGTATTATTAATTTCATCACTAAATTAAAATTATTAGACTAATAAGATATAAGATAGTGTCATGTTGTCACTTTCTTTAGTTTTAATAATAATTACATCATTTTCAAGGAAAATATTCCATAAAATGAATGTATTAAGACACATAGGTGATATGGATCTACATTTATTCATTGAATAAAATTTTTTCAGGTGTTAGGGTAATTTTAAAATATTATTTTTACCCTTAATTACTCTATATACCTTTATCTATGGTAAGAAAAATAATTTCCCAACTTACTATTCATAATGCCCAAAAAATAAAAGTAGACCATTAAAATAATTTGAAAAAATTGCATCCAAATATTTAATAAATTTTTTAAAAATTAAAAACAAATAATTTTCAGTAATTATTTTAAATTTAATCTCATTGTAAAAAATGGTTTCTATTTAAAACATTGTAAGAGATTGAAATATTTTCTATATGAATTCAATGTACAATTAATGAAAATGAATTAAATTTTATTAAAATATAACAATATATTCTATTTATACTTTAGAACCTCTCAATAATATATTTAAACCATATAAATAATTTTCATCAAAAAAGTTTTTTTCAATTAAATATTAGCATATTTTCACTATTCATCAAAATTTGAAATTTATGAAAAAAATATAAAAAATTTAACTGAAGTAATTTTTTATGTTCCACAACCAAAAAATAAGTTAATATATTCATATTTAACTTGTAAAAGTGTCATAAACTAGATTTAAAATGGGTATTCCCTCAAAAGGGAGTAAAACTACATTAAAAAAATACATCTTTTATAAGAAAAAATTGATTTTTTCTCGTATTGGGTAATAGAAAATGTTTAGGATGAATTCCAATGATATAAAATTAAACATTTGGATATTAATTTTCATAAAGAATAGTTTATACCCCATTACATAATAATATTTTAATAATATATCATTGGGTAGTGAAACTCATTATTGTGTACAACGCAAGCTATCGAGGAAGGTCGCTCTTGCCTGTAACGCAAGCCATGTCAGTTCTGCGTGTAGGGAAATCTTCCTTTAGAGTTTTGTATAACATAATCCAAACCTAGATTGTTTATACTTTGAAAAAAATCTATACTCACCGTTATGTGAAATGAATTCTTTCAAATGAACCTAAAATTTTGTAGAACCTAAGACGAGAATAGTGTTCCGTATATTGTAAGAAAATAAAATTTTTTATAATTCAAGAAAATATTGGTGTAGCATAAAAAAAGACATAAATTAAATTTTAATGAATCTATCACATAAATTAACAAGGTGTTATAGATAGTATGATTCCTTTATAAAAAATAAAAATACAATGTTGGTAGAGTTTTTTTATATAATTTTGAAATGGCTATGAAAACTTCTGAAAATGTATTTAGAATACAAGATGATGAATTAATAGAGATATATGACCAAGGAGAGAAATAAATATTTATTTCCATTAAAAAAATTTCTTAATTATCTCAACTTACAATGAATGGAGAAATGGTAACAATAATTTAATACATCATGTATAACTATTGGAGAATAAAATTCACTTGAGTTATTTGAGATATTGATCATACTTTTTCCTTAATTGAAGCATAATTATAAATAATCATGATATATGATGATATTGTATCAATAAAAACATAAATGATTGGAAACATCAAATTGTAAACCCCATAAAGGAATAATAAAAAATTAAATTATATTTAGGGTGAAAAAATTAATTATATTACATTTCATATATGACATAGATACACCAAACAAAATTATATTTGGTTATGACACAACACAAGTCTCGAAGAATGGAAAAAGATCCAACAAACCCATTACCACTATGGTAACGTTTTAACCAATAAACTCCATGAAAGTGATATCCTAAAATGAATATCTAGATAAAAATAATTCTAATTATTATATTCTATATATATTCCTTATACACACCACATACTTGGAATAAGTGGTCAATATAGCATGTATCTCATAAAGGTAAAAAGTGAGTCGGAAATCCCTTAAATTATGTATTGACTCTTATAATACTCATTAAAAACTACTTTTAAATATATATACAGATTTTATAAATCTATAACATGACCATATTCATATATATCATTTCATATATTATTTTATTATGTACATTTATTACATTTTTTTTACAATTTCAAGTTAAAGATGTGTTACGGGAAGCAACCACTTGGCTTTTTATATAAGTTTTCATTTGTTATATTTTTTTCCTATTATGTAGATCATGATATTAGTATCTTAGTAATTATAAACATGATATAAATATAATATATGTTATGAATATATGTATTGATATAGATTCATAAAAAAGAGAGGTAGAAAATGAGATACACCATTCATGTAGACGGTAGGCCGTACATACACATGATCACAATTTCTATTTTATTATCGGATTAAAAGATAAAAATGTATATGAGATATTATATTTTTAAAATAATATCAATTTCATATATATAACATATTATTATTAATCACAACATTAACAAATTCATTATAATGATTTATGAATCACATCACTTTGTGTGACGGTTGTCCGCAGTAGACACAAACGACGTTATCCTAAACCAATAAAATATAAACCATAATATTTTCATTTATATAAAAGTTAATGATACATAATAACATCATAAAAATAGTTAATATCATATATAAACTATAAATTTGTGATTTTTCCCAACCATGAATGGTGGTAACAGAATAACAGACCACATTGGTTCCCGATGCGGTAGTTTGTCAAACACATGGGAAATGATTATATATCCCATTTGATGAAATTTCATGATGTCACGGGTTTCACCCTTAACATAAAAACAAAAAATTAAATTTATGATACATAGGTTATAATATATTCATTATATTAAAATAATTTAATGTATTTTAGGATAAAATAAAATTAAAAAATCTTGTTGAATGTTAAACTTTCTTCGAGAATCTTCTTCTAGTTTTCCCCAAAGGAATCACATGGTGGGATTTATTATATAATTATGTATTAAATGATTAAGGGATCATATTTATGAAGTTATTTGGGTCGATATGTTCTAAAAAATTGTTTTTTATGGTGTTAAGTGAGGTGAAGAGGTGGTGGCCAATAATAAGATGGAACGAGTACATAATTAACATTTTTCAAAAGAATTTTATATGTACCAATGTTTTTATCAAAAAAATTACTAAATAATAAAAAATATATATAAATTATTGGTTATAGTAAATATATTTCCATCTATTGGGTATTTTAAAAAAAATTAGGTTATTTTTTCCAGGATGATATAGTTTAGTCCCTAGGTAAACTCGTTCTTCTCATAATCGTCTTGATTAATTTTAAATATTTTCAAAAATAATTTCTGAAAAAACATTATGTTTTAGTTATTTTAAATTTTAAATATTTATTATTAAAAATAAGGAATCATTTTATAATATTTAAAATCTCATAAATGGATGAAAATAATTTAAAATATAATCACACAAACAGGACGAGACACTTGGTTTTTATAGAGAAAATGTTCAAAAGAGTGAAATGTTTTTATATCGAATTTCAATGTAAAATTTATTAAAATTTAATAAATTTTATTAATTTATATATTTTTTAATTAAATATAATTAAAAAATAAAATTTTATTTTATTTTTCTTTATAGATCAATTCGAATAAAATACGTGATCAATTAAAATTCAGAATTTATAAAAATTTCTGCTAAATTGAAATATTTTAGTAAAAAAAAAATTAACCTTATATAACATTTAAAATATTAACAAAAAATTAAAATAATTTAATCAAATTAAAATTCTAGAAGAATCGAAATTTAATTTAATCACAATCACATAAGGATATAAAAATCAGTTCTTTTGAAAAATTTAATATTTTCCAAACATATAAATACATTTCATAAAATTATGTGTTTCATTTTCAAGATGATTTAACTATATATAACAATTATATAGATTATTTAACAATTAGTTATTATAATTCACATTACTATGTTTAACAACTATCTTATAACTGTTTGGTTTCAATAATTATAATAATAATATGTTGTTTCATAGGAAATCATTGTTGCATGTAACACATGACAAGACAGTGTAGTGTGATGAAAAATATTAACAAGGGATAGTTTATAAATAAATCATAACATGGTGTATAATTAAACGTATGACATAAAAAATTAATTAATTAAAAAAATGTTTACAAAAATTCATGGTGTTAGAGTCATTATAGAGGATATTCATATATATTACAAGATCATAGAAGTTCACGAATAACAACTGAATATTATTTTTATGGCTCTGATGTAGAATAATATATATTATAAATTTATAAATATGAATTGTTTAGATAAAATATTTCATTCATGGGTCATATAATCTCAGGATTGGGTATATAGATATATCCATCAATGAAATATGTGACTAATCAATGGATGAGAGAAAATATGTTAACTATGATCAATTGATTTCTTTGGATGGATATATACTACCAATTCATAGTGAATTATTTATCATGGATATATAATCCATTAATTTAGTTGATTCAACTGGTGTCTAACTAGCATTACATTAATAAATGTAAAAAATTTATCAAGGAGGTAAAAAGAACTTCAGTCATCGTAATTGTGCTTACACTACCCCATAGTGGAGAAATGTATGTGATTTATAATGATGCATAGAATATATTATTGGTGTGTGACCTCAGGTGGAATGTCATGGGATATCACATTCATGAGTAAAATGAAAAATTAATGAAAAAAATTACATGAATCATGATTTGGATTTGTATGTATAAATTTCTTCATTATAAAAAGGAGGAATTGTCGTTATGGAGAAATATGTAATATAAATAATTATTATAAATGATTGAAGTATATATTCAACCAAAAATAATAAATATGTTTCAAATGAGATGGTTTTATGGGATTCAATATTATTACTACTTAATACATTACCACATTATGAAGGCGATCATGGTATATGATGCTCTGAGTTGGGGGGATCATTCATGTTTATCTATGATGAGGATTGAAAGAGACATAATAGTCATATATTTGAAAAATATCTATCTTTAAATCACGATGAATGGTAACATATGATATATATCACATATGAATGTACAATCATCCATATATGTGATTGTTAAAGGGGCATAAGGAAGAAGTGGTACTACATAACAAAGTGATAAAATATCACAAGTTCAACCATGATTGTGATGCAATGATAAGGTTCTTAAACCCCATATGTGTCTCATTAATAACATACATATAGATGGATCACATGGATTAAAATCATAGTTCATCATTATCTAGTAATCCTAAAATTAATAATATATACATGGATATTTTAAATTGTATTTCTTGTAAGATAAAATGAAAATGGATATTGAATTGTATATATCTCGATTCCTAGAATATATAAATTCATGGATTATAGATAGGAGTATATGGAGATATTATATATATTAACCATACTTGAATGGACATTGGAAAAAATTACCATAGATTTCACAATTGGACTCCTCAAAACATCTAAATAGATCATTGTTATTTCAGTTTTAATTTTCTACCATATTGTATAAATGCATTTTATTACCATCAATATAGATATCTCTATTGTAAAAAATTTATAGATATTAATTTTGGATGTTTTAAATTTTCATAGAGAGTGATATTCTCTTGTATTTTATTGGGATATGATGTTCTTCTTGATGATCATAAGAAGTATTATAAAATAATTTAATATAGACATGATCAATAATACTTATTATAATCTACAGACATATGGACAATATGAAGGGACCATTAAAATCCTAAAATATATGACGAGACCTTGTCCTTTGTATTTTAAATGTGTTTTGTATCAACACTATTCTACAGTCTAGTTTTTATAAAATCAAATCATTCACTCGAGCATTTAGATTGATCATAATGACGTTATCTATAGTAGAAAGTGTAAAACTCAAACTTAAATGGATGAAGTTAGAGAATAGATGATATAAATACTTGATCTGGATAAGGAAATTTTATATAATATTACATCTATTTATAAATACATCATGGAATCCCATAGTTGAAACAATCTGTTATAATAAAGAACATTGTTGAGATCTAGACTTTAGTGTTAGTGAAAATGTATTCATATGAATATATTTCGGTATGAATATTATGAGATTTGGAATTATGGTATGCTTAATCACTAGTTATATATGCCCATTCCAAAGTCTTGATCATATCAGGTATATTTCATATCAGATGAATATTCCATCAATTCTCTCTCAAATTCTAGATGTGTTCCATATATCCCTCTTATAGAAGTACATACTATACCGTTAACATGTATTGAACTCAGATGTCATACAACTGGAGAAATATATCTATTATGGTGAGGAATTATTTTATATTCTAGATTAAAAGAGTGAAATTATTGTGGAACAATACCATTTGATAGCTTAATGTTTTGGGATGACACCATACATTTTAGGAATCTATGTAGGAACTACAGGATGTGATGAGGAAAAAGTATCATCAACTGTTAACATTAGATTAATTTAACTTCTTGTGATAAATTATTATTATGTTGTATAATTTAACATCATGATATTTTATAATGTATTTATTATTAAATAAAATTAATTTTTTAGATATCATTAATTAAATGAAATACTGAATATAAAATAACCATGATATACACTTGAAATATACTTATATTATGTGATAATTATCACCTAGATATTAATTTTGAAGGTAGGGATAAGACCATATAAATTCTGAAAATTTATTATTTAAACATCTTTAAAATTAATTCATTGGTTATAAATTTAATAGAATAGAAAATATAATCATTGGAATGATCTGAGGGTTTTTTATTAATTTTTTTTAGAAAAAATTATCTCTTTATCTTAATATAATTAATTAATCACTACTTATTAATGATTTTAATTAAATTATTATATAATATATCAAAAATTTATTTTAAAATTTATTTTCCTACGGTTATTGGGCATGGAATGATAGTAAATACTATTTATGTTTCAAAAATACATTTTGTTCGAAATGGGTCTTATTACATTTTCCAAGACTATATTATAAATAATTTTAACTTTTTAAAAAAATTATATTTTTAGAAAATACTTTTATTTTCGACATCATCGTGCTATAATCTAATTAGGATTATTATTCTATAATGATTAATTATTGAGTGGATAATTAAAAATATTGATTTTTAAAACTATTTTGGTTTTTAAATTATTTTGATGTAGAAATAAAATAATAATTTTAAAACCATTTTATGGACTAAATATATATTTATGGAGTAACATAATAATTTTGAAATATTATTTTTAATTATGGAATTAAATGATGAATTTTGTAAAAATAAGTTATATTATAATAAATTTAAAACTCTTTTTCAGTCTATGGGTTTAACTCTATTGTTAGATGATTCTATTATATTTCTTGTTGATCAAAAAGTTTAAAACCTTTCATTTTATTAAATGACCAAAAAAAATATTGAAACCAAAATTTTAATTCATTTCAATGTAAGTTATAACTTTTTCATAAATCAGGTATTTTATAAAAACAATTCATTATACATTTTTCATTATTATATTAAAAGTAATTTTTATACATAAATAAATTGAAATATATAAATGGATAAAAAAATTGAATTATAATATCCAAATTTATTAATAAATAGCCTTTTATTTTTGGTAATATTCTTAATTAAGAATGGAAAATAACTTATGTAGTCACAATTATTCATAAAATGGGAATAATGTAGATTAAATATGGGACATGGAATTCAATTTATCCAACACATACCTAAATGTAATTTTTAGTGTAGTTAGAACCAACCACATCTTATCTTATAACTTTGGATTCCTTTCCATCACATTACATGATTATGATATATATTACATTTAAATATTCTAAGAGATTCTACATGGTTCATTTCATTAATATGTATAAAGGGCCAACTTGTCAAATTGATTATTCACATCGATTAAGGGTTCTAGATCATCCAATTAAAACCCTAATACCATTATATATTCCTTCAATTTTTATGCAAAAGTTTTCATTCACATTAGAATATCGTTTAATGTCATAAGGTATGTGCCAAATGATGTCTCTCAATAAAGAGGTAGTTGTCTCACCTGAATCATTAAAAGTTTATTTATTATACCAATTCATATTAATCTATTGTTTACTTATGAACATGGTTATTTAATGATAATAAATATACATATGTTTTAGTATTTTTATATTAATTACATTTTTTAACTCATTTACATTGAATGGGAAATTAATGTATCATTCATGCATTCGTGTGGAAAACTACTTCCACATAATGGTATGATTCATTTTCTATCCCCATATTCCATGTTAATTTATTATGATTTTTTGGATAATTATATATGATATTTATTATATAATTAATACTATTTGAAGGTAAATTATTTTTAACCTTTATTTAATTATGCCCATCTAAAATTTGAAACATCACTCTTGTGTATGTATGGACTTTCGCCCGAGGAATTGATGTAAAACAAATTCCACCTCTATTTGTATAAATGGTTATAAAATTTTATATAATTATTAAATATAATAATTATTAAATTAATAAAATTAATGATATGATGGAATCATGATCAAAATCCAGGTAAAAATACTTCCTAACTAAAACATTGATGGGAAAAGTTCATGTAATCACCTGAAAGAGTGATTTTATAAAGAATAGTTCACAAAATAGTGATAATATATTTTGAATAAATAATATATGGTGAGATATTCTATATATCTTCATATAATATATCTTTAATATAACAGTAATTATTATATGTTATGTTTTTATGTGTACGAAGAAACAATAGACATATTTGTATAGGATTATCATCTCAAATTGTCTTATTTGGTTAATATGCTATAGAATGAACCTATATTCTATTATGAGGTGTATATACAACCCATTTTTAATTTTATATCATTAATAATTCATAAAAAAGTTATTTAATGTTAAAATTAATTTTATTTCATACATATGTATTTGATTCAAATGTAACCAAATTGGTAAGGGGTTTATGTTACTGCCAAATTTCAATTCAATAGTATCTATGTAAAAATTATATTTGGAATAATTATATTGAAATTAAACTTTAAAACCCATATATATTATTATTCAAAATTTATTACTAGAATTTTAATGTATTATTACCATTTACAGATATGTTTAATAAATAATTAACGACAAATTGATTTAAAAGAACTGTCAACATTATTGCATGTTTCCTCGATGAACTTATCCTTCCCTATATATTTTCATCCAAATTATTTTAATGGAAAATTAAACTATGCATGAATTTTTTTAATAGGTAATTAGCATTACATTTTATTATATTTATTATTTATTAAAATAGATATTTTTATGAAATATTTTCCAAAAATTTGTTTTTGAATTTTTTATAAAAATTCAGGAATAAATGTTATCATTTATCATAGATAGTGTGAATGTATTTTACCACCATCATGAACATTGATTTCATTAATAACTCCTTATATAATATTTCAGGATTATATTCAATAAAAATCATTTTCTCTATGTAATATGATTTTTTAGTTAAAATGTTATAAAATTAAAATGATAGTTTACTCATGTTTTCAATGATATCTTTGAATGTTATTTTAAATATATCTTTAATCTATGTCAATATCATTTATGGATTATTATTCTTATTTAGGAATTTATTATCATTATTTGATATAATTTTGGGGATGAATTATGTTGATGATTTCTTAAGATAATTATATAAAACCAATTACTTACTCATGGGTTAATTAAGTTATGATGAAATCATTATAAAATAAAATTATTTCCAATGGATTATGGTTGATGAAGATATAAAAATTTTATGAATCTAATTTCCTATCTAGGAATTATGATATGATTAATTGGTATATGTTTCATGATCGTATGGAGTATATGTGTGTGTGTGTGTGGTTTTAATTATTTAACAGGTAGGCTCAAAATTATATATAACTGCAATGAATTTGGAAAAGAATGATATTTCATCAGATTATAATGTTTAGAATGTGCTGAAAACCTATTTTTTAAGGTATATTGTCTAATATGATAGTATTGGAAGTGAACCATAAATAACTTAACAATATGAGGTTGAGTGAACCCAATCCATAGTGATAGCTTTCGTGGTAATCCTTAACTAATGAAATCACTTTCTATTATAATGATTATGTCAAAAACATATGTCTTCTACTTAAGATATGTTTGAATGAATAATGAATGGTTATTGATGATTCTGCTTTCTTATGTATTTTTTCATTTTTTTATGGAAAAACATTATTCAATGATTCTTCATTGAAGATCTTTGACTATTATGTTACAAGATTCACATGTTATTATAATTCACTCACACTATTATTATTTTTATCAATTATTATCATCGATTTATGTCTCATATATTTAACCTTACTAAGAATTTAACCATACCATTTCTTATTTTTCCATTCCCTAGGTTCTGGATAAAGGTCTGATGTAGGGTATTCTATGAAGTATAAGATGTAGATAATTTTTTTGGGAGATATTGAATATATTTTATTAAATATGGTTATGAGGTATTTATTCTCAAATGACAATAAACCTTTACATCCCATGGGAAATTTTATTGTGAAATGTATTGAATATTTATCATAAATAATGGAATATATATATATATATATATTCTGATTGAGTCAAAAAAATTTTTTAATAATTGTATGTTTGGTAATATTGGATAAATAAAGCCTCATCGGAGTATTTCCTAAAATGTCTTAAAAAGGATTTATGTAATTTAATCTATTATTTATATATTTACATTTTATTACAATTATAAATAGTATTTACCAAAGTAAAAATTGTTTACAAATACATATACAATAACCAATATAGAAAACATTGGTGTCATTAACATGAATTCAGTTTCTATTTAATCCAAATTAAAATCTAAATAATTTAAAATTAACATTAAAATTTATACTTTTTATATAAAAAAGAATTCATTTTTAGTGAAATGAAATTTTATACATTAGTTTTTGTTATTCATATTTATAGATGATTACTAATTAAATTTATCGTAATATAATATGTATCTGTTTAAAAATAATTGTATATTCATTAATTAAAAATTTTAATGTAGTTTATTCGATAAAAATTACAAAACATTAATGAAATAAATCATTGAAAATAACACTTCACTATTATAATGGATATTAATGTTATTCTTAATAACCTAATTTTTATTTGAAATTTTAAATTTGAATTTACCAAAATATATTTAATTTTTTTTCACAAAAATTATATCCATTTTTTAATATTTTATTTATAAAATTAAAAATATCAAAATTTTAATTTAATCACATAAAAACATTTATTGGTATAAAATGTTTCTTGAGTTTCTGAAATGCCGGACCTGTGTTCTACAAGTTCAAGATGGTTTTTTTAAATCTATTTATATTACATGTTAAATATATATATATATATATATTATCATAAAGGTTTCATAAGAACATAATCAATTCTTAGTGTACGATAATGTTAAAAAAGTTGTAATTTTGATAAAATCTTTATTTTCCCAACTCACCTAAAAATCAATTATTTCATAAATATATCCAAAATTTTACATAAGATAATTTTTACATGATAATGCCAAACAATAAAGTATATTTTACAAAAATATAATTATATAATTATAAATTTATATTTTACATGAAAATTAAAAATATTATGATAGAATTCATTTATTAAAAAACATTTTTCATTTAATAAGTATTCTTAGTCCAATTTTTTAGGAAATTTAATAGATTACTATATTTGAATCTACCAATGTTTTTATTCTTGTTTTAATTTTATGTTATAATATGTATTATATTTTTTTATATTTGGAATTATGATTGGAACATAATATCAATATAGTTTTTATTTAAATGGAATAATTTATACAGTGAAATCATCGATTGTTATAGTAATTAACTTCTAGCATAAATGAATGCATAAAGTTTAATATCATTATTAAAGGTTTGTGGTAGTTTTCTTACATATGTAATGATATAATACAAATTTATAAAGTTATTTCAATTATATGTGATGGTAACCTATAGGTTTCACCGTATACATATATTTCACAATGAAGAATAACATATAGTTTATAGTTAACCAGGGTGACATGAAAAGATTATATAATCGATGAAATAGGTAAGCGTAGCCTAGAATCTAAATTTTGGTAAATAATGGATTCACATAACAGTACCTTGAAAATTTCAATTCTCATTTGATTTAAACCCATAAATTCCTTACATAAATAAATTAATGAACAACCCATGTAAAGGTAATTCTATTAATATGAAAATATTATCTTAGAATCTCATTACCAATGTTAGGATAAGATGACTACAAAAGAGTTTATCTGATAATCTATAGATGGGACTTTCAGATGTCTACATGAATATTAGGTTAAATACTATTTGTTTTGTGTCATTAGGTATCCCACAGTAGGTTGATTAAATACATTTGTACATTTTTGATATGATAGTGACAATCCATGTGATGGTTCATTGTGGAATATATAAATGTTTGGCACACGGTCAGTCTTATGACAAAATGATATTTTTTCCAATGAAAAGTAATGTGTTCTGAAATAATATATATGTGTGTATATATATATATATTGTTCTATTTTTCATTATCCTTTAAATCATGAGATGTAAAATGGGTATTACAACATTTTGATACACCAATGGTTTTAGTTTTTTTGAGAAGATATCCACTTATTTAATGTTTTATTTTTTTGAAAATGGTATTAACATAACGAGGATAATATTTGTTTCCAATTAAGTAGTTCTAATTCGGAACATAAAGTGATTCCATGATATGATTCACTTTTATTTGAATAATTATGATATTTTTTGTTGTCTATGGTTAATCATTATGAGAAACATTTAGTTTTTATAATATTTACGTCATCCTATTTTAGGTTTTATGATCTCAAATGGATACTTTTTTATTTTCAGATATATCTTTATTTAATTATTCAATTGAATATGGAAGAATGAATATTGAATGAGATTTGTGCCACAAATCATGATGATGTGTACACTACTACAATATTCATCGATAAATATTTATTTAGGCACATTATTTCTTGTATTTTTTTTTAAAAAATGAAATCCAAATGATCATTATTAAACCTATGATGTCATTAAAGTTTATAAAGCAGTTTTATTTTTATAACAAGTGGATAATATTCATAGATATTTCAAAATAAAATTAATCTAATTATTATTAGTTTTTAAATCATCAAAATTCACAGTGATATAAAACATGGAATTCATATAGTTTTTGAATACTGATATATAACGAAATAACATTCATAATTATTATATATATTATTAAAATTAAAAATTGATATTTTTTAAAAACATTGGAAATATATTCACAATGAAAATATAAGGTGTTCCAATAGAGAGAGGAGGGACCCATCACTAATTTTATTTCAATGAATTTTTATTTATCAATGAATGTGAAAATAAGTGTGGATCTAGTTTTTATTTTCAAGAACTGACATAAAAGATGATGAATAAGGTAAATATTAAAAACAATATTCTTAGTTAGTTGTGATGTTTTTCTTAATAAAACGATATATATGAACCCTTGTTCTCTCAAATTTAGTGGAGGGATGACTTTTTCTTTTGATTTTAGTTCTCATGGAAAATAATAGAACGAAAATGTGGAATATTGTTACTTTTATAACATAGAGAAGAAGATATTATATATATTATTTTGTATAGGAATAAAAGAAGTTACATTCTACTGGACAATGTATGAATGAGAATAATAATGTAGAACATTAATGACATGGAAGAGTTATACATTCATGATAAACTCTCTATTAGGTACCCATTAATTTCATTTTAGTTTTACAAGTTGTACCTCAGAATTTCATGCACACAAAAACATGTGGGGGATGCACACACTACATACGAGGAAGAATATACTACAATATCAAAGGATATTACTTGATAGTTTCATTCCAGGGGAGGTTTCAAGATAACAAAAATGATTTGTTGTTCCTTTTAAATGTATGATTTATTACCCCTAATCATCTATTTATTACTTTTCTAATTGAAAAATATTGATTAGAACACAGTCCCATGACATCTTAGGTTTAGTGATTATAGAACTAAGATAAAACATTAACTATTAGTAACAATTAACATTCTATCATTAAATAAAAAAATACTCTATCCATGTAAAGCATTTTTCATTTCCCACAACTTCTTTTCATAAGATTCACTTCAAATGAAATGGTACCTGTTGCATTTATTAATTCTAGTGGAAATAGAAACATAAAACAATAGTCGGATGAAATTTTCATTAAGGGAAAACAAACTTGTAGCACCACAAACCCAGTTACCATGATCTAGGGAATTATTTTAATACATTGTAATGATTACAATGAACCATGTCATTAATGACATTTTATTTTATCAGTATTGTAAAATATATTACATACATGAACTTTATATTACAATTTTAAACATAAAATACATCATATGTAATCTTTTGATAAAGCCATTATTCCCCTATCTTAACACTGCATATCAATCATAAAGAAATTATTGGAATCATTGAAAGATAATAAATATGAGGGGTGAGCTGAGATTAATACTAAGGATAAAAAATTTGAATAAGCTATGAAAAATAAGCATAAACTATTAATATGAGGATCAAAACTAAAACACAATACTTTTAAAACATTTTCTTCATAATAATATTGAAATAATTAATGAAATATTTCCATTTATACATGAAAATGAATAGTTTACTTGTGGAATAATCACATGTAAAATAAACAACTAATCTTATTTTGAGATAATTCATAATGTTGGACATCATAACCACTACGTTACGGCCTCTTGCCAAGACCATGCAATAATAATCTGTCAAGTCCTTCTACTAAGACACTAGTTTGTCTCATGAGACAAATCAACGCATCAAGGGGATATAGAGGGCCCCACTCATCACATACCCAGTCATATTCATTCATCATTTGGAAAGAGTGAAACGTAACATAAACAATCATATTAAAACTAGAAAACGAAATGTTAATACATTATCCACAAACCATTATTGGTAAAAAAAATTAGAACATCCACAATCATACACATCATAAATCTTTAAATAAAATTAGGAAGAATTTTTTATAATAAATCAACTTCAATCCAAAATAATATCCAACAAACAATGTAAAAATTGATTAAAATACTCAGTAAAACTCATTGAGATAAATATCCCTTTAATCATGAAATAATTTAAAATTCAAAAAACATATAATGTAATTTATAATATATTATTGAAACCATGTACCCCATACCACATTTAATATTTTTAAATTAATTAACATTTTAAAAAATTCACAGCTATATAAATAAGTTTTAAATATCATTTTGAAAACGTGGATGTTAGATGAAAATATTAGGAAAAATAAATTATTATATCATTTATAATGATGATATTGTTAAATATTCGCTTCCAAATAACTATAAATGATTAATTTTGAAAGGAATTATTTGAAACATGTATATGGATGATAAATATGTCCAATTAAATACTTACGTATAAACAACCTTGGATAATAATGAGATTGAATAATTATACCTTACCTTATAATTTTTTTAGTAAATGGTGATTTATCCTCCTACATAATCATTAAAAAACGTAATTAAATTATTCAAGGACCATATCCATATTTATGATATCATATATGATTCATTTATGACTTTATATTGACCATTTATTAATAATTTCCATGTTAAAGAAACGTTTTGGTTAATAATCACGTTCTTTATCATACAGGTTTTGAATTGTTATTTTCTAATCATATTATTTCGATAAATATTTTCATACATCAAGAATTTAAAACAAGATTCATATTTCATATATATTCTATATAAAATTATATATAATAAATATTTAAATAAAAAGTAACACACCATTCATGGAGATGATATGTCATAAGTATGCAAGAATGTGATTTCTAATTTCTTATCATAGTGAATTGAAGTAAGTGACTGACATATGTATATATCTTCATATTATCATTATTTTGTCATATATTTAATACTTATATATAATATTTATTAATATAATCATTCATGAATGGTAAAGGTGGATTATGAGTCTCATCACGTCATTGAGATGGTAAGTCATATGTACACATGAGCCATGATATCATTTCCTTAATGATTAAATGGTATGTAATTTGATAGAATATGAATTTTATAGGAACAATAAAATTTTATATTTATTATTTAGATCCATTATATTAATCTTTATACCCATATAAATAATTCTTACATGAAAAACAATTTACACTATGGGTTGGAAACAATAAGTTGTACGTACGCATGCATGGTGATATTGTTTTTTGTTGGTTTGGTAAATGGATGAATATGGTTCTCCCATTATAATAAAAAAATATCATAATATATTATATTCAGGATTTATTACATTATTTTGTAAACAACGAACAAAGAGGATGTTAAAGAAGAAAAGTACATGGAAAGGGTTGATAAAACAATTACCTCTTCCTGGGGAGTTTCATTTTGATTTTAACAAAATGACTCCTTAGGATGGATTCATGCCTAAAGTTATACCTATATTATTAAGTGAGGGATCATGGGAGGAGAAATGGGTAGTTTTTTTCCAAACCAAAAGGATTTATAGGTGTGATTTAAAGAGAAAGGGAGGTTCCCGTTTATAAGAGAGGTTATGGGCACTTTATGAAATTTTGTGAAATATTAATTTATTTTAAATTATTTTCAGTTTCTAAAATATCCAAATTGATTTACATTGAGTTTATGATGATTATGGGTCTGAATAGTTTTATCCAATAGGTTTTAGACAATTTAAATTAATGAATATAACATTATCTTTTGGCTTTGACCTTTAGTTAAATACGATAACTCTTACCATGTCCTCTTGTATTTTTATACTTTATGGTTTATATAGTTACAATGAATTTCCAAAAGAACCTAAAATGGATAATTTAAAATTCTTTTATCACTATAATAATAATTTTCCAAACCTTATGTTTTTATGACTCTTAAATCATTTAATATAATTTTTTTTATTTTAATATATCATTTATTTTAATTTTTTTACCATTCCATATTTTATTTTTTTAAAATTTCAAAACACCATGATAACATCGAACCAATAATTACAATGTGTCACAAACATGTGTAATTTTTCTATAAAATTATTTAATGTAATTTATTAATTCAAATTAAATTTATTTTAATATTAATAATATTATTTATTTGATTCTTCATTTAATAAATAAATTACTGCATCATCATTGTGTCACAATAAAATTAATTCTTTAATGTCAAAAAATTAAAAAAATAATATTTTGTTAGATAAATTTAGTACATTAATAATAAATATTTATAGTCAAACTTATCTTATTTATAACCCTATATTAAAAATTATTTAGTTATTCAAATTTTAATATGACATATTGATCTTTTCATTAAATTAAATATAATAAATGTCATAATCTAACAAAAGTTTCTTATAAAAGATCTTATTTTCGAACTAAGGTGGATTTTTGTCGATATAGACTTATCCAATATAAATTATAAATTTAAGAGGGTAATTTTATATTATTATTATATTAATTTTACCATTAATTACTCTGTTTAACTTTTACCGTTGTAAACAAAATTCAAAAGTTACTATTGACCCAAAATTATTTTGATCCTATTAGACCAGATTTTTAATCTGGATTACAACCATGTATGTTATATTTTTGAAATAAAATTCATAGAAGTGGTGAAATTGGGTTTAATTATAATATTCTAATCTAGCTAGATGGCGGGTAAGAAGACATTAAAAATTTTCAATAACTTTTTATATCTAAATCTATTATAAAAATTATTCCAATTTATTAAATTGTAATAAAATATTTATTATGTATATATTTTAACTCTAAAATAAATTTAAATTAAAATAATTATTTAAATGAAAAGGTCGGTTTTTATCCACAATGCATTGTTTTTCACTATTTATCAATAATTGAATATTTTCAGAAAAAGACCAACAATTCAACCTAACCTAATTATGATAATAAAAATTCAAAAATGATGCAATTTAGAAAAATAAAATATATAAAATGTCATAATGTGTTAATACTATTCATAAATTCTTTTTAAATGGTTAGTTTGATAGATTGTGGTGTTCTCAAACTCTATGTTGTGTATAACAAACGCCACTGAATTATTAAAAAGGATGAATAATATGGATGCTTGGGGTGTTAAATTGTCCAATCCTTCAAAAAATTATGTCCTCCAAATTTATAATCAGGATTGAAAACTAGGGGTTTTACATTTCTAAATATATCTGTTGATATCCCATATTGAAAAATAGATTAATGAGACCACCATTTTAAAATAAAGAATTGGATGCATGAAGGGTATCTGATATAAATATACTAGGGTTCCATTTAGAAAAACAAGGACATAAAATCAAAATATAACCATCATGTTCTGATGGAGAGTGATAGAGATCATGATCAAGAGAAATTTAACAATCCAAAAGCTTTAAATATACGATTATCTAAGTAAGCATTTGATTCATCATAAATATGACTAGGCTATAATTTTATAGTTTCTAGATCCTTTCCCTAGTGTTGAAGATTTAATTTAATAAATTGACAATGAACATGAAGAATATTACATAATTGACATGTAGAGTTTCATTCATTAATTAATTTTTACAAGAAAGTCATTTTTCTTTTCAAAAGATAATAAAATTAAATAATATTATTTTTGTATTATTCATATGAGGTTCCAAATATAAATATATACCATAATGAAAAATATATTATAATAACCAAGGACTTCCTGTAGAGTAGTGGTAGGTGAAGCAACCTTGTCACCCTTTGGTTGCGGGTTCATATCTCATGGCCTTGCCCGACGTGACGGGTTGTCACATGACATGCGGGTTGTACTCTTCTTAAAAGTTTAAAATTACAAAAAAAATAATAATAAGAAATGTTTTAACCATATCCAATATTATCAATTGTCAAACTTCATCCATTAAAACATTTATTCTTATCCAAAATACTTCTATCCAAGCCCAAAGTCCAAAATCAATTATAAGTAATTTCATATAACATACATGGTAATACCATCATCATATATTCCATAAATCCATGGTAATAACATGAATTACATGAAAAACATATGGAATACATTAATTCATCCTTATTCATTATGTAAAACATAGAATATTAAACGTACATCTTGAATCCAAAAATGTTGAAAACTCCCAATAATGATGGTATAAAAGACTTTTTAAAAAATCCATTAATTTGTTACAATAATAAAAATAATATCCAATATACCTTACCAAAATAAATTATCTCTTATTCTGACATCATTATCTTAGTATCTGAAACATATTAATGGTTATATTTCCCACAACCATATATTTTCGAAAATATTTAACTTGAAACACTATTTCATTACTTAATACCATACAATATCATATCCTTAATGAAATATGAAGATAGTACAACACTTATTTACTCCATAATTCTTATAAAATATAAATTCCTAAATGGTATTCCAAAAAATTTATTCATGATTAGAAATATCAATCATTCAACATTATCTGTAGCAGTAGAGTAACATGATTATTATTTAATATCATCATTTGGGGTGTACTTTGATGATTGATACATTGATTTCAACAGTTTCACATCTCCTTTCAGTTGAAACATTGGACATTGGAAACCTTTTTCATACACATACAATCATGCACTTGGTGTCCTTTTCCGCTAAATTTATAAAAATCTTTCATTCCCTTTAATCATTTACAAGAGTGATTCCTTCCACACTTATCAAATGTGTGAAAATCCTTCTTCCCCTTCTTCCCATTATCTATATTTTCTTAATCCATCATATTCTTATCTTTTTACCTTCATATCCATAGGGGTCAGAGAATTATTTACATATATTATTATCGCATGATACTATTTCCTCATATTATGTGAATACAAGAGATAATATTTCCCTTTTAAATGCAGACATATTAACATGAATGATAGGTTCCTTTGTACTCTTCGAAACAGGTGTATTTGTGGAGTTTTAATTACATCTACTAGGTTCCATTTCTAAATGATTACATACACTAGGATAGATTATATCAAAATTTATAATAAAAAACTAGAAAAATTCAAAACATTAAATGAATAATTATTCATATCATAATCATAATAACGGGTTTTTTGGAGACATATTTACTCATAAATAATCCATAATGTTTTTTACTGCAAATAAGAATTATCCTAAGCATACCCCTTGGGAGTGTCAAACTCGATGTGCAGTAAGCCCATTTTTCGTGTAACAGGTTACCATGAGACAATCTTCGAACAACATTTCAGATTCGTTACTCCAAGGTACATATTTTTCAAAAACCACGTCCAATTTTTGTAGCTAGAGGGGGATATATTTCTTTGATGACCCACAAAAACATTATTTTTCCAAAATTATTGGATGCTATTCTATACATATCCTCAAATTCTATCAATGGGTTTTGATCCCTATTCTAAGTTTTCAATATCTATTTATAAGGTTGTTTATAAACATCATTTGATACCAAATATAATTCCCTAACCCCAGTTAATCGGATATGGTACATTATTTTAATTCATTTTCATGATCACAATGAACCATGTCTCGGAGGACCAATCTATTTAGCATTCATGAAAAATAGAATACATGCATAAAGATTAAATTACAATTTCTATGCTAAATTACATCATAGATAATTCTTTCAGAACACCATTATTCCCCAATATTAACCCTGCATATCAATCATAATACACTTCCTGGCATCCTGGGAAGATAAAACATAAGAAATGTGTGAGAATATAAACTCAATAAAGATAAAAAATAATGAGAAAGCTATAAAAAATAATCAAATTCTTTTATAAAAAGTTACAAAACTAATACAAAACCCGTTTAAAACATTATCTTCATAAAAATGTGTAATGAATAAATCAAATAATTCCTTTTAAACGTTCACATGTATATAATACTATTCAAATAATCACATGTAAATTTAATAAATAATATCATAACGAGGGAGTGCATAATGTCTGACAACATAACCAAAATTTCAAAGCCATGTTTCAAGTCCATTCAAAAATATTATGTCAAGGCATTGTGCAATGACACTTGTTTGTCTCATGATACCTACCCATGCATCGAGGGTTTATAGCTAGCTCTTCCCGTCACTAACTAAGTCTAATGCATTCCTCATATGTAAAAGTTAAAACATAACATAGACATTCATATTGAATATGTCATAGGAAATGTTTATAATTTAATTATAAACCATGACTAGTATAAAAATATCACATCCATAGTAAAACATATCATTACTCATTCAATGCAATATATAAGATTATTTTTTAATAAATCAAACTTAATCAAGAATAATATCCAATAAGGGATATTGACGTTGATAGAAATAATCAGCAAAACTCTTTGAGTGAAATATCCTTTTTTATTAAAATCATTTAAAAGTTTCATAATTTATAAATGAAGTCATTTAAAATATATTTTTAATAAATGTTCCCCATACCAATTTCAAATGTTTGAATGGAATTATCATTTTAAAATAACCATGTTTATATAAGAAAATCCTTAAAATTATTTTTAAAACATGGACATAAATTACAATGATTTAGAAATATAAATCTTTAAAACATTTAAAATGATGACCTAGTTAAAGTGTCCTTTCCATAAAACCATAAATGATTCCTTTTGATTTTTTTTATCAAACATGGATATGGATGATAATTATCTACCAGTAAATTATTACACATAAACAATCTTAGATAATAATGTGATTGAGAAATTAATCCTTACCTTATACTTTTTATTAGTCAAGACTGATTTATACTCCATCATAATGGTAAATAAATATTATTATATTATACTAGGACCATATACGTATTTATGACATCATATATGATTCATTTATTACATTGCATTACTCTTTTATATATTATTTCCATGTTAATCCAATGTTTTGTGTAATAATCAATTTCTTTATCACAGGTATTTTGACTAGTTATTTTTAAATCGTATTACTTAGATCATAATTTAATTACACATAGAATGTAAAACATGATTTATGTATCACATATATTCTGTATATATATATATATATAAGAAAGATAAATTAAATGGAGCACACTGTTCAGGGAGATGATAGGACGTACGTACGCATGAAAGATGTTTATATTTTCATATCATATTGAATGGAAGTAAGTGAATGAAATATATGAATATATATAATCCTATTAGACATATAATGTAATATATTATATAGAGATTAATAAAATTTACTCTTATAATAATTCTTGGATGGTGAACGTGGAAGATGAGTCTCATCGTGTCATGGAGATGGTAAGTCATACGTATGCACGAGCGATGGTATCATGACCATTATGGTTAAATGGTATTGAATTGGATGAAATATTAATTTTAAAGGAACAATGTTAGGTTATATTTATTATTTAAATCCACTATATTTTTCATGACCTGTCTATAGGGGCACGTGCGATGACTACCCCAATCCCGCCTTCTATAGGCCAAGGGCCGGGGACAAGCACCGAAAGACGTATTCCCTAAAATGGGAAGGCATTGCCTTTATAAAATTTAAACTCAAACAAACCAAGAACACAACATGAAACAAGAACTACTTAATCTAAAAAGTAAACATGGTGTGTACAAAAAGTACAGGGGAATGAATTCATGCCCAACTGGAATGTACAAGTAAAACTGGAATGTATAAGTAAAACTGAGAATAGCTCATGTGAACACCCGCCTAGGATCCTACCTAAAGGGTAGGTACAGCTCTCGAACAGTCATCTCTGTGGATTGCCTCGTCTAAGTTCCACCTCTGAGAAGTCTCTAGTCCAGGTTTTCTTGTCCTCAGTCAGCGTTGTCCATCGTTTTTCCCAGACACAACATAGTGCGGGCATAGCCTGTGAAGGGGTGAGTATAACATTACTCATTAGGGACCCCGAGACCCCCGAAGGTCTCTCAAATCTACAAAGGATAAATCCCAAAACATGGAAACAACATTCAACCATAATTAGGTATATACCCATACATATACCTAAGGTATCAAGATATAATCATCTCATAAATAAGGGAAGAATACCACAATGGTAACACCGCAAAGGTAGAAGTCCACATATGTAACTCCATGAAGGTAGGAGTACCACACAGGTAACACCACGAAGATAGGACTACGACACAGGTAACACCAAGGTGATATAGTACCACATAGGTACACCATGATGATATAATAATCATCTCAAATAGGTATTAGTGATGTATAGAAGTAGAGATGATTAGTCGCCATGATATATCATCTTATTTTGTCAAAATGAAATGCAAGTGATTATACGGAGTCTGAACCCCACTGGATCAATATGTACTAACCCCTGCAATGACCCACATAAGATCTGACACACATAGGATCGGTATGCACTGACCCACATAGAATCTGGCCCACAGAGGATCGATATGTGCTGACCCACATATGATCGCTGAGCGTTGACCCACATAGGATCTGACCCATAGAGGATCGGTATACACTGACCCACACAGGATCAATGAGAGTTCACCCACACTAGATTGATAGGTTCTAACCCCCTGAATGACCCACATTGGATCCAACCCACCTAGTGTCGATAGGTAACTAACATCTGTATTATCTGTTTCCATCCTCTGCCTTACTACCAGCCATTGGATTCCTCTCACCCAGTGCACTCGGGTTCCATAGAAATTGTCCTCGAGATATCGGTCATACATTGACCCCCAAAAAGTCTCACAGATAAGTAACCCAAATCATTGTCACATCATAAGGTACCAAACACAAAAGACATCGTGTCAATCAGACACCCAGTTTGTATGTTATTAGTGTTTCCGCTCCGGGGGCCTAGTTGGAATCAGGGTTCGATCCACCACGGTTGTACTCCAAATTTATTAAAAACTCTAGTGGAGTACACAAAAATGATAGTCTCGATCCAAGGATCCTGATGCCATATATGGTTCGTCAAATGGACCCTTGAATCAGAAATTATGTCCAAAAAGGCGAAACAGGGTCCGGATGGCCCCGGGTCTGGTCCAACTAAGTCAGAACGACCCAGCCTGGCCCGACCGGACCCTGTTCTGGTTGACCCAACCCGGTCATGGTCTTGTCTGGTAGTCCTAGTCCTCGGTGGGCCAAGATCGCTAGGTCGTGGTCTGGCCCGACCCGTTAAGGGGACGGCCTGGTCAGGCTTGCTGGGTGCGGCCCGGCCCGCGTTGGCTACGACCCGATGGTGTGGGCCAATTGTGCGGGCCGGTGGCGCGGCCCACTGGGCTGTGTAGTCTGCCCGAGAAAGCACCAAAGGGGAGTGGCCCTCTTCTGCTCGGATGGCCAAATGACAACAAAAATATGTTCTTCCACATCACCGCGGGACCCAAGAAGGTCTCGCTGATCCGCCATGGCCAACATGGTGCTCCGTCAGTCCTCCTCCTAGTGGCACAGTTGCACGCCGCTTCTTCACCATAGTCGGCCAGGTGTCAGCCTCTATTCTTCCTCCATTGCGGCTGAGCAGCCGTGATCTCCTACATATCTGGGGGCACAAACGCACGCCACCCTACCTTCATGATGTCAGTCGGTGTTCCGGCCCTCCTCCTCTTTCGCAGGTCACCGAATCTCTGTTCTTAGCATGAAAAAAAAAACGATCGCATATTAACGGTCCTCAGGATGTGTGATATGCGTCCATATGTCGAGCTCATCAAAATATTTTGTTTCTAGTGTTATTAATTATTTTTTTATGGAGAATACATGAATAACATGCGGAAAATAAAAAAGAAAAGAGGTAAGGTATAAGTGTGGGCTATGTCCATGTTTGTTAGTCCATCATTATTGTGATACCAGAATATATTGAATTGAAAAATAAATTCAATCATATATAAATATTCAACCTTGATTTTCCGTTGGAGGTGGCGCGAGAAAGAAAAGGAATTTGTTGGAGATTGACGTTGGCATTCGTTAATCCCGCAAGACGCCCCATGTTCAGTTTCTCGTTCCTTGATTCTGGAAGTTGTTCTTCGTTAGAGGATCTCCTTTGTTTGTGAACGATCTTTCCAACTCTTCATAGATCTCCCCTCCTTTTCCAATTCTTTTTCCGGCGAGAGGTGATGTTCCAAATGAAATAAGATAAAGTTTGTACATTAATTAATTTAAGTTGGCACATGTAATTTGGAAAATTCCAAGAGTTTCATCCCACTAAAATAGGGGTTCAGGTGGTCCCAACCAATAAAAATTTAATTGGTAGGTTTAAAAAAATAAAATAAAAGTTGTTCTTTATTTTATTTTTATTCTTTTTACAATCCCACGATATTTTGGGAAAAAACATTCACCCTTGATCTACTGTAGTCGAGGTGAATGTCTTCTTGAGCGAATATCGGCATGACAAGTTCAACGTTGCCCTCAGATATCAATTCTGAGAACAGTTTCCAATGTTACAAAAAGCCGCACTCACTATTATTAAACGTACAAAAAAAAGATCAGAAATTTATTCCGGGTGCATCGGGCCTCGGAATAACACACCGTCAATTTTTGTGGACTCATAATATTTCCATATAATTAATAAAAAATTACATGGAGAATTGGGTATTTACAATATTCATTGTTATACCCATACAAATAAAGTGTACATGAAAAACAATTAACACCATGTCCTGGAGATAGTAAGTCATACGCATGCACGTATGGTGTTATTACATTTCGTAGGATGAGAAAAATTATGAATATGGTTGTCTTGTAAAAATAAAAATGTCTTGGAATATATTAGATAATGGATTTATTACTTTAGTATTGAAACAAAATGAAAGAGGAAGTTGAAGAAGAAAATAAAATTGAAAGGGTTGATAAAACAAATATCTCTTCTTCGGGTGTTTCCTTTTGATTTGAACAAAAGGGATCCTTAGGATGGATTTTTTCTTAATGTTATACTTCTAAAATTAATAGACGGAGGTTAGGAAGAGAAATGGTCAATATAGTAACTATAAATTTCCAAACGAACATACAGTGGATCATTTTTGAAATTTTTTTCACTATCCTTGTTATTTTTCCAACCCATATATTTTTATTACATTTATATTATTTAATAAAATATTATTTAATTTAAAATATAATTTATGTCCATTTTGTTTCTATTCAATATTTTCATATATCAAAAGATCAGAACAACATGGTAAATTGGAATCCAATACTTAAAATGTTTCACTAACATGTCTAATTTCTCTATAAAATTGTTTTATTTTATTGATTATTTAAATTATATTTACTTTAATATTATTGATATCTTATATTTGACTCTTCGATAAATAAATCAATTATTTCATCATCTTTATGTCACAATTAAATTATTATATTTAATGTCTAATAATTATAAAAAAAATTCATTATATAGATAAGTTTCATATATTTATATTGAATATTTATAGTAGATTTTTTTATGTATAACCCCCATATTATAAATTGTTTAGTTATTAATATTTGAATGTGAGATTTTTAACTGTTCTTTAAATAAAATATAAAAAATGTCCTCATCTGACACATGTGGTTTAAAAATTATCATATGGCAGACTTAATGTTGAATTTGGTCAAAATAGACATATACAATAGAATTAACATAAGTTTTAGGATAATTTTACAACATTTTAATATTATTTTTACAGTTAAATACCCTATTTACCTTTAGTACTGGAAAATAAAATTCAAAAGATATTATTTAAAAAAAATTATTTTGATCCTATTAGACCACATTTTTAAACTTCATTATAACCATGTATGTCATATTTTCAAAATTCAATTCACATAAGCTATGAAATTACATTCAATGATAATATTCTAATGTGGCTAGAAGGCGGGTAAAACGACGTTAAAAATGTTAAATAAATTTTTATATCTATTTCTACTATAAAAATTATTTCAATGACATAAATTTGACTAATATATTTATTATTTATATATTTTGATTTTATAATAAATTTAATTTAAAATAATTTTTTAAATAAAAATTTAGTTTTTATCCACAATGTCGTACTTTTAACTACTCATAAAAAATTGAATGTTTTTTGAAAAATAAAAAACACTTCACCCTATTTTAATTTTGATATTAAAAATTAAAACACGAAGTATATATTAAAATATAAAATATATAAAAATTTAAATATTGGTTTATAGTATTCATA
This sequence comes from Viscum album, assembly GCA_963277665.1. NCBI lineage: Eukaryota > Viridiplantae > Streptophyta > Magnoliopsida > Santalales > Viscaceae > Viscum > Viscum album. The sequence goes on from OY728152.1 coordinate 719,415,085, forward strand.
ACTACTTTTTACACAACTAGTTTTATAGGTTGTGGTGTGCTCAAACTCAGTGTTGCGTACAATGCACACTATTGAATTATTTAAGAAGAAGCATACCAAGGATGCTTCGGGTGTTACAATATTTATAATTATAAATGATCAGACTTTATCATATTATTAGTACATGGGTATTTTCATTATAGATAATAATTTTATATAAAATAAATAATTTCTCTTAATTCATGGAATAATTGTTGGCATAATATAATTAATTAATATATATTAACATGATCCAATAAATATAATAAAGGATAGAATAATATACGAATAACTATAAGAATGATAGTATTTAATGTCATGGAATTTTTTTGAAATTTAGCTCAAACTTAATCATCAAAAACCATTATGAGAAAACTCATTATGGTCTTCCCAATGCGAACAAACACATTATGTGAACACCTAAAAATCAGAGTAAACCCATCATGCCCACCTTTATGTGAATAAACACCTTATGTATATGTCTAACAATCTCATGAGATTTAAATATAAAACAATATATTGGAGGGAGTTATATGACCCGTCCCATAATTATCCATACATATATTTTCAACTAAAAATTAATCGTAAAAATATCTCAAACATCCCATGGAAAAAAAGAAAATTTTTCATAAATATATTACATAACATTAAAATAATACTTAATAGGATATATAAAATAATATCATTTTCGAAATTGAATTATATAATTTATGGAAAAGAATATTATATATGTAATTTATAACAATATGGTGAATATAAATTTTTAAATAATATCATATAATAATGAATAACATACATCAAAGAATGATTATAGGGATGAAAAACACTTTTCATTGTTTTACAAAAAAAACTTTTAAAATAATATTTTTACTTGATGATATAAATTGATTGTATGAGAATTTTTTTATAAACCATATAGAAACTTTCATTTTTTATAAATTATATAATCAAAAAAGGAAATTTTCATATAAAATGATATTTTCAGTGAAAATATGAGTTCAAAAAGAAGAAAACATATAAATATACTATATAAAAAATGTTTAATACCAAAAAAAGAGATCTTATAGGACAATTTCAAAGTATATATTTAAAAAGAGGAAGTGAAAATGTTCAAAATTTTTACCTTTAAAATCAAAACACCAATAATAGATCCTTTAAAACAAATACCAGTTAATAAGGAAATTTTACTGGAAAATAAATAATTTTATTTTGAAAGTGTTGAAAACCTATTATTTTAAAATATTTAAAATTTTATATTTTGTAACCTCATATCCTAAAAAAAGAGTAAAATATTTTCCTTCCAAAAAAAGGTATTCATAATTATGATATTTATATAAAATAACCCATTTTATCATTCCAATAAGAGAGAAATACATTGGTGGGAAGGAATATATCAGTATTCAATAAAAGATTCATTTGTACGAATGTGTGTTAATCTTACCAATGTTACACTTCTACTTCAAAAAAATAGCAAAAATATTTTTATTGATGTTGAGAACTAATTTCCCAAGAGACAAAATGGAAATATCATGGAAAATATGAATATTTTAATATCAATGAAATTATTATTATTACATTTATGTAATAAATACAATGACCTAATGAATTAAAATTTTTGACGATGAATCATTCATACAATTGGTAATGTAAGAATCAAAGGATCGAGAGACTGTGATGTTGAAATGGACATTAAAATATCTTGAAATTGAATATATTTTATATTTGAAATAAATTTTCAGTAAATTAAATAATAAAAGATAAATTATGGCTCACACTGTCAAAACATTTCACATAGAGTTCAAAATAAGACAATGATACCCTTACCTTGTTTCTATACTTATCCTACATTAATTATAGGCCCTGTATAGATACCATAAATATTTTAATCTCACATTTAAGATCCATTTAAATATAAATAAAATTTTCTAAACATCATTAGTAAGTGTATACTATATTAATATTTGATATTTTTTTACCAAATTTCAATATATGTTGTTGGTAATATAGATAGTTTTGAAGTTGTTTCATAAGAATGATGTTGATGTTTTTTATTTAACAAATATAAGAATTCAAATTAATTAAATTTAGTATAATGGGTGAATTAATATTATATAAGAATTCTATTTTCAATTCATTATTTCCATATTCTTTTTCTTATAATATAGAATTGACAACGAACATTTTTCAGTGATTTTCAACACTGGAAGGGAGTTTTCTCAATTTTTGAATTAAATATATATTTATCCTTTAAAAAATAAAAAATAATATTTATTTAAATATTGATTTCATATTATACCATTAATGAAATTTTCTAATCATCCACTATATAATATATTATAATTCATTATGTATAAGGTTATAAATACCAAAATATGTACATACCAAGATAAATGGATGTTTATGAGGTAATTGATTTACAATTTCACTACACCGGATGAAACATTGTATACATTAGTTTTTATAAGTGTGATAACTAATAATTATAAATGATATATAATATTAAATAATGTATTTAAAACTATTTCAAAATTTTAAATGATTATTTTCCTCAAAGAATACTTTTTCGAATGATTGAATTAATGATTATCGTATGTTAGTCTTATCATTAAAATGTTTATCATGTTGTCATAACATAACATTAATAATATCATAAAAATAATACTTATCCTTGGAATGAATTCCCCTTACAATCCATTAAATAAATATATGATATAAAATGATAAAATCTATCGTTCCCTATAGGCGGTAGTCCACATATACTCATGGACACTGATTTCATTTTCTATACAATTGGAGAAGTATTATTATGGTTTATAATTAATAAATCTATAATGTTTCATAATTATAATATTTATATACATATTAAATTATAAATTATTACCATCTGTTTAATGTGTGAAGGATAACAAAAAAACCTTGTGTTGTGGAGGTTGGAGCACGCACAACACATTATTTACATTTTCATTTTTCTTATTGGAAAATGGTATGGTGATAAATTCATATACCATAATTAAAAAAAATATTATTATAAGGATTCTCATATTATAATTTTATTTTGTCTAAATGAAATTTTAGGAAAAATAAAACAATATAATAAATTATAAAAGAGAAATAGAGTTTAAAAACATATACCTCTCTTCTTGGACAATTCCATTTGAAAATGAGTTTAAACCTTTGAGGGATGAAATTTAAGAGAATAAAAGGACAACATGATGTTTTATAAGAGTATTGATGGGATATTTTGATATATTGTTTTTGAATTATGTTTTGTTTTTTGAGAGGCTATGTGAGGAAATGTGATCCCATTTAAAAGGTAAAAAAGTGCCAAATTATTGTAAATACACAAACTATTCAATAATAACATGTCACTCCCAAGGAATAACGAAATAAAATTGAGAAATAATTGAGTTTTTTAGATATAAAATTCATCCACAGTTTTATAACTCGATTAAAAACTAATTTTAAATAATTTCTTTACTTTTTCTCTTTGGTAACTCATTTTTAATATTTTTTTTACTATGGTATTTATTTCTTTCATAGGTAATTTATCTTTTATTCACAAACAATAAATTGAAACCTTATATATAATTTTGAAAACAATAATAAAAATTTGAAATCCAAATTTCATGATTTATTTTTTGAAATTCATAAATGATAATATTAAAACCTAAATATGTAATTTATTAAAAACATTTTTTGAAAAACAAATCATAAAATATATAATGTCAAGTATTGGTTTATAAACTAATACCAAAATAAATATTTTCACTTATTTAATTTATATTAGTATTTTGAAAGAAAATTCATATATTTTGAAATAAAAATTAAATACAAATAATGTCATAAATGATATCTTGATGGTTAAAAAGGCATTTTCAATATTCACATAAAAATAAATCTTATTATAAATATTACAAAAATTAACGCTAAGAAAATTTTGATATAAAAAAATTCAAAAATGTTTTTATTTTTATCTATTTAAAATTATAAAAATTATTTTTTTATTATTTTATATAAAACATCAAAAGATGAAGAAAAACTCATATTAATAATGAATAAATTCATTAAAAAAAATTATCATTATTTAAATAAATTTCTCAATTATTTAAAATTGAAATAATAACACTACAAATAAAAATATTACATGTTATAATATACTAATGTAATCTATTTTATTTTTTAGGTAATATATTATAACATTTTTAAATTATTATTTTAATGATGTATTTTAATAAATATTATTCAAAGGGAATAAAAATAAATTATTATTTAAATTAATTATTATGCCTTTTTGAAATTTTTTAATATTATTCATTTATATTAAATATGACATTGTTTTTGATACTTGGATAATTTTTTAGTTAGATGTTTAATTGGAAAAAAGAAATTGAAGATAGTAATAATTTAAAGTATCCAAAATATCATGTAATTATATTTTGGTTATATTGTAGGCGGAATAATGGTGGGGATAGAGAAAAGGATTCATCTATTAACCTTGACATGTGATGGAGATGATTAAAAATGAGTAAAAAACATATCATTCACCAACACTTACGCAGACCCCTAGTGTGGTTCATATCCCATAAATTGCATTCATTTTCATTGTTAGGGAAAACAAATTTGGGGAACATTAGTTGTAGTTGTCATGAAAATTTCCATAGAATAATTTTTTATTCGTCAAAATTAATATTGGAAAAATTTGGAATTTTTTATCTTCCATTACTAAGGTAGAACCTTTAATAAATGGAGATTATACCTTCACCTAATGGGGATGGTTTTAATTGAATTAAACATAAATTATATTATATTTTATATCTATTTAGGTATAATATGATAGTAAAATCAAGGATAGGATTTGTCATGTCTTGGATTTTTTATTTATTATTTTTAAAAATTATGTGGAATTATATCATGACAGGGCACGAAGACGCACATCATTCTGAGGCCCAATGTCCCCAGAATGGTGGTTTGAACTTTTTTTAAGTTATGTGAGTCGGCACTTGTGCGTGGTTGTGGTAGTTTCTAAATGGATACCATGATTAAAAATATGAGGGCACTGTTGCGTTTGGGAAGACGAATTTACCTAAAAACGAATCTATTCTTGACCAGCGTGGGACAAGGGAAAAACGTTAATTTTCAGACGTTTCTAGTAAAATAAAATAAAATAAATTCGCAATGTTTATTTTATTTTCATTTTGGAAATATCCATTGTAGCATAGGGAGGGGGTGGTTGTTTCAGTAATTAATGTCATGTCATATTGACTTAGAAACAGTAATGCTGACTCATTAATGTCGCTGCATAATGGAATTCCAAACATGTTTCCCTCGTTTTAATGGGTTAATCAAATGTTGCTCATTGACAATGATTTAGAGGAACTCTGGATAATCCATAGAGCTTTGGAGAAAACTATCAGAGACGAACGACAATTAATCGAAGATTATAATCATTGCACCAATGAGGTTTGAGGATATGGACGATGATGGTAGGACATACCCTTCGTCAGCGGTCGATCCCAGTTGAAGTAGGGGTTGTCATTTCATTCCTCTTTCCCCATTTTTGAGTTTAAAAGATGAATACTGATCAACCCCGAACAAGTAGATCCGCAGATTCATACATTCTTTCAGGAGGGTTTTATTGGGATTATTTTTGGGAATTAATCCATGTTGATTATTTTTTTTATTTTTCTCTCGTTGATCCTAGTAATGGGAGCAGATCAATGTCATGATGAACAATGGTGGGGGTTCATTCTTAGATTTGTTTTATTGAATTTCATCCCTTTCTCTTCTCTTCGGGTGTTCTTCACGTTCTTTGCGCGGTGACGAACAAAGTATCATTGGGCATCTGTTTTGTGATGCAATGAACACAAATTAAATATTCGACACAACAATGACCTTGCTTAGGTACGACGACGATAGCAGAAGACGAATCAGACCGGATCAGGAAGGGCCTTAAATCAAGCATTCTTTTCACGGGAGGATCGTTACACGATTTTGGAGTCAATGGGAGGTCTGAAAACAATAGAGTTGACTATGGGATGTTGAGTAATCTTTTAATCTGATTTTTTGCGGTGATCGGACTGCCAGATTGACGAACAGGGTAGCACGGGAGGCGTGCCGGTGAAGAGGGTCATTTCTGGAAATTTTCATAATACACGGCGTGTACATCCGAAGAACACGCTGTGTAGTACTGGCAGTAGGGGCTAGGGTTTCTGGGGTCATAGAGGAATCACACGACATGTTTTCCTGGTCACATGATGTGTTGGACTTTCCCTGATGCTTGGAGTGTATTTTTGGATGTACACGGACACAAGATGTGCTACACCACTTCATAACATTGTGTGTACTCTCTGCGCAGCATCGCAGTGCCAGCTATGTGGGACTCGGCATGTATCCAGGGGATACACAGAAACGAGGAGGAGTAAATGACTGTGTACTTCATAACATGGCCAGGCGAGGCCAGTAACGTGGGTCACCCCATGTGCCGATTACACGTGATGAAGTACATGGGTTGAGGACCATGTACGGGCACATAGACAGCGTATATGGAGCCAACCCTAGTCACTCAGAAACAGTGTGTACACAGTACTACACGTCATGTAATAACATTTCAACATGACTAAGCCTGACGACATGGGCCACTGTACATGGGCAGTACCCGAGGTTAGAATACACGGCGTGTAACTTTTCTACATGCTGTGTACTTTTTGGAAAATGGCATGAACCACTTGTCCACTGTATCATGGACATGTTTCGTTCGTTTTAGTGACCCTTCTTCTCATTCTCCTAAAGTCCAGGCATCATTTCCTTCTATAGGAGTATGATCCCTTCATCATTAGTTTCTGTGATAGAGTCAGGCATCCATCCAAGAGGCCCAGATCGATATCCTCTATCCATTCTTGACCCTAGTTAGTTTAAGCATCGATGTGACCAACTCTACCAGGAATTGATCCTCAACCTAGAAGGTGAATTATGGATGAGTCACAGTATCCTCCATGGCCCTGACAGTGATCCTCATCTGGGTATCGAGATTTATCCAACTGAAGAGTGTGTCTCTCGTAATCAGTGCATCAATCTCTCGTAATCTTCTCACTCTGGAGTGTGTCTCCCGTAATGAGTGTAACTACCTCATGTGATGTTTCCTAATGAAGATAAATTTCTATATAGACATCATCAGAGCTATAAGACTCTTACAGTGTTTTCTCCAGGAACAAGTTCTTTGTGTAAATCATCGAGATAAATTCCTAGACAGGGGTATGCGGTTATGTGACTTGTTTATAGACCACGAGACCGAGTTCTGGAGATATCTGGTTTGTGTTTCTCTTGCTATATGTTCTGTAAAAATATATTATTCATAGCTGATTGTTCCTTTACACTGTGTACTTATTTGTGGTTTTTAGGGTCCTCTACTGAGTATTGTTATACCCACCCCTGCATAAGCTTTGTCTGCATGTGTCACGTCTTATGCAGACGAGCAGCCTTTTAACAGAGTCCAAGGAGGACAAGGACATAACCGAGATTTCTGAGTTCCCTATTGGCCGAGGTGTCCCTATGGCTACGAGTAGTATCCCCAGTTCCTTTTTTTAAAGGTTTGACTTTGATGTTTTTAGAATCTTGTTTTTGTTGGGCTTGTATTCCATCCAGGTTTTCTTTCATCTCTTTACATTCTATTGCACTCTATTGGTTAGGTTTAGTTGTATGCATGCGTTTTTTACCATATTGGTTTTTACATTTCATCATTTGTGGGATTATAGATGTCTGTGGGTGTACTGGTACATAGGAATTTCCTCCCATGTTAGTAATATGCCTACTCACTGCTAGTCACTAGCCCTTGGCCTATTGGAGGCAGGCTTGTGGAGTCACTGTGCGGGCCCCACTAGGACGGGTCGTGAAAGAGTGGAATCAAAGGTGGTTGGTTCTACCATAGGACCAAGAGATTGTGAGATTGGTTTGGGGCAATGGGGATATGTGTTTCTAGATCGGCTTTTAGGCCAGAGACTCCAGTGTTGGTGTGGTGGCTGATGTATCTATACACCAAGACTCTGATAAACTTCTTTTCAACTCGGTACATGAAAACACCAGTTGTGGGGAAGTAAAATAATGATACATTTATCATATAGGAATGGGTTTTGGTTTCCATTTCCTTTGAGTCAACTATACGGATATACACATGGTACATTGTGTTTCTTTATAGGATTAATCCGTGATGCATACCCACTATGATTCAGAAGTGAGATCATGAGGATGAACTTCTTAGTGATAAGGCATCGATACAAGGACCAGTTCACCAGGCATTTCCACGAGGTGGTACACGCGCAATTCAACCACTAGTGGAGTAGCCGGTGGTACCTTTAGTACAGACTGACATGAGGAATAGGCTTAGTGTGATCCATGAGTTCTAGAGACAGAGAACCCTCAGGTTCTGAGGTGAGACCGACCCTCAGGCGTCTGAGAGCTGGCTTGAGGTGGTGACCAGAGTATTCTGTCTAGTGAGGACCCTAGCAGAGCAGATGGTGATCCTAGGAGCGAGCATTCTTCAGGGTTTGGTGGGACGATGGTGGAGTCTGACCACACAGACTCACGATGAGGAGACTCTTTTGTGGATTAAGTTTGAGAGACTCTTCAGGGAGGAGTGCTCTCTAGTTACGCTGAGTGTTGTGCACATCCAAGAGCTTCTTCAGCTCCAGCAAGGCAGTTTTTCAGTAGTTGACTATTCAGTGAAGTTCACCAACCTTGCCTGATACTCGATGGATATAGTCATGGATCAGTACTTCAGATCTCAGACCATAGAGCGAGGTATATGAAGAGAAATCCAAGATATTGTCATTACTTTATGCATTTCAACTTATTCTATAGTGATGGAGAGGTCCTTGGTGATCGAGAGCTTCTTTGAGGAGCAGAGAATGCTGACGGCAGTCTGCAGTAGGCAAACAGGTGCGGAGACCCCGGCAACAGGAAGTCGATGTCAGGCATAGGGATCTGGATATGGGAAATGGCATACGAGGACCCAGGAAAGAGGATCGATGGTCCAGGGATCTCATGATGTATCCAGTAATCATAGGTACAATCGATGCTACACATGGAATGGTAGGGGACATCTCGCTAGAGATTTTCCGAACTGTCGAGCTGCTGATAGGGAAGCGGTGGAAGGACCACCGAGGCAGAGGAAGATAGTTGAGCAAACAGACCTTCCTGGTTGCGAATGTGGAAGAGAAGCAAGGAGATCTGTGAGTGGTGGAAGACACTTTGACATACTTCCACCACCACCCCCGGGAGGTCTGCACTAGGCTCAGGGAGCTAGGGGACGGGATGGGGACAGCTTCATGCAGTAAATGCGTATGACCCGGGGTCTCCAGGGATGATTCGAGGTATGATCTGTGCCTTTTCATCTTTAGAATCCATACATATAGACATAGGTTCCAGTCATTCCTTCATAGCCACAATTCTTGTGTGAAACCTTGTGGTTCTGGTAGAACCGTTGACTCGGTCCTTATGCTTGGACTCATCTACGAGAGGAGACTTGATGATCACGCATCATTACAGACAGTTTGATATTACCCCTGGAGGCAAGAGATTTGGTTGGAACATATTTTTGGTAGTGTCAAGGCCTTACGATTTCATTCTCAGTATGGATTGGTTATCATCGGTCCATGCTCAGATTGAATGTTTTAGGTGAAGAGTACTGTGTGTCTGTAGTGATGGGATAAGGTTTTCCTTTGTCAGAGAAAGGGATACCCAGGCAGCACAAAAAATTCTTATTCTTAGGAGGGTATAGCCAATCACTCATGAGTTGGCTATCCTTTCCCATGGAGCAGTGGATGTTGTGGGCTCCCAATTCCGAGCAGTAGTGGTGGAGTATAAGGTCGACTTTCCCGAAGATGTTCATGGATTACATCCCCACCAGAAAATCTACTTCTGCATCGACTTACACCCAGGGATGAAACTGATTTCCTCCTCAGCATATCGGATGACTTCAACAGAGATTCGCAAGGTGAGGGTGCAGTTGGAGGATTTGCAGATCAAGGGTTTCGTGAGACCCATAGTTTCACCCTAGGTGGCCCCGGTCTTGTCTGCCAAGAAGGCAGACGAGAGTCTGAGGTTTTTCATAGATTACCAGCACCTAAACCAGGTGATGGTGAAGAATATGTATCCACTGCCAAGAATCGATAACCTCTTTGATCAGATAATAGAGGAAAAGTGGTTCTTGAAGGTTGACCTTCGATATGGCTATTGGCAGTTACGATTATGGGATGAGGATATACCAAAGACACCTTTCAGATGCCGCTATGGTCACTATGGGTACTTGGTGATGCCTTTCAGTGTGGAAAACTCCCCTTCAGTGTTCATGGGACTGATGAAACGGATCCTCCAGTTGTACTGGGACTAGTTAATAGTGGTCTTCATCAATGACATCCTTGTGTACTCAGTGTCATAGGAGGAGCACGCGAGACACCTGTGGATGGTTCTAGATGTACTTCGGAATAACTAGTTTTGTGGGAAGCTCCCAAAGTTAAAGTTCTGGATTCAGGAGGTCCACTTTCTGGGACATGTTATCTCAGCAAATGGAGTAGTTATAGACCCAGCCAAGGTGGAGGAGTGCTAGCATGGGACCCACCTCGGAGCGTGACAAAGGTGTGGAGCTTCCTTGGGATGGCAGGATATTACTTGAGATTCATTCCTGATTTCTCCCAGATATTAGCACCGATGAAATCCTTGACTAGGAAGGGGAAACCCTTCGTGTTTACGGAGAAGTTCTAGGAGGATTTCGAGCAGTTGAGACAGAGTTTTGATGAGCGCCCTAGTTTTGAGTTTGCCAGAACGGGATGTCAATTACGTAGATTTTTGTGACGCATCAGGGACTGGGCGTGGCTGTGTCCTGTTGCAGGGGAAGGAAGTTATTTCTTATGGTTTTCACTAGCTTAGACCACATGAGAAGAACTATGAAATCCATGATCTCATGTTGGCAGCGGTAGTCTTTGCATTGATGATGTGGTGACACAACCTTATGGTCGAGCGGTTTATCATCTACTCTAACCACAAGAGCCTCAAGTACACCATATCACAGAAGGATATGAACCTGAGATAGAGGTGTTGGCTATAGTTCCTCCAGTACTATGATTTTGAGAACATCTATACTCTGGGGAAGGGGAACAAGGTGGTGGATGTTCCTAGAAGAAGGTCGATCTCATAGCTGCTGAGTGAGGTGATAGAGCAGTTAGCAGAATTGCAGTAATCATTCGTGGATGGAGAGGATGCATATTACATACAGTCGATGGTCTTCGGCCTTCCACTCTTACAGTGGTTTAGGGAGGCACAACTAGGAGATGTCGTCTATGTGGCTTTATGTGATCAGTTATCCACATGACATGCTCTTGATGGATATTCTCAAAGTGGGGAGCAGGTACTTCTTTTCAAAGGATGCACTGTACTACTAGTGGAGTTGCAGGGAGATGTCCAGAAGTAGTTTCATACATCACCTTTGGTGGTACATCCTGGAGTGTAAAAGATGTACCACGGTATCTGACGATAGTTCGGGTGGTCAGGTATAAAGAAGGAAGTAGCATAGTTCTTTTCTCAATTCCTTATATTCCATCAGGTGAAGGTCGAGCACCATGTTCCAGTGGGATTAGCTCACTCCCTAGAAGTTCCAGAGTGGAATTTGGATGGAATATATATGGTATTTGTGACTGTCTTACCACATATGTCCAAGGGGCCTGATTCCATCTGGTTGATCGTTGACCAACTCACCATGTCGGCCCACTTCCTAGCTATCAAATTGTAGAGTTCCTTAGAAATCTTGGGATACCTCTACGTGCAAGAGACAGTTCGTCTTCATGGAGTCCCCTTGAAAATAGTATCAAACCGAGACACCCGTTTCACATCCTGGTAGTGGAAGGGAATACAAGAAGCTTTCAAGACTTTGTTATGCTTGAGCACAACGTTCCATCCCCAGACCGATGGCCATATAGAGAGGACTATTCAGGTTCTGGAGGATATGTTGTGAGCCTGTATCTTGGACTTTGGTCACAGTTGGGAGGAACAACTACCACTGGTAAATTTTTTATACAATAATATATACCACTCCACCATTGGTATGGAACCTTTTGAGGCCTTGTAAGGGAGACCCTACTGGTCACCGCTTTGTTGGACCGACCCCAGAGAGTCAGAACTCATGGGTCCAGAGTTGGTGTGAGCTACCACCGAGAAGGTGGAGATCATCCATGAGTGGATAAAGAATAAATAGATCTAGCATGTGTCTTATGCTGACAGACAATGGATACCTATGGAGTTCGAAGAGTGAGACTACATATTTCTTTGGGTCTCACCTCGACGAGGGTTACATAAAATTGGCTAGGGCGGCAAGCTATCTCTGAGGTTCATCGGACATTTAGAGATACCCTGTAGTGTTGGTGAGGTGGTGTACCGCCTAGCTCTACTGCCACAGTTGCATCAGGAACATGATGTCTTCCACGTGACGCAGCTAAGGAGGTACGTACATGACCCATCGAGAATCACTGACTAGGGTGAGATGGACATCAAGGATTGAGTGACCTTTGCTGAGTACCCAGTAGTGATCGAGGATCGGCAGGAGAGGATCTTTCGTGGTTGATCTATTCCCTTGGTGTGTGTCTGGTGGAAGCACGATAATCTTCAAGAGAGCACATGTGAGTTGGAGGCCCAGATCCATGCGCAGTACCCACATCTTTTTGAGTAGCCTTTGTTTTGGCTTTTCGAAGACATAAAACTCCAAGGTGTGGAGAATGTTATGTCTCATATTTTCTATGTATTATTTTTAAATATTATATGGAATTATTTCGAGACAGGGCACGAAGACGACACATCATTCCGAGTCATATTGAGCCCGGAATGGAGGTTTGAACTTTTTTTAAGTTAAGTGAGTTGGCACTAGTCTGCGATTGTGGTAGTCTCCAAAAGGTTGCCCATGTTTAAAATCTAAGGGAACCATTGTGTTCGGGATGACTACATTACCTAATAATGAGTCTAAACTCGAACAACATGGGTCGAGGGAAAAAAATTTAATTCTCAACATTTTTAGTAAAATAAAATAAAATAAATTGACAATGTTTATTTTATTTTATTTTTCGAAATATCCGCTCTCACGCAGCGATGGGGCAGCCATTTCTGTAATTAATTTCATGCGATAATGACTTTGAAACAGCTATGATAACTCATTAATTCTACATCATAATGGAATTCCAATCATGTTTCCCTCTTTTTAATGGGTTAATCGAATGTTACTCATTGACAAGGATTGAGAGGAACTATGGAGAATCTAAGGAGCCTTGGAGAAAAATCTCAGCAACGAACAATGATAAATTGATGTTGAGAATCCTTAGGCCAATGATGTTGGAGGAACTCGACGATGACGGTAGCACATCCCCTTCGTCAGCGATAGATCCCAGTTGAGAAAGTGGTTATTATTTCATTCTTTATTCCCCATTTTTCAATTTAAATGAAGAACGCAGATCAACCACAAAAACTTTGATATGAGGATTCGTACGTTCTTACGGGAGGGTTTTATTGGGAGTATTTTTAGGAATTAATCCATGTTAATTATTTTTTTTGGATTCTGCTCTGGTTGATCCTACTAACTGGAGCGGATTGATGCCGTGGTGAGGGATTGCGGTGGTTGCTTCATTGATTTGTTTTATTGGATTTCTTCCTTTTCTCTTTTCTCTGTGTGTTCTTTATGGGGTGGTGAACAACAGATAGTTGTGCATCCGTTTTTCAAAACAACAATCCCAAATTAAATATTTGACATCACAATAACCTTGCGGAGGTGAAACGACTATAGAGGATGACGAATCAGAAAGGATCAGGAAGGATCGTTCATCGAGCATTCGTTGTACGGGAGGACCATTACACAGTTTCAGAGCCGATCGATGGTCTTAAAACAATGGAGGCAACTATAGGACATCAGGGCACCCTATAATCTGGAGTTTTTTCGGGGATTAGATGGCCAGATCGATGGGCTGGGCACTACGAGAGGTGTGCCAGCACGGAGCATTGTTTCTTGAAATTTCATGAATACACGGCGTGTACTTCGGAAGAACACACCGTGTAGTACTAGAGGCGGTTAGTGTTTTGGGGGATAGATAGAAATCACACCGCATGTGACCCTAGTCGCATGGTGTGTTTGTCAATCCCCGATGCTCAGCATGTATTTTGGGAAGTACACAAACATGGGATGGGCTACACAGCTTCAGAACAAGGTGTGTACTCTCTGCGCAACATGGTAGAGGTGGCTACATGGTAATCGGCATAAATTCAGGGGATACACCGAAATAGGTTGGAGTACATGACCGTGTACTCCATCACACGGCCAGGCGAGGCCAGTAATGAATGTCACCCCGTGTACCGATTACAAGGTTTGAAGTACACTGGTTGAGGACCGTGTACGGGAACATGGCATGCATACACGGAGCTGACCCCTGTCACTCAGACATGACATGTACACAGAACTACACGTCATGCACTATCATTTCTACACGACCAAGCCAAACGACATGGGCCATTGTACACGGGTAGTACCTATGGTTAGATGACACAGTGTTTAACTTTTCTACTCATCGTGTAATTTTTTGGAAAATAGCATGGTCCTCTTGTCGACCATATGTTGGACATGTTTCCTTTGGGTTAGTACCCCTTCTTCTTATTCCCCTAATGTTCTGGTATCGTTTCCTTCAATATGAGTATGATCTCTTTAGCATGAATTTCTGTGATAGATTCAGGCATAGATCTAGGAGGCCTGTATTGAGATCCTCTATCGATTCTTCTCCCAAGGTAGACTCAGGCATCGACGTGACCAACTCCACCGCGCATCAATCCTTTACCTAGTAGGTCAAATATGGATGAGTCGTGGTAACTGCCATGGCCTTGGCTGTGATCCTAATCTGTGCATCAGGATCTTTATAGCTTAGTATTGTGTCTCCCTTAATGAGTGCATCTATCTATCGTAATCTTCTCACTCAGGAGTGTGTCTCCCTTAATGAGTGTAACTACCTATCGTGACATTTCTGGACGAACATTACTTCTTGAACGGATGTCATCAGAGCTATATGACTCATGGAGTGTGTTCTCCCAGAATGAGTGCTTTGTGGAAATCATTGAGCTAAATCCCTAGACAGGGGTATGTGGTTTTGTGACTTGTTTCCAGACCACGGGTCTGTGTTTTGTGTATACCTGGTTTGTGTTTCTCTTATTATATATATGTTCTACAGACATATACAATATATATATGACTGTACCTTTACTTCGTCTAATGGATTGTGGTTTTCAGGGTACTCTATTGAGTGTTTTTATACTCACCCCTACATGGGCTTTTCCCACACATGTCGTGTCTTGGGCAGACGAGCAACCTTTTGACAGTTTCTAGGGCGGACCAGTACAAGACTGAGCTTTCAGAGTTATCTACAGGCTGAGGCATTCCAACGGCTACGAGCAACAGTTAGATTACCTTTTTGTGATACAGGTTGGAATTTGCAGTTTTTAGACTATTTTTTTTGTGGGATTGTATTCCGGCACAGTTTCCTTTCAACACTTCACTTTACATTGCACTCTGTTAGTCGGGTTTAGTTGTATGTATGCATTTTGTTCCATAGTGGTTTTTACATTTGAACATTTGTGGGATTGGAGATGTGTTCATCTGTACATGTACATAGGAAATGCCTCCCATGTTAGTAATATGCCTACTCGGTACTAGTCACCATCCCCTAGCATATTGGTGACGGGTTTGGGGAGTCACGGTGTGGGCCCCACTGGGACGGGTAGTGACAGATTAATTTTCTAAATAATGGTAGAATGGAGGAAAAAACTAAGATGAATGTTTTTTGGGCCCAAATGAATGATTCTGAGTCATAGTTAACATCAATGTATCTTTATTTTTAGAGATAGTGGGTAATGCACATGTGGTGTCTTGATGGTATATGATTATCTAACTCTGAAATACTTATATGATTCCTATATATTTTGATAAAAAATAGGTTTCAAGATGGGTAACTTTTAGGAATTATAAATGATTTCTGACCCAATGTTAAGAGGTCAGAGAATAATTTTTCCACATATGTGTCCTTTTATTTCTCTAAATTCATATTTTTAGTAATTTTGTATGATTTTGAAAAATCCATCCAAAGTCTGTATATTTTATGACCACTATATAAGAATATATTATTGATAATAATGTGTACATGTTAATGTCTCATTCCATATAAATACATGTATTATATGTGTGAATATATTTACAAGAATTCACAAGTGGATAAATGGGATCAAGATAGGGGTGAAAAATATTTATAAGTAAGCCAACTAATTCATGGATCGTAATTAAGATTGGTTGATAATATTTCATTATTATATATATTTTTGTGTCATTTGGAGATATTATTACTCCTAAATCAATGGGTAATTATTATTTTAAGAACATATAAATGGGTTTTTAGTTTGGGAAAGTTAATAAAAAGACCCATATTGTCTCCTATGATTGAAAAAATTAATATATCAAGGATAAAATTAATTATACATCATATGTTGTGAGATATTTTGGAGTGAATATTGGGTAAATATAAAAAGTGAAAATTTCAGTAACTTCTATGTTTTTAATTTTGGTAATTCTATATAATGAGTTTAACATTGGTTACATCTAACATGATTAGCTTGTTTGGATATGCAAGTAAGGGGATGAAATGTGTGATCTATCTTGAAGGGATTTAAGATATTTTTAGGAGAACAATTCTATTTGAATTTATTTACCCATAATGATATTGTAATGTAATTGTGGACTTGTTAATAACACAATTGGAAAGATTTGTTATTCCATGAAACATGATTTGGGGGAATTTTTCAGGGTTCTATAGGCTAAACATGTTATGTTATAAATAAATTACTATAATAAGGGTCGGTTATGTTACATCAGTAACACATATTTATCAGAAATAATTTATGATGTTTTTGGATGGATATGATATTCTATGAATCTAAATAAGAAATGATTGAAAATTATGGCACTATTATTGACATTAAATACTAATAATGGGTTAAAAATATAGTGTTGCGATTCATGGTAGAATATTAATCCCACAACATATAAAAATAGGTAGTTTTATTTGATATTTCTTGATTTTTTTCACATTACAAACATTATCCAACTAAACTGACATATAGTATTAGTTAATTATAAGACACCCTTAACGTTAAATTATAAAGTTTCATATTATAACTATCCATGTGTATACTACATGTCTCATGAAATAGTTAATATAAATTATCCTATGATATGTGGATAATAATGAGATATGTTAATGATGGATTTTTATAAAATTATACAAAACATTGTTTAAGTAATTTTTCGTAAAAATTCCTCTGATTATTTTTCATCTATTAATTTACATATTTTTATAATTTTTCCCTTTTAATAAAAATTTTATTATATTTTTTATATGAAATATCATCAACTTATGTCTATATGTTATGGTATACAACATTATTATTGTGTTCGTCGTTTAACTTTGATTTTATAGGTGTTTTTACACAATGATATTATAATTATCAAATTATTTACTAAAATGGATTCAAAAATTATATTATTTTATAATATAAAATCACTCATTTTGATTTCATTGAAAAACTATATAATTTTTTTCCAATCCCTCTAAATTGTGGAGAATACATGAGGTAATGTGGCACCCTAACTCAGGTATTGTGAACAGGTATCAGCTAAAATTATGATAATCAAATATCTAATCCAATTTTTATTATCATTTGATTTATCTAATTCATTGAGAGAAGTATATTGGGAATATAATTGTACTATTATTATAAACATAATGGACAAGAAATTTTATGGAAAATCCATATGTTTTAATATAGTATGATATTCAATTAATTGGATTTTCTAATTATAGTGTGGTCAATTTTTATGAGGTATGATATTTATTATAAAATGGATCGAACTTATTTAATCTTTGAAAATTTATCATGTGGATTCACATATATGAATCTTCCATAGAAAATAGTTTCAAAAATTAAACCTATCAATAATGGTTATCAATCTTGCATGGGAATGTTAATTAATATCGTAGAAAACATACTTAATTCTTAATAAACCAAAAGTAATAACTTTTTATTAATGTCTACTTCTACAGATAATTATTATTATTATTATTTAGAGGTCAAATAGATGAAAATATGTTTATTAGTACTAGTGACAACCCACGTTCTGTGAAATCTACTCTTATAGATTGAAAAGTAGAATGTTCAATATTTCTTATCTATAAGCACATATATTGTTGATGCATAAACTATAGGTCTCATACCATGTCATAATGAATATAATATGAATAATTATGTTTAAAATAATAGAAAAAACAATCATTAGTAAATTAATATAATAATGATATTCCTACTAGAAGAAGTTTTATTAATGTACTAGGATTAAAAACTACAATAGAATGTTTTGCTAAGCAAGAGAAAATTTATCAAGGAAATCAAAAAGTTGAATAATTAATGTTATAAATATAGTATATAATTTTTAAATTTTTTAAAAAATTTAATTATAAAAGTATATTTTATGATATATTTATCATCAAATAAATTAAAAATTTTAAACAACTTTTGATAGACACAACCCCACCTATTTGTTAACAATAATATCATATATCATAATAACATATCAATTAAATTGGTAGAGTGAATAGGATTAACAAAATTTTGGAATTTATTAATAATGGTTTTATAAAAATTGATTGTATTCTTAAAAAAGTACTCAATTTTTAGTTAATACTTTATATGATTAAAAAATATATTTTCCCTTACAAATGGGTTATATATTATTTTATGAAACTTATATAAATATACTTTTCCACATTTATAAAAAAAATATTTGAATAAATTGATTTTTTTTTCAATGAATCATTTAAGAATTACCTTTTTGAGAATTTCAATTAATATTATGACTGATTTTTATTAAAAATAATGAAATAAATGAGTTGTATTTAAAATTTTATTCTTGTTTAAAGAATTTTAAAACATCTATTTGGTTTTAAAATAGTTTTAAAGGTATAATTATGTCATTTATTATATTATTAATCTAATTTAGGATATAGTATTTCAGTTTTTTCTATTTTTTAAATATACTCAGGATAACATTTTTTCTACAAAACTTCTACTCACCACATATTCAGGGTATAATTTAAAATTAAATTCTATTAATTCTTTAAATTGAATTTGATAAAATGGATTTCATATTTTTAATCACCATATAAATATTATGAACAATATTAACATAATTTTTATTCATAATGAATATTAAAAACAATAAATAGTTCAAAACCATTAAAAAGGTGAAAAAGAGTATACAAGTGGATAAACCAGGATACAAGAATAGGGTTTCTAATTAAAAATTTGTTATTAATTTTTTTTGGATATTTTAAGATGTATTAATATACCACCACATAGTAGATATCCATTTGAATTCATATGTATTGTGTACTACTATAATGACCCTGACCATAGTATATAAGATCCATCGCCTTATTTTATTACATTGTCACGCTTAAAAAGAGATTGCAACCCAAAGGACCAAATAGATTAGTATCATAGTGAAACTAGATAAAAAAATTTACATTAAAAATATAATTTAAAAAAAACATAGAAACACCATATTAAACACCCATAGTCATCAGTATTACCCAAGCATGTCATTCATAAAAAACATCTTCGCACCATATGAAAAATTAAAACATAAGAAATGGGTGGCCTAAAATGCTCAGTAAGGGTAATAAAATATGGAAATATATCATATATAAAAATAAACGATAATGAAATATTAATAACTAATAATCCATCCCAGTAAAACATAAACCTGATCCTAATATGGATGGAGTAAGAGTTAATTAAATATTTTCATAAAAGTTATCACCTGAGAATGAAAAATGACTTTGGATATTCCAATCATCGAATACACATATAGATTTTCAATTATCAATATCATAATGATGGAATGTATAATTTCAGACAAGGAAAAAATATTTTCAAGGACTCATCCCTGAAATAATAAAATAACTTATTATGGCCTCAGCTAAATCCATATCTAAAAAAATGGAAAATCCCTCGATCAATTCCAAATATATTATTTTTAATTAGTCCTACTGAAAACTTGAGGAGCGATAGAGGCCTCTCACATCTCATACTAAATCCAATTAATTCCTCATATGAAAGGGTATAATCATAATCAACATATAAATTAATATTGAATCTATTTTATGGAATGTTAATAACATTCCCCAACCAATAAACATAATCATAAACCATCCGGAGTAATATTTAGAATAGTATTGGTGGTCGGAGTGGATACTCAAGAGGGGGGTGGGGGTGAATTGAGTTCCAATTAGAATTTTTGTTAAAATATTGTCTATTTAAAATCCCCCTATTTATAAAATAAGTTAAACTGTAGTGAATTTGTACAGATTTTAAATGTTCACTTAGCTTCTCAATGATTGATTAGGTCTCAGTTAATTTAACTACAGGATCAAACTATCTTTTGAAACTAACCTACTGATTTACAATAAGTGTAAACCCATGCTAGTTTAACTATTAAAGTAGCTTTAAAATAGTTTTGTATATCAAAATTATAGTAGCAGAATAAATAAAATATATGTAGTATACTTTTCACTTAAACTAAAGATGCATAGCAGATATAACAAGAGGTTTTGTCTCAATCCGAGACTTAGTCTTCTCAAATTTATATAAATTTGATCCACACCCTGGATCGGGGCTAACAATAGTTTACGAAACTGTCCAGGCCACATAGAGACCTCTACCACTATTCTTCATGGGAAACAAAACAAATACCAGGACACACAAGGACCTCTTCCACAGTTGAAATGGGTAATCAATAGTTAAGAGGATTGGAGTGAGGATTTTGATATCCTCCAGTTCAGTGCAGGAGATAGTGTGTGTATAAGAAATACAGAGTGCACCACACTGCTCAAAAGTTGATAAATAAATCACTTAGAGAGAACGGATAAGAGTTTAGAAAGCTCTAGTCGTTATCAATGAAACTCTAGACTAGTTGGATTCAACATGAATGCTTCGTTGTCCTTGTCTGTTTTTTCTGTTGAAAAACAAAGTGTCGTAGTTCAGCTTGTATTTTACAGGAATGAGAATGATCTCTTGATTCGTTGTGTGTTATTCAGTGGCGTTGGATTTCATTCATAAGAGTTATTTGAAAGTCTTTCAATCTCTTTCTGGATCAGGAATGATCTTCTCGTTCAGCATAGTAATCTTGGGTGTATGTAAGTTCTTCTCATTGTATATTTACACTTTCACACCACAGGTGTACTGCATCTCAAACTTCCTTATATTCCACGAGTTCTGGCATTAGGAATGATTCAATTTTCATAGGTATGAGATACGGTTTCCTGACATGCCAACAACTATCATTAAATAACATTAATTTCATTAAAAACATCAAATATGACCATTAGTATTATTTAAATAATATTGAAAAAAAGTTAAGAAATGGTGTCACAATGATTAAGTAAATGGTTTCTTCTTCACGGTATAGTCTTCAAGGTATGAGCTTCACGGTATGAGCTTCATGGTATGTCCATGTCATGGGGTGTAACTCACGGTGTCTGGATCACAGTTTTTCCTTCATGGTGTCTGGTTCATGGTGTGTAGGTCACTATGTCTGGGTCACGGTGTCTCGATCATGGTGTCTAGGTCATAGTGTCTGGGTCACGGTGTCTGGGTCACGGTGTGTCCTTCACGATGTCTGGGTGACGGTGAGTCCTTCACGGTGTCTGGGTCACGGTGAGTCCTTCACGGTGTTTGGGTCACGGTGTCTGGGTCATGGGGAGTCCTTCAAGGTGTCTGGGTCACAATGAGTCCTTCACGGTGAGTCCTTACTTAGAAAAATATATGTATTTGGACTTAGACAGTAATATGCAGAATATGGATTATGTTTAATCATTAGCGAGTAAGAGAACATGAATCATAAACATAAAGGCTTGATAATATATTTGATATTTGTTATCATTAAAACATGATTTGTAGTTATTATTGAAAGTAATTAACAGTAATAGGATTTGTGATCATTAAAACATGATTAATACATGAGGAGTCCAACAATCTCCCCCTTTATGATGATCAAAAATCATGTATGGTAAAAATATAAATGAAATATAATATTAAAGAAACTAGCATATTAGAATAGAAAAAATTAGAGAAAAATATATTCGATAATATCATATCTCATTATAGTATTCACAATTGTAGTTTTTCTCCCCCTTTTATACTTGTAGTTTTTTCTCTCCCTTTTGGGATTTTCACAAAGTATAGAAAATGTAATGAAACACTGCATTTTGCATTAACATAGGGTTCAGAATAGAACATACAGGAGAAGTAAAAATAGTAAACAAGAAATGACATCCCATCAAAAATAAAACAGTCCCTGGACTCTTCAGGGATCCATCTTTTCCTTGCCTTTATCAGCAGCAGGAGCTGGTGCTGAAGTAGAAGAAGGCGTAGATGCAGTGGACAAAGAGTGTAAGGGTAGACCTGCAAAAACAGATGGAGCCAAAGTAGGAATAGTAGAAGATATAGGATGTGGATGGTCAAGAATGACTGGACGGATCTGAGAAAGAGCTTGGCTAACTATCATGGCAGTTGAGGCTAAAGTAGGTAGACCAGGTCTAAGGGATGCAGCAGCTGGATCAAATATAGCAGTACTCTGCACATGTAGATACGGCTTCAAAATATTGATGAAATTAGTAAGGATTTCACTACCATATTGTATAGGATTTTCAAAATCATCCTTATTCTCCATAAATATGTCCAACAATCTGGTGAACTCTGTTAGTTTTTGAACTTGTGCTTAAAATCATGAGTCACCGGAGGGATTCTCAAATTTTCCACAAGATATCTAAAGTAATCTGTCATATCACTTTTAGAGAAAATTTAGGAGATATAAAAATCTATTTTCTTGGTGATCTCTTGTTGAGCATCATTGTCTATCTTATAATGAATCCTAACCAAGTTCAATGCTCTATCACTGTTCTTACCCACTTCTGTCAAAGAAGACAGATCCAAGCCACTAAAGGCACTCTGAAGTTCTTCCTTGATTATGGATCTCATCATAGAATCATCCAAAGAATACGTGGAGGTCGGACCAGAAGCAGGTGAAGCCTTGACAGCTTCGGTTAGAATTTTGAGCTGTTTCAAAACATTTTGAAGGCATCCAGTGTATTCATCTGTATGCTTACTCATATTTTCTACAAGCTCCCTCATGCGTTCCAGCATTTTGGTGTGTCTTTTTCCAATCTTCAAATCAAAATAAAGTAGATATGGATGAACTTGAGACACAATTCCCCTAGAAAGGAGGGAATTATATGGCTTAGGAGAAGTAGCAACTGGTGCATGGGTAGAAACATGAGCAGGCACTGATCTCAAAGGTAACTCATTCTGTAAGTCTGCTATCCTATTTTTCAGATTTGCAACATCAGCACTCAGCAGCTTATTCTCAACTCCACCTTCTAAAATTTCTCGGATCATCCTTGGTTGAATATGCATGATAATATATTCCAAAATAATTGATGCATCTTCTTGACTTAACTGAGTCACTGGATGAGGTTTAGTGGAGACAATTTTCTCAACTCCATCTAACAATGTTTCTCCAAAAAATTTCAGATCATCTTTGGTCACAAAGGAGTGATGCTCGGGTAAGGGTGTATATAAAGACAGAGGTTCAGATTCTGGTTGAGGTTCAGAGTCATTTTCAGACTCATATTCTAATTCAGATTGAGTTTGGGGCTCTGGTTCTGGTTCTGGATGAGCTATAGACTTCAGTTGAAATAGAGAAGAAAGATCCATTCCAGTTGTAGTCACTTTTTGTGACTCATTTACATCATAAATCTTGGGAATTCATACCGACTGTACAAAGAATATGAGACAGAAGTTTGAGAAGCATTAGCAGATCTAGATTATATATTCTCAAGGTTTTTTTGTTCCTCCCCCTCAAATTGTGCATCCTTTTCAGAGACTATAGGCTCACCATGATCAAGATCCATAGGATCATCCCTAATCTCTTCAACAAACTCATTCATTTCCAACTGAAAGGAAATTCCCATCATCTCTTCAGTAGAAGGAATAATCTCAGGAGTCGATTGTTCCACTGGTTGAGCTTCCAGACTTACTTCTTTCTCAACAGAAAGTTCCTCTTCAACAGGATATGCCTCTAATGTTGCTTGATGTTCTGAATCAGGAAAAACCAACATTCTTACAGCATTAGGATATGCTTCTGGATTGACATCCGTACTAGAAGTAGGAGCTTCCTCTTCTCTCAAGCTAACAACAACTTCCTTTCCATGAGGTATTTCAGTAGAGATAATAGCAGGGACAACCGTCCTTTCTTTTTCAATAGGAGATATTTCTATTGGAGGTCTTCAAGATTCTTCTCTGGGAGATACTTCAGTTATTACTTCCTCTTCTTATTCTTCTTCAGAATACTCAGCCACTTCATCTGGTTCCAAACCAAGATCAGATAGATTTTTAGGCCTTCTTGGATAGTCAATAGGATTAATACTTTTATAGAGTTGATCATTATCCTCAACCCAATGCTTCTTCCAGGGCTTCCAGATAATCTTAATCCTTCTGATGATAGGCATGGATATGCAGAAATCAATGTCCTCTAACATTTATTCATTCGGTCCAACCATCCCTTTGGAAACTAACATAGGTGAAATCATCCTTGAGTAAAACAAGGAGGTGGATTTGGATGTGACTTTGATCAGCTCACAGATATGGTTAATAACATACATAAAAAGGTTGATCTTATGGCCATTCTTCAACAATTGAATCAGGAACACATCCTGATACTTTATAACAGCAAAATCTCCTTTTCTTGGACTAATCAAATTCTGAACAAACCTGAACAGAAGTCTAGTCTTCCCATCTAATTCAGCAGTATTGTCCCTTCTCATGGTGCCATTTCCTTTCAAGTTTTCCAAAGCATTCTCCAGGTTAAAGATGTCGGTTGTTGGAGGAGAGTCTCTCTGGTAATCCTCACAAACTCTTTCATGAGGAATCAATAGGCATGCAGCCCACAACCTCGAAGAGAAAGAGGACTTCTAACCATTTATCCAGCTTGTCACCATAAAGATTTCTCCAAAATCAATGGAAAACATCACATACTGATAGAATTGAGATACCAATCTTGGGTAAATCATTCTATTCTGTCCAGTGAACCATTCATGCCGTCCTTATTCTCTTAAAACTTCCAAAACTAAAGATTTTCTAGAAAACAACCATTCAGGGCAACTTCATTTTCAGGTACAATAGTACGGCTTACTAGGTTTTGGTTAAGAGGTCCATCAAGAGCTATCCTCAGAATCCTCTTCTGTTTCTAGTGTGGCTCTTCTCATACGAATGTGAAGATAGACGCTTCATCCTTGGCATCCACTAAAGGTTCGTGCAAGAGGTAAGAGAAGGTTTAGGAGAGAGTTCGGGTAAAGAATTGAATGAAACCCTTATGTTTTATCATTTGGGAATTTCAAACGTCATAAAAACAAAAATGTTGGAAATCAAATAGCGGTGAAATAAAAATTACCGTGATACGAGTTAAAATAATAATATAAATAATCTTCATGGTGAGACTGTGAGTGGGCATTATGGTGTGATGAAAACTAGTCATCACGGTGAGAAAGCTGGTAGTCGTCACGGTGAGATAGTGAGCATTCTGTGTAGTAATGGTGAGACAGTGAGTAGATAGACGGTGAGCATAAAGTCTTAACGGTGAGACCATGAGAAAAAACAGTAACATAGAAACAGTGACCATGAAACCATAAAGTAAAATATGGTAAATTATTAAACATTAATATTAGTAAGATATTTACTTAGGATTAATCATAACAATATCATGTATGATGTAGTATAATCTTTCAGAATTTAATGGTTTAGTGAATATGTCAGCAAGTTGATATTCAGTACCAATGAATTCCAATGTGATATCACCTTTTTGATATTGATCCCTCAAAAAGTGATGTATTACATCAATAAGTTTTTGTCCTAGAATGAGAAACAGGATTCTTAGAAATGTTAATAGCACTTGTGTGGTCACAATTTATTGGGAAATGTATGAATTGATGTCCATAGTCTAGTAATGTGTGTTTCATCCACAAAATTTGTGCACAACAACTTCCAGCAGCTATGTATTCAGCTTCTGTAGTGGATAATGCAACAGAATTTTTTTTCTTACTACACAATGATACTAGTGATATGCCTAAAAGGTGACATGTTCCAAAGGTACTTTTTCTATCTAACTTACATCCAGTAAAATGAGAATCAGAATAACTAACTAATTCAAATGATTGTCCTTTGGGATAGAACAGTCCTATATTGGGAGTATGCTTGAGGTATTTGAAAATTCCCTTCACAGCATTTAAATGTGACTCTGTAGGGTTTGCTTGAAAATGAGCACATATACACACACTAAACATAATATCAGGACGACTAGCATCTAGGTAGAGTATCTTTCCAATCATTCCTCTATAAGTGGTTTGATAAAAAGATTTACCATTTTCATCAAGATCCATCTTACAGGTGGTACTCATGGGAGTTTCACTACCCTTTGTGCTATCCAATCCAAAATGTTTTAAAAGATATCTAGTATATTTTCTTTGAGTTAAAATAATTCCATCATCATTTTGAAATATTTTAAATCCAAGAAAGAATTTAAGTTCACCCATTAAACTCATTTCAAATTCATTTTGCATCATTTTATAAAAATCAGTACATAGGGAATTTCAAGAAGATCCAAAAATAATATCATCTACATAAATTTTTACTAATAAAACATCTTTAGAAATTCGTTTTATAAACAGAGTAGGATCACCTATTTTTTTTAAAACCTTTAGAAATTAGAAAAGTACTTAATCTATCATACCAAGCTCTTGGAGCTTGCATTAAACCATATAAAGGTTTTGATAATTTGAAAATATTATTTGGAAAATGAGGGTTTGAAAATCCAGGTGGTTGTTCCACAAAAACAACCTCAGAAATATATCCATTAAAGAATGCACTCTTGACATCCATTTGATATAGTTTGAAATTTAGATGTGCAACATAAGCAAGTAAAATCCTAATATCTTCTAATCTGGCTATTGGATCAAATGTCTCCTCATAGTCAATACCTTCTTCTTGACTATATCCTTGTGCAACTAGCCTAGCTTTATTTCTAACTATGTTTCCAGATTCATCTACTTTATTTCTAAACACTCATTTAGTGCCTATTGTGAAAGTGTCCTTTGGCCTTTCAACAAGATTCCAAACTTTACTTCTTTCAAATTGATTGAGTTCTTATTTCGTATCAATTACCCAAAATTCATCATTAATAGCATCATCAATGTTTTTAGGTTCAAGATATGACAAGAAGGCATGATGTTCCACCTGATTTCTAAGATATGCTCTAGTCTGGGATCTACTATCGAGATTTCCTACAACAGCTTCTAAAGGATGATTCTTTAGAATTCAAATTGATCTAGTAAAGGTAGGGCTAGAAACTTCATGTTCTTCTCTTAGTTCAGGTTCATTAGTAGCATATTCTGGAATAAGTCCAGAACTGGTTGTCATTATAGCAAGTTCATTATATTTTTCATTAAGGTACATAACAGATAAATATTCTTCAGGATTTTGAAGATAGGTTTTAGGCTCATGTGGATTAGTTTCATCAAATTTGATGTGAAAAGATTCTTCCACACACTTGGTTCTTTTATTGAAAACACTATAATCCTTGCTGGTTAAAGAATATCTTAAAAATATTCCTTCATCACTCTTAGAAGCAAACTTATCAAGATTATCTTTTGTATTTGGAATAAATACTGTGCAGCCAAAGACTCTAAAGTAACTAACATTAGGTTTTCTATTGTTCCACAACTCTTATGGGATCTTCTTAAGAACAGGTCTAATTAAGACTCTATTAATAATATAACAAGCCGTATTCACAGCTTCATCCCAAAAGTAAATAGGCATGTCATATTCATTAAGCATAGTTCTGGCAATTTCTTGCAGGGTTCTATTTCTTCTTTCTACTACACCATTCTGCTGAGTTGTCCTAAGAGAAGAAAAGTTATGACTATAGCCATTGTGTGAGAAATAGGATTCAAAGTCATGATTCTCAAACTCACAGCCTTGATCACTTCATAGGGTATTAATCTTAAGTCCACAAAAATTTTCTATAGATTTGGAGTACTTAACAAAGTAAGAACAAGCTTCACTTTTTGAGCTAAGAAGTATACCCATGTATATCTAGAAAAGTCACCTACTAGTAAATAAACATAGTGATTCCCATTTAAGCTAGAAACTCTAGATGGTCCAAACAAATCCATGTGAACTAACTCAAGAGTTTGAGAAGTTGAAACTTATTTCTTTGATTTAGAAGAAACCTTATGTTGCTTTCCCTTTTGACAGAGATTATAAACATTGTCATTTGGAAACTCAAGTTTAGGTAGGTCTCTAACTGAGTTCTTTCTAGTTAGTTTTCTAAGTGAGTCTATATTGACGTGTCCTAATCATCTATTCCATAACCAGGACTCTTTATTAAAATCATTTAAAAGGTAACATTTTTCTTAGCTAGGGAATTTAAATCAACAGCATAAAAATTTTCATTTCATAGAGCATAAAATAGTAAAACATTTTTAGAATTAAAAACATTACAAGAATCATTTTCAAATTTGAAATTAAAACCATCATCACATAATTGATAAATACTTAATAGATTATATTTATGTCCATCAACAAATAAAACATTGGAAATTAAAATTGAATCAGTGTTACCAATTTGGCCTAGGCCGATGATCTTCCCTTTTGAATTATAACGAAAGGTGACATGACCTCCATCAAACTTTATTAAACTCTTGAATCATGAGTAATCCCTAGACATATTTCTTGAACATCCACTATCCAAATACCATGACTTCTTGTGGGAACTCTTCGAGCAGGTTTCCTACAAAACTGATTTAGATAGGAAATTATTTTGGTACCCATATATTCTTGGGTCCAGATAGGTTAGCTATCAAAGCTTTTGGTACCCTAATTTGTCTTATGGGTCTCATATAATTTACAGAATCAAAATATTTTTAAAGATAAAATCTATTTGATTTATAACTATGTGAATAACTAGTTAAAGCATATTAATGTCCAGAACTAGAACTAGTAGTATTTTGTCCAGATTTAGGAATAAATCTATTCTTTGTAATCTGTCTCAATCCCGGTTTGTAGCCTATTCCAGTAGTGTATTTTGGCACAACCTGTTTTCCTAGCATTTGAGTTAGTTTATCTTTTTCATTTATGAACTTCTTTAAGTCTTTTCTATGTTTCTCATTAGACATTTTCAGTTCATTGTTCTCCTTTAACAGTTGAGCATTTTTCTCTTTTTCAATAGTAAGTTCAATTTTAACAATAGTAGTGAGAGCATGATGTTTCTTTAATGACATGTATTTATCATTAAGTTAATTGCATGTCTCTTCCAGCATATTACAATATTCAAATAATTCCTCACTATTCATGTTTTCAGAATCAGAATTAGATTCTGCATCATCACCAGAATAATTAGAATTTAAGACAGGAGTATCTGAGGTTACCCCAGATGTGTTTGTAATGAAACACATGTTGGCATGATTTCTTTCAAAATCAGACATTTCAGATTCACTTGTGCTATCTTCAGAAGCACTCTAGGTATCCTTCATAGCCTTTTTGTACTTACTATCCTTGTAATCATATTTCTTCTTGAATTTTACCTTTGGGAAGCCTATTTTAATGTGTCCTTTCCTTTTTCACTCATATCAAACAACTTCATCACTTTCATCTGGATTTTTCCAATACTTCTTCCAATGTCCCTTATTGTCATATTTTCTTTGTAATTTGATTATCTGAAAAACATATTCTTCCTATAAAATTTCTTAACCCTTATGGTTATCTAAGCCATTTCAACATCGCTATCAGAGTCTGAATTTTCACTTGTTGAACTGTCAGTTTGTATTTGAGATTTATCTTTTTCCTTACTCTTTGAAGTAGTTGTCTTGAAAGCCACATATTTTCTCTTAGGTTCATCATCTCCCTCTTTATTTACCTTGAGTTATTCCTCATACATCATAAACTTACCAATGAGTTCTCTGACAGGTATAACAGCAATGTCACATGACTCTCTGATTGAAACAGATGTGCCTCTCCATTAGTCTGGTAAACATCTCAAGATTCTCATAATTTTTTCCTTTGCTGGAACAGCCTTTCTGAGTGAATTCATTGTATTGACTATTTCATTAAAACTGAGATATATATCCGAAATAGGTTCATCAGTCTTCATTTTAAAATTATCATATTTAATAGTATAAGTATTTAATCTTATTTCTTTAACATTGGTTGTTCCCTCATGAGAAACACCCAAAGTATCCCAAATTTCAAAAGTAGTTTTGCAAGAAGAAATTCTGTTAAACTCCTTATCTCTTAGATCACAGTATAGGCCATTCATGGATTTACAATTATTATTGTAGGTAGCCTTTGTAGGTTCATCCCAAGTTGTTCTTTCAGTTTCTGCAATTTTATATTGTGACTCTATAGCGGTCCAGATATCGAAACCCATGCATTCTAAATGAATTTTCAT
Source organism: Viscum album (assembly GCA_963277665.1). NCBI lineage: Eukaryota > Viridiplantae > Streptophyta > Magnoliopsida > Santalales > Viscaceae > Viscum > Viscum album. The sequence goes on from OY728152.1 coordinate 719,445,773, forward strand.
TTTAAGTTTCCACTGAGCACAGTTTGTACCATTGAATAAACATGGCATGTTAGTAGCATCACCCTCTAGTCTATTATCCATAACTAGATTTTAGAAGCATAATTTAAAGAGATAAAATTTAGAAGTAATAGAAATTTAAGATCATTAAATATGAAACTAAAATCACAGTGGAAAAACATAGTATTTCAAAAATCCTTAAACAAAAAAAAAACCTCTGATACAAAATGATGGTCGGAGTGGATACTCAAGAGGGGGAGTGAATTGAGTTCCAATTAAAATTTCCGTTAAAAAATTGTCTATTTAAAATCCCCTAATTTATAAAATAAGTTAAACTGTAATGAATTTATACAGACTGTAAATGTTCACTTAGCTTCGCAACGATTGATTAGGTCTCAGTTAATTTAACCACAATATCAAACTAACTTTTGAATCTAACCTATTGATTTACAATAAGTGTAAACACTTTCTAATTTAACTATCAAAGTAGATTTAAAATAGTTTTGTATTTCAAAGTAATAGCTGCGGAATAAATAAGATATATGTAGTATACTTTGAACATAACCTAAAGATTCACAGCAGATATAACAAGAGGTTCAGTCTCAAGTTTAGACTTAGTCCTCTCAAATTTATATAAATTTGATCCACACCCTGGATCAGGGTTAAAAATAGTTTAAAAAACTGTCCACGCCATGCAGGGACCTCTACCACTGTTCTTCGTGGGAAACAAAACAATGACCAAGCCACAAAATGAACTGTTCTAGATTTGACATGGCTAAACAAGATTTAAGAGATTTGGAGTGAGGATTTTGATATCCTCCAGTTTAGTGCAAGAGACAGTGTGTGTATAAGAAATACAGAGTACCCAAACTGCTCGAATGTTAATAAATAAATCACTTATAGAGAATAGATAAGAGTTTATAAAGTTATAGTGATTATCAATGCAGCTCTGGACTCATTGGATTCAGCCGGAATGCTTCTGAGTCCTTCTATGGTTTTTCTGTTGAAAAATAGAGTGTCGTAGTTCAGCTTGTATTCTACAGGAATGAGAATGATCTCTTGATTTGACGTGTGTTCTTCAGTGGTTTTGGATTTCATTTATAAGAGTTCTTTGAATTTTTTGAAATCATTTTCTTTCTCATGATTTTTCTTATCGTTCAGTATAGTTCTCTCGGGTGTATGTATGTTCTTCTCATTGTATATTCACACTTTCACACCACACGTGTACTACATCTCAAACTTCCTTATATTCCACGAGTTCTAGCAGTAGGAATGATTCCCTTTTCATAGGTACGAGATACAGTTATCTAAAATGCCAACAAATATCATTAAATAACTTTTATTTCATTAAAAACATCAAATATTACTATTAGCATTATTTAAATAATATTGAAAAAATGTTAAGAAACGGTGTCAGAGTGATTAAGTAAACAGTTTCTTCTTCACGGTATAGTCTTCATGGTATGAGGTTCAATGTATGAGCTTCACGGTATGTCTATGTCACGTTGTGTAGCTCACGGTGTCTGGATCACGGTTTGTCCTTCACAGTGTCTGGTTCACGGTGTCTGGGTAACGGTGTCTGGGTCACGGTGTCTGGGTCACGGTGTCTGGTTCAGGGTGTCTGGGTCAAGGTGTCTGGGTCATGGTGTCTGGGTCACAGTGTCTGGGTCACGGTGAGTCCTTCATGGTGTTTGGGTCACGATGAGTCCTTCACGGTGTCTGGGTCACGGTGAGTCCATCACAGTGTCTGGGTAACAGTGTTTGGGTCACGGTGTCTGGGTGACAGTGAGTCCTTCACGGTGAGTCCTTACTTAGAAAAATATCTGTATTTGGACTTAGACGGTTATATGCAGAATATGGATGAAGTTTAATCATTAGAGAGTAAGAGAACTTGAATCATAAACATAAAGGCTTGATAATATATTTGATATTTTTTATCATTAAAATGTGATGTGTAGTTATTATTGAATGTAATTAATAGTAATAGGATTTGTGATCATTAAAACATGATTAATACATGAGGATTCCAACAAGTATCAAGATATTACATGACCAGATAAAATATGAAGGATGGTAACATAATAGATAAATTTCAATAAATAATAATATTAATCATAGTGTTCTAATTTTTATTCAAATACTCTAATAAAATATTTGAGGAATTCATTTGAGAAATGTGCTTTTTAAATTTGGAAAGAACAGTTATTTATAAAACATTGCATCATATGTCTGATAATATCATATTATAAAGATATGGACCACATAAAATAAAATATAAAGAAATTAAATTATTTTTTTGTAGAAATTATTTCCAAATAAACTGGAAACATGTAAAAAGTGTTTTAAGAAAATTTATTAACGTTCCACATCACTATAGTTTAAAGGAAAAATATAAATGTGTCTATACGACATATGAAGTGTTAATTGATTTCATAAAACCATAAAATAAATAAGGTATTATTTAGTGATAAAAAATTTTATTATATATATATATATTGGATTATTAAAATATTTTATGTAGTGTAGTTGAATATGGGTATAAAATTGGGATGTACCCTTTAATCGAGCATTCTTATCAGAATTATTTTAAAATGGATACCTGTAAAAATGAATTTCTTCCTAAAAGAATGAATAATTATGCTACATACAAAAACAATTAACAATAAAAGATTTAGTAGTATTAAAAAATAATAATTAAGTGTTTAATTGTCATAGAAAATAGAGAATGTGTATCCCAAATGAAAAATTAGAGGTATGGGATGAAACCATTACCACTTTGAAAACAATGGAACCACAAGCCCCATAAAATTAATGATAAAAAACAATTAATAAAATGGGGAATGAGATATTCTTGATATTATATATAAAAGGGTTGTAAAAATAAAACATAGACAATATATAAGTGGTGATTAAGGGAAATCTCACATATATAAAAGTGAAATGAGAAACCCCTAACCTTAGGGATAAAAGTGTTCTTCACTTATTCTTAATTTCGTGTGAAATGAAATTATATTGATTAATAATTTAATTTTGAACACATTAAACGTGTATTATATTTATAATAATTTTCACAAGTTCATTTATAGTCTTTTTTATATGTTATAAGTATCCATTTTGTATGTAGGGGGTGTTCATTCCTAGTGTTTTTTATTGGTTCACTTGTATTCATGTACAAAAAAACATGTATATATATATATATATTTATAGAATTAAAATTATATATTATTATTGAAATTATAGGATATTTAATGTTTATATATTTGTTTAGTTTCCAAATAATAGGATTATTAATTAAAGATGTCATTAATGATAACCATTTTGATTATTTTGGCCTTTTTTCAATCATCACCAACTAGTTTTGTCTTCTAAATTACTATTACATATATATAGTTGATAAATAAAATTAAATAAGTTTCACTTCATATATTAAATTCTTATTTAACCATTAAAATGGTTTCTAACCAGCCTTGAATTTGGAATTGAAAAAATAAAACTCACTATCCTAGAAGGCAATAAAATGGCACCCCATGAAAGATGTTTTCACTCTTTGAAGAAAAAGTGGAAGAGAAAAAAATCATTGATGATATTACCTTAACATAATAAAATTAGATAATATATAATATAATAGATTAATCATGCCTGTTTGGATATAGGAGTTAATAAAGGATAATATAAGAAATGAAAATAAAATAGAATTCAAAGAAGAAAATAAGATTTTAACTCTTAAATTCATATCCTTGAGAACACCCTTAAGGAACATAAATTTTTTTATTGGGTGATACTATATGTAATAGTATGTGGGGATTAGGTTTTATAGGTTTATTGGGAAAAAATTGTAAAATAGTCTCGGAGTTGGAGGTATGAAGAGAAGAGGTGGTGAGGGGTGGTATTTATAGTAGAGGAGAGAGGTATTTTGTGATTGTTTTATTAATTAGTTTATTATTTTGGATAAAAACTATAAATATTTTTGATTCCAATGAATAAATATAGTATAATGATTATTAGAGTACATTATTATGGTCATTACATATTCATCTAATCAATAAATAATGTATTTAACTTTTAATGTATATGTACCCTAAATTATCGTATTTCACTATTAACAAATATTAAAATATTTTCGAACAATGAATAAAATTGAAACTAAAACATTCTTATTCTTATAATTAAAAAATAGACTCCATATTATTATAATAAATTTCTAAACCTAATAAATTTAATTTTTAATTTAAATCATCATTTATTTGAAAAATACTGATTTTAAAAGTAGAACTGCTTTTATAACACTTTGAAAAATTATCTATGGTCTCATAAAATTATCTTATCATCATAAAAAAACAATATTGATTAATTAATCTATTTTATGAAAATAATATTTATTTTACATCATTATATTAATTATAAATTTGTAAGTAAACATTTATGTCTCATAAAAATATCAACACGTAATTTATCTTTTTTAAAACATTTATTTACTAGTTCCATGATAAAACTATAATATATTATCACTCATAATATTAATAAATCATAAATATAATTTACTAGGTTAGGTTACTATTCAAATAATAAATATAATATTAATATAATGAAAATTTTTATTTTATAAAAATCAATATGTTTCACTACTTTCTAGAAAATAAATTTTTTCAGACAAATACCAAAATTTCACCCTAAGATAATTTGGACATTCCAATTTTAAAAATGATATTTATTTGGTTCAATGTAATTATTAAAATATTCCATCATTGGTTTTAAAACTTGTGTTCAATTAAAATGTGGAAAACATGTCTTTAGGAAAACATTATTTTATGTATATAATAGGATTTATTCTAATAATAAGTCCATAAAACATATTATTTGAATTTAAACAAATTTTATTGAATATATAGCATAAAAACTAAATCATTATATTTCAAAAATAGTGATTAATATATTATATAACACCATTGGTGGTCAAAAAAATGTATTTTTTATAAAAATTCATCCTTAATGTTCAATTTATTATTATTTTCATTTAAAATTACTTGGATCCATATAATTAATTTTATAACAAGTGGAAACTATATTTTCATATTTCATTTAGTCTCTTTATATTCTTCCATTAAAATGGCTAGGTTATTACAATCACAGTTAAATAAAATTATTTAATCACTTTTTAATGCTCAGTGTTCAATGTAATGTAAGCTATCAATGAATATATATTCCGAAAGATGCACTCTAAAACCACATTTAATGTTACATTCTCCTCTCTATTAATAAATTTCTTCATATTATATTAATATTTCTATCAAATAAATATGATTAACACCGGAAGTATTTTTGTAAATTCCACATCTTGAAAAAGGATTATGAAATATATTCTTACAAAGATGTAAAGATAACTATGATGGTCACCACAAAAATAAGATTCCAAAAAAGGTGAATATTAGGGACAAATATGGAAATTAGGGAGAAATATAACTATCATGTTATGATGGAGAGTGATAGAAAATTTTTCAGTATAATGTTATCAATCACAAAATCATAAATCCGCAATCGGTTAAAAGATAATTGATTTCTCAGAAAAAAGAGTAGAAATATAACATTTTTTAATTCTTCATTTTATGAGTGTTAGGGTTTCTATTGCTATCTAGGAATGGTAATGAGAAAATAAACGTACTTTATTCCATTACATTTCATAATCACATCATTTGGTTGTTCTTTGATCTGTTTGTACTTAATTTCTTAAATTTTGAGATGGATATTCAGGGAAAAATATTAATGTCGGAAGTACTATTATAAATCAAAAGATCCAAAATTCATTATATTAGACATTAAATTTATAAGGAAACTATGATTTTTATCATATGATATCCAAGATAATAAATCATAATATAATCAGATTAAATATTTTCTTTAACCAATACGATACATAGTTAAACCTAAGACTCATAAAAAATATGTCTATCCAAATTCAAAGATAAAATATTTAGATGGAAGGTTTTTAAATTTCCAAAACTGACATGATAGATGATTCCACTAGTAATATATCTCTGGTTTCCATATACAAAAAATAAAAATATCTTAATCACCTTTAACATTTTATTAAACATACATGTTTCCATTTGTATAATATCAATTTATTTAATAATTCCCCTCAATCGAAACATCTAGTCATTCCTATATAACATAAACTACTAGTTCACTAACCACCTTTAGGGTCATGTACACTACCCCATAAATAACTATTTATTATTAAATCAACTTCAAAAACAAATTTACTATTATCATACAAAAGAAAAAAAATTCAGGAAGATTAACTTATAATAGATCACATGTATTGATTAATTGTACTAATCATCAGAGGATTCCAATTCTATAAAGAAAAAGAATTTCAATTCCATCCATTTATATCTCATTATTCTAATAACAAAAAAAATATTGGTAAATACTCATGTAAAATTATTCTTTCCTCAAAAAGTAAGCATAATTTTAATTACTCTTCATTTGTGGTAGTATCATAATTTGACCATGATTTGTTATCCTCTTTTGGTTTATATTCATCTGATGATTGAGGCATCAATTTTTGTACTACATTATCTACTTATAGTGGAAGAATTTGATGGATTATTTCATTCAATTTCAGTCATGATCCTGTTGGTCCTTCTCTCTACACTTGTAGAAAACTCAAATTCCATTCATGCATGTACCAGGGTGTTTCCTTCCACAATTATCACATATTGGAAAATCATTCTTTCTGAAATTCCCTTAGTCCATTATTTTTATGACTTTATATTATTTCCTTTCTCCCCTTATATTTTCATAAAACATAAATAATTACTTCTATATCCTAAAAGAACACGTGTCACGACCCGTCCTTGGGGCCCCTGTCGTGACTACCTCATGCCCGCCTTCCATAGGCCAGGGGATGGCGACTAACACAAAGGCATAATTCCCTGTAAAAAGGGAAGGCATTGCATTTGTAATGTAAACAAGCACCACAGAGAAAGCAAGCAGAGATAAACACTATGTAAAAACTGGGTACAATAGTAAGTGCGGAAAAGTAAGTGGGCCACAATACAAACCCAAACTGAAAGTAAAGTACAACTGGAATGGGAAAACAACAACTGAAATTAATGCCGCAACCTCGAGCCATCAACTAGAAGTCCCACCTAATGGATGGTTATAGATAGCCTCCACAGCTCCTCGGGTCCATCCGTTCGCTCCGTGTACATCCCTCCCAATGGTCCACCTCCAGGTACCGACCTGCTCCTCGTACCTCAACCACGATCAGCGTTGTCCGTCTTCTGCAACCAACACAATGTAGTTCGGTTATAGCCCATATAGTGGTGAGTATAATCTACTCAGTAGGGACCCCGATACCCCCGAAGGTCTCCCAGAATCCACAAAGGATACTCCACAAAGGAAAGATACAATCACAAGGTAGCATCAGACTCTACTTAGGAATATGCCCATACAAATACCTAAGTCATCAATTCTAGTTTGCTCAAACCTCTGAGCCCAAGTTCGATCACATCCACACAGGAAATCACGACCTGATCCTTACAGGAAAGCATAACATAAACCACATAGGAAAGAAAGTCAAGATTCAGCTCACACAGGTACACTTCTTCGTATGAAAATAGAGATGATCAGTTATAGCCACTGATTCATCTAAGCCATTGGACCCACAAAATATCGATAGGTAATAACCCCCGCAATGACCCACAAAGGATCTGACCCACATAGGATAAATAGGTATCTAACCCCCGTAATGACCCACAACGAATCTGACCCACATAGGATCGATAGGTAACTAACCCCCGCAATGACCCACACAGGATCAGACCCACACAAGATCTGTAGGTGCTGGCCAACACAGGACTGCTCAGTGATGACCCACACGAGGTCTAACCCACATAAGATCGGTGGCACTGATCCACGTAGGATCAACGAGTGTTGTAGTCGTCGCCGCCGAATCCATAAAGGATTCCTGTACAGTCGTCGTCGTCGTCGTCGTCGCAGCCATCTCTAGGGTTCCCGCACACAGCAAGCTCGTTCGGGAGGGTCTGCTCCACGAGCCGAAGGGCTGATACATAAACTGACATGTAGTTGGAATTTGATGTATCCAAAAGTTCCGCATCTTTAACAGGAACTCAACGTCATAGAGGGCGCTTTAATCGGACGCTCGGTCTGAGAGTTATTGGCTTTTTCGTCCTAGGGGCCCGTTTGGTTTTTAAGATAAAACCAACCCAACCATACCTCAACTGCGTCCAAACCTCATACTAAGTATTCCAAAAGGTCCGTCTCACTTAGTGGAATCCAACAAAGTCAACAGCACATAAATCGGACATCCGGAGCTCAAGTTATGAGCGTTTCCGCCCCGAGGGCCTGGTTGGTTTCGTGTATGAACCAGCCCGGCTGAACCCAATGTTCTGCGAAACCTTGAGTGAAATATACCAAAACGACCGTCTCGATCCAAGTATCGCTATGAAATTGACAGTTCGTCGATCTGAGGCTCGTATCTCATGCTATGCGCAACAGACCAAAAGAGGTTCGGTATTAGGGGGTTCGGGCCCGGTCCGACCCGGCCCGATACCCCCTGGGTCAGCCCGAACCAGGTCGAACCGACCCGGGTCCGGGTCCGGCCAACATGGGTGCGGCCTGGCCCGGCCCTGACGTGGCCCAGCCTGGAAGTCCGGCCGGGCGGCTCGGCCGGGTGCGCTGGCACACTGGCGCTTGCCAAGCGGCCGCACAGAAGGGGGAAAACCGCCCCTGGATGAAACCTCGGCCCCGCTTGGGGCCCACCTCTTTCCAACGAACGTGGCTAGTTGTCTCATCCCTCCTCCTCTGGTCCCGCACAGTCGCGGGACTACCGGCCTACCGCCGCAGCGGCTCTCCCCGGAAGCGTGCCGGGCACTGCCGTCTCCTGGTGGCTGGCTGGTGCTGGCCCCTGCCTCCTGCCGCAGTGCCGGCGAGGCGCGCCGGCGGGTTGCTCCGCGGACCACCGGACGAGCTCCGATGGTAGGATTTTCTTGCCGTCTCTGCCAATGGCCCTCCCGAGACCGGTTCTTCACTGCGAAGACCTCAAAACGCCCGTGCGGCATGCTTCATCATCGCCCACTGATCCGCACACCAAGAACAAAGGGACTGTGGGTTTAGACTTGTTCGTTTGTCCGCACCCACTGCGTTAGTGTTTTTAAAAGTCATCTGAAAAATATTTAAACATATGTCGTGGGTATAAATCACAAGGATTTAATTGAATCAAACCCCTACATCATCAAATTCGTTGAGCGGGGATTCTTCACAGAAAATAACGTCACAGAAGAAGGCGTCGCGGAAGGGGGATCATCGCGTCATGGAAGGAGCGTCACGGAAGAATCATCGCAGAAGAAGGAACATCACATCGCATCTTCGATCGTCGAGGATCCTGCGTTCTTCATGTTCTTCACATTCTTTGCGTTCTTCGCGTTCTTCGTGTTCTTCATCGAGGAGGAAGAACCTCAAGAGCCTGAGAATTCTCCCTAGCCTCTCAACACCACCTGTCTAATAAAAATAATAGTTGTATTATTTTTATTCGACAATCCTTGCGTTTTAAAATTCAAAAACAAAATAAACAGTTATGAGAATTAATTTCAAAGCTTAAACTGCCACATTAATGAGGCGTTTCTTAACCAGAGAAAACGCATGAGTTGACTTCATCAAAAGGGGGGTGCGGGTGTGTTACATAGAAGAAAAGAAATGGTGGGGCTTGTGTGGGACCCAGCTCACAAATATTCTACCAAGAGGGTAGGATATTGTGGGTCCCACAACATCCACTTAACTTTAGATAAGAAAAATAAAATAAAAACTTGTTGCGCCACTTTTATTTTATTTCTAACTTTACCCCAAAAAATAAAAACCACACCCGAGAAAACGCAACTCCGGATAAGGTGTTTCTAAGCAATTACTGGCGCAGCGATTTCATCGGTGCCCTCAGAATTTGATTCTGAGCACCGGGTCAAAAGTTATAAAAACCCACTCGTTCATTCACTGAATGTACCCAAGCTAATCTTCGGAAAAATATTTCGGGCACACCGGGCCTCGGAATCAAGTGTCGTCAGAAACTGCGTTCTTGTAAAAAAACCCAATGAAAATTAAGAAAAAAAATTCCCTTGAATTTTTTGGGTCTTTACATCACTCCCACCTCAGGGATTTACGTCCCCATAAAGATACATTATAAACTAGGGAAACAAATGTGGGTACTGAGCATGCATGTGAGCCTCCCGCTCCAAAGTGCTCTCTTGGAGGTTCCCATGATTCCATCTGATGCGCACTAGAGGAATTAACCGTCCACATAGGACCCTCTCCTGTTGATCCTCAATCTCCACCGGGACCTCCACAAAAGTCACCCCATCATCAAAGTCTAGCTCCCCATGGTCAATGATATGCTTCTGGTCGTGCATGTATCTCCTCAACTGGGATAAGTGGAAGACGTCGTGCACCCGGTGCTACTGAGGTGGCAGAGCCAGGCGATAAGCCACCTCACCAATCCTGTTGAGGACCTGGAAAGGTCCGATAAAGCTTGGAGATAACTTACCGCCTCAGCCAAATCTTTGTAATCCACGTCGAGTCGAGACCCAAAAGAAGACGTGGTCTCCATCCTCGAACTCTAGTGGCCTCCGCATCCTGTCAACTTAAGACTTCTGTCAGCTCTGAGCTGTCCTCATCTGCTCCTGGATGACCTGGACCTTCTCTGTCATGGGCTGGACCATCTCTGGTCCCACAAGTGCTGACTCCCAGGGTCTGTCCAGCACAGAGGAGATCTGCAAGGTTGTCCGTAAAACGCCTCGTATGGTTCCATCCCGATGGTGGAGTGGTAGCTGTTGTTGTACGTGAACTACACCAATGGTAGGTGGTCCTCCCAACTGCGACATAATTCGAGGACACATGCGCGGAGCATTTCCTCGAGAGTCTGAATGGTTCTCTCCGTCTGACCCTCTTTCTGAGGGTGAAAGGCGGGGCTCAGACGTAGCTACGTCCTGAATGCATGCTGCAACCCCTTCCAAAGCCGGGAAGTAAAGTGAGCATATCAATCGGAGACGATAGAAGATGGAACACCATGAAGCCGTACAATCTCCTAAACGTAGAGACGTCCCATGCTCTCCCCTGATCCCTTCTCGCTGATGGGTAAGATGTGTGCCGACTCGGTGAGTCTGTCGAAAATCACCCAAATGGAGTCGTGACCTCTGGAAGTGTGTGGATGTACAGTCACGAAGTCTATAGATATGTCGTCCCACTTCCACTCCGGGACCTCCAAGGGATATACCAAGCCTGCTGGTACCTGATGCTCTGCCTTCACCTGCTAGTAGTTGAGCCATCGAGAAACGAACTCTACCACATCCTTCTTCATGCCCGGCCACCAGTGTTGTCGTCTGAGATCCTGGTATATCTTCGCCACTCTAGGATATACCGCCAAAGGGGAATTGTGAAACTATCTCAGAACCTCCTCTCATAAAGAAACAGGTACCAAGGTATGTCCTCTGAAAAGGATGGCATGCTCTCCTACTAATGAGAAACCATCAGGTGCCTGTGCTGAGGATATCTATGCACGCCGCGTCTCACAGTCGGCGTCCCCACGTTGTGCCTCTCTAACCCACTATAGGAATAGAGGAGTGACTGTGAGTGACTGAAGGAAGGCTACCCCATCTCAATCCACAAAGGATATCTGCAAAGCGGCTAGCTGCTCTGTCGCCTCCCCGTGTAGCTGGATTCCCATCCTCCTGCTAAGAGCATCGGCTACTACGTTCCCCTTCCTAGAAGTATAGAAATCCTCAAATTCATAGTCCTGGAGGAACTCGAGCCATCACCATTGTCTCAGGTTCAGTTCCTTCTATGATAAGATGTACCTAAGACTCTGATGGTCAGAAAAGACTGTAGAGCACTCTACCATTAGGTAGTGTCGCCATGTCTTCAGAGAGAAGACCACTGCTGCTAACTCCAGGTCATAGGAAATGTAGTTCTTCTCATACGGCCTCAACTGACGTGATCCATAGGCAATAACTACCCACTACTACATTAGGACACATCCGATCCTGGTCCTTCAGGCATCGCAGTAGACTACGTACCCTACTCCCTCCTCTAGAAACCTCAAGATTGGTGCGCTGGTCAATCTATGTCTCAGCTCATGGAAGCTCTACTGACATCTGTCTGACCACACAAAGGGTTTCCCCTTCTTCTTCAAAGATGAGAGTGGTGCCGAAACTCTGGAGAAGTCTTTCACAAATCTCTGGTAGTATCCAGCTTGTCCCAAGAAACTCTGCACCACCGTCACGCTCCTCAGTGGATCCCAAGCTAGCACTCCCTCGATCTTCATAGGATCCACCACAACTCCCACCTCAGAGATGACGTGTCCCAAGAAGTGGACCTCACGTATCCAGAACTGACACTTCGAGAGCTTTCCATAATTGTGGTGCTCTCGGAGTGTGTCTAGTACAACCCGCAAGTGGTAGGCGTGCTCCTCCTTAGTCGTCGAGTATATCAAAATGTCGTCGATGAAGACCACGACAAATCGATCAAGGTATGGCTGAAAGATCATGTTCATGAGGCCCATGAACACTTCTTGAGCATTGGTTACACCGAATGGCATAACCAAGAACTCATAGTGGCCATACCAACATCTTAAGGTCGTCTTCTGTACGTCCTCATCCAGAACTCTGAGCTGATGATAGCCTGACCTGAGGTATATCTTTGAGAACCACCGTGCTCCCTTGAGCTGATCGAAGAGGACATCAATCCTTGGTAGTGGATAATTGTTCCTCACTGTCACCTGGTTCAGGAAAGGATAGGTGACACAAAGTCGCAATCTCTCATCTGCCTTCTTGGCGAACAATATCGGGGAAGCCCGGGGTGAAACACAGGGTCGGATGAATCCCATGCCCTGTATGTCCTCCAACTGTACCCATAGCTCTCGAAGCTCGGTGTGAGCCATCCGATATGCGGGGGTGGATGTTGGGGCTGTCCCAAGGTATAGATTAATATAAAAGTCTACCTATCTGTGAGGAGGTAGTCCTGGAACGTCGTCGGGGAAAACGTCCACATATTGATCCACCACTGCATGAAAAATAGGACTTTGCACGTCAACTGCTCTTAGGATGAGGCTAGCCAACTGATGAGTGATGGGCTGTTCCCTCCTCTGAGGGAATCCATCCTATGCTGTGAAGGCTCCCTTCTCGCCGGTGAAGGTGAACCTGCTCCCGTCGGTGCGTACACACCGCACCTTGCATCTAATATAGTCAATCTATGCATGGACTGTAGATAACCAATCCATGCCCAAGATGATGTCGTAAGGCCTCGACGCCACTACAAGAAGATCCCAGCCAAATCTCTCGCCTGCTATAGTAAGCTCACACTACCGGCACCAGTGTGTAATCATCGAGTCTGCTCCCGTAGGAGTCTCTAGCCGTAAGGATCGAGCCATTGGCTCTGTAAGAATATCCGAGTTTCAAACAAGCGCAACAGATATGAATGAATGACTCTATCATGTGTCTATAAGAACTGGTACAAGGGTGGAATAGACACAGATAGTACCTCGAATCATCTCGGGCATGCCATGGTCATAGGCCTCCGCTGCGTGGAGCTGTGCCTGTTCTCTGCCTGCCAGTTCCCTGTAGTCAGGGTGGACCTACTGGTGGTGGTGGTGGTAGAGCCTCAAAGTGTCGCACCCACCTGCTGCTCGGCCAGCTCCTCTTCCTCGTCCGCCTGCTCCCTACGGACCACCACGGTCAACCCTCTGCCTCTGCCTGGGTGGCCCCTCAACCGTCTGCTGCTCCTCGGCATGGTGGGTCTGGCAGTCACGAGCCATGTGGCCCTGCCCGCCGCATGCATAGCACTGTCTGCCTCTCGAAAGACTAGCCCCACGCAGTGTGCCCCGCACCACTATGTCGGTGTCCTGAGGTCATCTACCTGAGGGTCTGTTCTGCCTAGACCCATGAGACATCCATCGTCTTTTTGCTGTAGAATACTCCACTACGTGCCGCCCCGCGGTAGGTCTCGCTGCTGATGAAGGCTCAGCAAGGAATCTCTCAATAAAAATTGCTCGCTCTAGTACCCCTGCCTGAGTCGGAATGTAGAGGGAGATCGGTGATGACCCGATCTCATGTCTCAATCCCTTCTCAAAGGTCTGTTCCTGAAAAATGGGTCTCGTACCATGTCTATTGAGTAGCGCGAGAGATCGGTAAATCTCGCCGAGTACAGGGCAACCATCAAGCTACCCTGCCGCAGCTGAAGAAGCTCCTGGATGCGCACCGAATGGAGGGTGGCTGGGTCGAACTCCGAGTGGTAGAGGCTCTCAAAGTCCATCCAGAGAAGATATGCCTCATTGTGCACCTAGAGCATCAAGCTCTACCATCTTCCTGATGCCGCGTGCAGTAGGATCACTGCGAGGATCACCATGAGGTCTACTGGTGTCCTCACTAACCTGAAAACTCATACAAGTACCTCCATCCAATCCTTGGCTGCCTGGGGGTCTGTCTCCCCGTGGAACCTGGGCGGTCACTGGCACTGAAACTCATGCAGTACACTAAGGCGACGTTCATCATCAGCGGCTGGGGCTGGTAGCATCAGTGGCTCGGCCGGTAGAGGTACTTCCAGTGCCACTGCTGTTTGAGGGCCCTGTACTGAGGCCTTGTCACTTATTGGGTTGTCGTCATGTACAACTCTCGGAAACCCAGCTGGCATCCGTCATGGGTCCATACTGAAAAGATACCAGTGTGCCACGGTCAGAACAGTATAACTGCTGAGCTAACACAAAGTAATCACAAAGAAAACTTGAAACCCACATGCAATCAATGTTTTCATGCATTTAGTCGGAAATCAGAAGTCAGGGTCCCGGTGTACGGATACGTCGGCCGCCACACCAACACTGGACTCCCTGGACTGATAACCACACTCAATACTCTTAAAAATATTGATTCACATATAAAAATATCAGAGTCATGAGTTCTACGGTAGAACCGAACTCCTCTGATACAATTTGTCACGACCCGTTCTCGGGGCCCATGCCGTGACTACCCCAAGCCTGCCTTCCATAGGCCAGGGGATGGCGACTAGCACCAAGGTGTAATTCCCTGTAAAAAGCGAAGGCATTTCCTTTGTAAAGAAAACAAGCACCGCAGAGCAAGCAAGTAGAAATAAACACTAATTAAAAACTGGGTACAATAGTAAGTGTGGAAAAGTAAGTGGGCCAGAATACAAACCCAAACTGAAAGTAAAGTGCAACTGGAAAGGGAAAACAACAACTGAAAGTAAAGCCGAAGCCTCGATCCATACACTGGAAGTCCCTTTTGAAGGTTGGGTACAGATATCCTCCGCAGCTCCTCGGGTCCAGCCGTTCGCTCCGTGTACGTCCCGCCCAAGGGTCCACCTCCAGGTACCGACCTACTCCTCGTGCCTCAACCATGATCAGCGATGTTCGTCGTCTGCAACAAACACAACGTAGTGTGAGAATAGCCCGTGCATAGGTGAGTATAAGCTACTTAGTAACGACCCTGAGACCCCCGAAGGTCTCCCATAATCCACAAAGGATAATCCAAAAAGGAAAGATACAATCACAAGGTAACATCCGACTCTACTTAGGTATATGCCCATACTTATACCTAAGTCATCAATTCCAGTTTGATCCAACCTCTGAGCCCAAGTTTGATCACATCTAAACAGGAAATCACAACCCAGTCCACACAGGAAATCATAACATAAACCACATAGGAAATCAAGTCAAGATTCAGCTCACACAGGTACACTTCTTCGTATGGTGATAAAGATGATCAGATGTAGCCACTAATTCATCTAAGTCGTCGGACCCAAAAAGGATCGATAGGTACTAACCCCCACAATGACCCTCAAAGGATCTGAACCACTCAAGATCGATAGGTAACTGACCCCCGCAATGACCCACAAAGGATCTGACCCACACAGGATCGATAGGTAATTGACCCCCGCATTGACCCACACATGATTGGACCCACACAGGATCTGTAGGCGCTGGCCCACACAGGACCGCAAGGTGCTGACCCACACAGGGTCTAACCCACACATGATCAGTGGCACTGATCCATGTAGGATCGCAGAGTGTTGTAGTCGTCACCGTCGAATCCACGGAGGATTCCTCTACAATCGGCGTCATCGTCGCAACGAGCTCTAGGGTTCCCGCACATAGCAAGCTCGTTCGGGAGTGTCCGCTCCATGAGCCTAGGGGCTGATACATCAACTGACATGTAGTCCGATGTTGATGTATCCAAAATTTCTGTATCGTCAGCAGGAACTCAAAGTCACAGACGGCGCGTCAATCGGACGTCAGGTCTGAGAGTTATTGGCTTTTTCGTCCCAGGGGCCCGGTTGGTTTTTAAGTTAAAACCAACCTGACTGTACTCCAACTATGTCCAAATGTTGAGCAGAGTAAGAAAAATGTCTGTCTCACTTATAGGAATCCATCAAAGTCGATGGCATGCCAATCGAACGTCTGGAGCTCATGTTAAGAGCGTTTCCACACCGAGGGCCCGGTTGGTTTCATGTACGAACCAACCCTGCCGAACCCAAAGTTCTTTGAAACCCTAAGTTCAATATACCAAAATGATCGTCTCGATCCAAGGATCGCTACGCAATTGACGGTGTGTCGATCGGAGGGTCTTAGCTTACGTTATGGGTAACAGACCGAAAGAGGTTCGGTATTAGGGGGTTCGGGCCCGGTCCTACCCGGGTCGATACCCCCTGGGTCTGCCCGAACCGCGTCGACCCGACCCGGGTCCTGGTCCGGCCCACTTGGGCGCGGCCCGGCCTGGTGGCTTGGCCCAACGCGCTGGCGCTGGCCATGCGAGCACGTAGAAGGGTGGAAAACGCCCCCTGGACGAAACCGCAGCCCCACGTGGGGGCCGCCTCTTGCCAACAGACACAGCCGGTTTCTACGTCCTGCCTCCTCCGGTCTCGCGCGTTCGTGAGACTACCGGCATGTCGCTACAGATGAAGCCACGAAGGATCTCCTCGGCGGCACAACGGGTGCCCCAGTCTCCTGGCGGCCGGCTGGTGCCAGCAACCACCTCCGGCCGCCGGTGCCGCTGTGCCGGGGAGGTGCGCCGACGTGTGGCTTCGTGGACCACCGGACGAGCTCCGGTGGTTGGATTTGCCTTTCGTCTCAGCCATCGGCCCTCCTGGGACCGGTTCCTCACTGCGAAGACCTCACAATGCCAGTGCAGCTGGCATCATCGTCGCCTGCCGATCCACACACCATGAACGATGGGACGGTGGGTTCAGACTTGGTCGTTGGTCCGCACACACTGCGTTAGCAGTTTTAAAAGTCTTCTGAAAAATATTTACACATACGCCGTGGGTATAAATCACAAATATTTAATTGAATCAAACCCATACCTCATCGAATTCTTTTAGCGAGGATTCGTCGCGGAAAATAACATCGCGGAAGAAGGCGTCGCGGAAGGGGGATCATCGCGTCATGGAAGGAGCGTCACAGATGAAGCGTTGCGGAAGAAGGAACGTCATGTCACGCTGTCGATCTCTGAGGATCCAGCATTCTTCGTGTACTTCGCGTTCTTCGCATTCTTCGTCGAGTAGGATGAACTTCAAGAGCCTGAGAATTCTCTCTAGCCTCTCAAGACCACCAGTCTAATAAAAATAAGAGTTGTCTTATTTTTATTCCACAAGACTTGCATTTTAAAATTCAGAAATTAATGAAACAGTTAAGGGAATTAATTACAACGCTTAAACTGCCACATTAATGAGGCGTTTCTTAACTAGAAAAAACGCATGAGTTGAATTCATTAAAAGGGGGGTGCGGGTGCGTTACTTAGAAGAAATGAAACAGTGGGGATTGTGTGGGACCCACCTCACAAATATCCTACCAAGAGGGTAGGATATTGTGGGTCCCACAACATCCACTTAACTTTTGTTAAGAAAAATAAAATAAAAACCGGTTGTGCCACTTTTATTTTATTTCAAACCTAACCCCAAAAATTAAAAACCACACCCGAGAAAACAGAACTCTGGATAAGGTGTTTCTAAGCAATTATCAACGCTGCAATTTCATCGGTGCCCTCAGAATTTGATTCCGAGCACTGGTTCAAATTTTAGAAAACCCGCTCGTTCGTTCACTGAATGTACCTGATCTAAACTTCAGAAACAGATTCCAGGCACACCGGGCCTCGGAATCAGGTGTCGTCAGAAACTGCATTCTTGTAAAAAAACCCAAAGAAAATTATGAAAAAAAAATTCCTTTAATTTTTCAGCTCTTTACAACCCGATATGATATCCTCGTGTTATGAGAATATTTGTGAGAAATTTTTCCTTCGAATGATTGGCAGAAGACCATAAAATATATTCTAATTCATACACATTAGATCATATGCATTGGTGAGGTTTACATTCCCTCTATAAGGGTCCATTTCTAAACATTTGAATACACAAACTTATGGTAGGAATCATACATCATAATCTATAACTATCTATACACATAAAATAAATTGAATTTTTATGATTAACAAATATTATAATCATAAATAAGATTTATTGGGGAAAATAATTACTTTTAAACCCATCATAATGGTTTATATTGAAAATTAGAATTATCCTAAGAATATCCCCTTATAGTATCCAACGAGGTGAATAGTAAGGCTCATTGTCATGTACCAAATTACGCCAAGTCAGACCAAACACACTGTTGACGCTCCTTTCATCACATAATCTAATGATCGGAAAAGGGAATATCTGAGCTCAAAGTGATTCAGCCTTTGAAGAAAACATCAAAAATCAACAAAGGAAGGAAGAAACGATCAACAGCAGCATCACCGCGCAAGTTATCTAACCGGCGCACAAGTGTACTTGCGCGGCCACCTTGGTCGCGCAGGTGACTTGCGCGACCTAATTGGTAACCACCCGGTAACCGCCCAGGGTCTTCTTTTGCCTATAAATAGACCCTGTGGGCCCCCCATTCGAGAGGATCATTTTCCAGAAACTCGGATTGAAGCTCCCGACGCCCAGGTCTCTTCTCAAAGCTTCCGGAACACTTCTAAGGTAATTTCTTACGTAGAACGGAAGATCTAAAGAGAAGAAGGAAGGCCTAAGTGTTGAAACTGATCAAACACTTGCGCGCCGACTTATTTCATTCAATATAACTTGCGCGTCCCTTTTCTGGAAGAACCTCGAGAACATTCTAAAGGGTTTAAAAAAGAGTCGCTCAAGTATTTCATTGCTGGTTGAAAATCGCGCAAGTACACTATGTGTCGCGCAGGTATACCTGCGCGACCAACACTTGCGCGCCCACGGAAGACTTGCGCGCCTTGCAAGACATGCGTGCCCCTATCTTTTTGGGTGCCCATCTAGCCCATTTTTACCCCTCTTAAGCCATTTCACCTTTCCTTTTCAAGATTCAGTCTTCAAGACACTCTTCAAAGCCATTTATGGCATGATTTCTTGATTTGACTTTCTTATCTAAAAGGAATTCTGTGGAATCTCTCTCAAAGTCTATTGATTTAAATATCCTTATTTCACTAAAATACGGAGAGTTCATTCATTCAACCTCATCCTTTAAGATGAGAGAATCTTAACCTGGGTCTCCTTTTTCTGGAATAATCCCCAATGATAAAACCTTTAACTTGGGTATCCTCCTTAGGAGTAAGCCCCAATCATAATTCTTTAACTTGGGCATCCTTCTTAGGAGTAAGCCTCAACCTCAAATATGGGAATCCTCCTCAGAAATAAGCCCCAAACCTTAATCCCTAACCTGGGTCTCCTTTTTCAGGAATAAGACTCAGTCATAACCTGGGTCTCCTTTTTCAGGAATAAGACTCAGTCATAACCTTGGGCTTCCTTTTTAGGAGTAAGCCCCAAGTCCCCTAACCTGGGTCTCCCTTTTAGGAATAAGACTCAGTCATAACCTGGGCCTCCTTTTTTAGGAGTTAGTCCCAGTCATAATCTTGGGATTCCTTTTCATGAGTAAACCCCAAACCCCCTTAAAATTTCTCTTAACCAGTCCTAATTTACCATTGATTTGGGTTTCCTTTTCAGGAGTAAAACCCAATCATAAATCCCCTCCTAACTTGGGCATCCTCCTTAGGAGTAAGCCCCAAGATTAGAGTATTCAAATCTCCATAAAGCACATATACCTTTATGGACCCTGTTCCTGGATTTTCTCGCTAAAAGTGAATCCTAAACCTTCATCTATCTGGGCAGTCATCTATACATAAGCCCCAAACAAATTCTTATGATTGCATCTTTCATGGAACAATTGTCTAAATTTTACCAATACCTCTTGTTTCTCACATCGAGCATGACTCACGTGAGCTTAGAGTGTAAAAGTAATTATGACATTCATCTTTGAGCCATCATTCATAAACATCATACTCCATTTCTCGAACTACGTGGGTCTGATTCCTTTTCCAAAACAAAGGATACGTAGGTAGCCCATTTATGGGTTCGATCCCAACTTTGAAATAATCCATGTACTTCTGAATGACGATAAACTTCAAGTGCCCCACTGAGTGGCTTTAAAACCAGCCTGGCCATCATAATGACCAAGATACTTTTACATAAATGTTCTGAAGGATACCATTGACCAAGAATCTCTAAACAGATATAGATGATTCTCTATTGATGAAGAACCTCGAATACATATAAAAGATTCTTTAAATGTCTTGCATATTTAATCATTGATTGTTAAAACTAAAGGAAAGCTCATTTTATACTTGGTAATATAATAAGGATTCACGAACATAACTTAAATCTATAAAGAGAGTCCCGGAGTAGACAATAATTCCCCTCAAAAAGGTGTGATGATTCCGACCTCCCATCCTCTCGACCAATGCAAATTCCTAAGCCTCATTAGTCCACAAGCTAATGAGCGCCTGCCTTTGGAAAGTAGGTCCAAACGGATGTGGAATCATTGGATGTTTCCGGTTCTACGAACAAACCCATTAGAAACCGATCGGAACGTTTGAATCTCCCGTCCAGGAGGTCATCCCCAGATTCCATGCGAAACAAAAATGTTGAACCCGACGTGAATCCTTAACCAAGTTAAAGTGATATTCTTCTTATTTGTTAGGCCCCTTGGGCCAACAAAGCAATCATTGACATGTGATCATCCAAATGATGTAGTGGCTGGATTCATCTTGATTATGTCTGTTACATGGAACAGGCACTCTTTTCTCAAGATCTTCTGCAAAATGGCTTTCCTTAAATTCACCCCTGTGAACACCTCTACTGTGAGGTCTGCTACTGTGAAAACCAATGCTGCTACTCCTGCTGGAACGTCATCCACTCTGAGGATGACATCACCAACTCAGCATCTTCAACGCTGGGTTTCTAATGCACTGGTTAAGGAGTACCGTCGCAACGGTACTATCCCAACTCTGGAGGCCGCTCGTCAAGACCTCCAAGTTAACAATTCTACCTGGTCATCTGGACAACGGCGGCCAGCAATCAAGAAGAAGGCGGTGCTGACTACCGTCTCCAACCGTTTCGGGTCGTTATCGCCGGAACGCAATTTCCATTCACTCCCTTACTCTGAGGAAGTGAATGAGTAGGTCCCGCAGGACCTTAATTCAAAAAGACAGGAGTCCATCTCAAGGGCTCCCATCAACAATCGCCGCCAGACTCGTGCGGTAGTGCACCCTTAACATGATGAGGGTACCTACTCCAGGCATTCAGCTCAGGTTCCTCGAACCCGAGCAGGCAAGATGAACCGCCAGAGACGGAATCCAGTTAACAATAGGCAGGTTGTCATCCCTGCCATCTCCGAAGAAGTCCACCAACCTAACTTGGTGGAAAACAACGAGCAGGCATACACACCTTTTCATTTTAATTCCGCTATCCAGCAGACTCGTCTGACAGCATCAAGCCTATCCCGCCAGGCAATTCCGGCGGAGTACCATAGGCAGGAACATACACCTGCTTATACATCACCAGTTAGTCAGCAGGCTCGTCTGACTACATATGATGGATCTCGTCAACCGTGTTTGGTGAAGTGTAATCAGCAGGCACATACACCTGCTAATACTAATCAGGCCTACCAACAGTCTCGTTTGGTAGCGCCCGGAGAAGTCAGTCGGAAAGTCCCGACGACAAACAGGAGGCAGACTCAACTCTCTGCCTCCACACTTGAGTACTGTCAGGATTCACTAACAGGAAAAGGAGGACAGGAGCAGGCACATACACCTACTCCAAGCCCGGAATGGACGTATATCCCCGTTCTAGCAGCTGAAGTCACCAAACATATTTTGTCAATGGTGAAAGAGCAGAAGCAAATTCCTGCTCATATTCGTGATGCTTGCCAGGATATCATAACAGCTTCAGCATCATCTCAGGGATAGACACATAAATTTATCCCTAGCAATGGAGTGGCAGATCAACGATTCACTCCGGAACAGACACACACATCTGTTCCAGTCCAAGAGGGTTATGGGGCATACTCCCCCATATCATACGGACAACCAAGTCAGGCACATACACCTGATTTGAGTGGAGATCGTCAGCCTAACCTGACCATCTTTCCTGATCAGGCACATACACCTGCTCAGAGCAATCACTTTCGTCATCAAGTGGTTTCTAAAGTGAGTAAGAAGGCATCTATGAAAAAGATCCACCCAGCACAGTCAGGATATCAAAGGCCAATCTGCAACAAGGCCTTGCTGGATGCTGGAGTTCTTGAAGCCCTCTGACATTTATCTGTCGGAATTAAAGATTCTACTCCCTCAGTTCCCAATAACGGGAACATTAATTCTGAAGGTCTTCAACAGACACTTCCTCATGAAGACTTGCTTCATGAAAATTCGTTCAATATTGAAGTTTCTTCTTCAGATGAGAGCCACAGGAACCCTCTGTGTGGTCAGAAGACTAAGGAGCAAGAGATTTCATCTTTTGCTGTAACCCATCATGACGGTCCTCCTCATGGTGATGAACTTCGCTGCGAAAGTCCTCTCCGCAGTAGTGATTCACGTTGTCTCGAAAATTCTTCAGAAGGCAATGTAGTGACGAGAAAGCCCTCCTATCTCGAGGCACTTGCAAACGTAAAACCAGTCATGTATGATGCTTTACTATCGGCAGGTGAAACTCTTTCTCCATCAGAAGATAGCCTGGGGTTCAGTTTATTCTCCGAACCATCCCTGGGTCATTCATCTTCCAGCATGAATAGTGATTTCTCTACCAATCTTGTTGAATCCGATGAAGCAACAAGGAGACACCAACTCTGGTCCAAACAGGTAGAAGAATCATCATTTAATGATAAAGAGGAAATGCTGAAATGAGGAAAAAACTGGCAAAAGGTGAAGTACCAGTCATGTTTTGGCCTTTGGCTGACTCCCAGTACGACATTCCAAATATGTTGACGGATGATGGAATCCATGATATTCGTCTCAACATATGGAAAACTCTTTGTCAATTAAAGAAGAAGGTATTATCTTACGATGAATATGAAAATCATCTTAATATAATAGAAGGGTTACAACGCCAGATGTATTTGGCATCTCTATCAGTCTCTCGGTATCCGAAGGCTGAAAAGCAACAGAGAACCCTTCAACATTCATGCCTTGGCACACTAAGAAGATTGCATTAGTTAATTGCCAATGCTCCATCTGATGTTCATATCGGATGATGGGGTATTCATGGAGCACTACATTTCACAGTGCTTTCTGGTCAGCAAAGCCCGCCGAAAATGGTCTCATGCAATGTTATTTCCCATGGCTGGCCACAGTCAATGGGCTTTGTTCATAATCAAAAGCTTTCTCAAGAACAAGTTTCAACTAGTTCCTCTCAAAATCGAGTATATAGAGAACAGGTTGTTGAATTGCTCCTACATCAAGCAGGCGTGAATATTGCACAAGCCTCTCGTCTGGAGAAAACACGTCATCAAATGACAGAAGTTTCGGAAATCATCCAACGGTCTGTTGAACCAGGTGATAAAAGTGGATACAGGTTAATGCATCCAGCTAATTTCCGAACTAAGATTCGCAAGATCAAGAGATATTTTAAGAAGATCTCAGACATAGCATGTCAAGAGACACCCCAGCTTGCTAGACTGGGGACTTCTCTAACCCAACCCTCAGAGTCAACGAATGGGATTCGAGGAGTTGAGCGGAAGCAACAGGAACATCCCCAGTCCACCGGACTGGGGACTTTTTCAAATCCTCAATCCCTCCCTCAGAGAATGTCAGTATTCTCTCGATTAGGGAATAAGCCTCAAGAGGAACGAAGAGCCAAGCTGTCAGGAGATTCTCTCCAAGTGACGGTTCTCCAAGAAATTCCTGAGGGATCAAGTCAACAAAATGCCATGTCTCATCATGGACATAGAAGGAGACAATATCATAGAAATGCTGATAGAAAGGATTCCATGCAATATGCATCCATTAATGTCATCAATGTCGTTGCTGCTGATTCACCAGATGAGGCTCAATCAGAGGGATCAGACGAAGAGTTTCCTGCTCAAGAAGTTGCGCACACAGACCTAAATGAAGAAGGTGTGCGCACACGTAATCAAAGGCTTACCCAAAATCTGGGTATTCCTTCAACTAACCCACTTCCCCCTCTCCGAAAAGAATCCAATAAGGGGAAAGGAAAGAATCAGGTTACTTCTCAACCTTCCTCTGAAGGAGGTCAATCGCTCTCATTAGAGCAAAGGTTTGCACAACAGGAGGAAGAAATGAAAGAATTAAGAAGGTTGAATGCAGAACTACTTCAGAGTAGTCTTCTTCTTAAGAATGCTAAAGTCCGATAGCCGAAGGAATTTGTTGTAACTACTGAGATGGATCAAGAATATTCTCCTTTATCAGTACACCCACAGAGGTCTAATCCTACGGGTCAAACACAACAACGGTTGGAAGCACTACCATCAGTTGCAGCACCAACCACCACGTCTGTCCAAGCTCCATTCATTGCACCTACCCAAAACCAAGTTCAACCGGACATTTCTCAAAAGTTAATAACTACTATTGAGTCATTAACAGCTCGGTTAGAAACTAAGGAAGGGAAACAGGCGCAAGTTCAACCTGAAAAGAAAGTTTACCCTGAATGGGTAGATTCAATTTCTCCTCCATCCAGTTTTGGAAACACTATTTTCCCTACTTTCAATGGATCAGGCGACCCTGAACAACATTTGATGCATTACGTGTCTTGTTGTGATCCTATGATGGGAACTCCAGAGCAGCAAGAAGCAGTGAAACTCAGATGCTTCGTGCGAACCTTGCAAAGGACCAGCTTTTGTCTGGTATACAAGCTTGCAATCCCGGTCAGTCATCGGATGGGAGGATCATCATCAAAAATTCCTTCTTCAGTTTAGCTCAACTTTGCCAAAAACGACAGTTTTCGATCTTACAAACTGCAAGCAAAGGGAAAATTAAAGAGTCTCTGATTTCATTGCTCGTTGGAAGGGATTAACGTATTCCTTGAGTTTAGCACTCCCTCAGGAGGAATTGTTAACAATCTGTGTCGCAAATTTGCGTGACGAATTACGCACGCCATTGATCCCTGTGAAATACACAGGAGGGTTTCGAGACCTTACTTCAATCGCTCAACAGATTGAAGATTCCCTTATACAGGCTAAGGTTAAATCTCGTGTAAATCCATCGGCTCCAGGAAGAAGAATGGGTAAAGCAGAAACTGCTACAGTTATGCATAAACAGGCACCTGTACCTATTTCTACTTCAAAACCTTCATCTTCTCGAAGGGCTCCACCTCCTGAACGCCAACAAAAAAGGCTGTTTCGTCCAAATGATCAAAAAGATCAACGACGAAAACAATTTGAGGATATGAAGAGTAAAACTTACTCTTTCCGAAGTGATCAAGTTCCTGGTTACTTTATTTCAGCTCTGGAAAATAATTTTGTTCAATTACCAGTGCCGAAAAGGCCAAACAAGGAAGGAGATGAAGACCGTCCCAATTATTTTCCCTTTCATCAAATGTTGGGGCATCCCATCCAGGAGTGTTTTGTCTTTAAAGACCTCCTGCAAAAGTTGGTCGACTTGGGACAAGTAAAATTGAAGGGTTCTTCGGCTCATGTAGCGTGTATTACCGCTACAGATCCAGAAGAAGGAGGCGAGTGGCAGGAAGTCAAAAGCAAAACTGCGAAAAAATATGATGATTGGATGGTCAGAAAGACAATCAATCGGACCCATTCCATTTTGCGAACACAATTGAAGAAGCCAATTTTGTCTCCTACCAAAGCTGCAGTAAAGCCTCCATCAAAAGACAAATCCTCAAAAGGGCAGCACAATTCAAATAAGAAAGAGGAATTAGGAGAAGATGAGTATGTATCAAAGCCTAAATTGTCTTTGACTCTGGCAGATTTCATGCCATCTACTTCAAAGCCACGGGCACCGTCCCACCAAACGACACAACCTAAACAGGCTAACCAGGCAGAGTCTTTATCAGACGAAGAGTTAATCTTTGGTTCTGTTAATATGATTCAATTAACAGATTCATATTCTAGTCTTGATGAGCCTGAGTTCCCTGTATCAAATAAGGGAACCCGAGGAAGTTCTAGAGGTTCAGGATATAGGGGAAGACATGGATCTTTCCGAAGCCACTACTCTAATTCTACCCCTGCTAGCACTGTATATGCATCAGAAACTCGTGGTAGAGCCCTTCAGCGAGCTCAAAAAGAACAAGCAAGTTCTTCTGCCAATGGCCAACTCAGCTTCGACACAGTTATTTTGGAAGACCGATTAAAGGTTCCATCTTCTTTATCTCAGCAAGTAAATGGATCTAATCAGTCTAATCTTCCAAAACCAAGGATGTTGCTAACTTCAATACAAAATGCATCAGCTTCCAAAGCATCTTCTTCCAAGGTACCTGCTAAACCGCATATTCCTATTGGGAAACGCAGACCTCTAGATCAAAAGTATGATATATTGAAACACTTTGCCCAAGTACCAGCCAAGTTATCAATTTTGGATGCTTTGAATCTGTCAAGAGATCTTCGGGAAGCACTCATCGAAGCTTTGTCAAGTCCTCAGGAGTTTGAAGCTGAAATTGCTGCAGCTGAAATCTATCACATAGAGAATAATCCTGCAGAATGCCCTGCAGTGATATCTTTTACTGATAAAGATGAAGATGATGTTGTGCATGGGCACATAAAACATTTGTACTTATCTGGAAAAGTCAATGGTATAGATGTTCGAAGAGCTTTCATTGACAATGGTTCAGGAGTCAACCTCATGCCCATTCGCACACTTCGTCGATTGGGCCTCACGGAATCTGATTTATCTCCTTCAACCATGATGTTGCAAGGATATGATAAAAATGAACAAGAACCACTGGGAGAAGTTACACTCAGAACTCAGTTTGGAGATCTTGTTTCCAATTCAGATTTCATGATTGTTGATCAAGACTCAGCTTTCAATATCTTTCTTGGAAGACCCTGGCTACATCAGCATGCAGCTATTCCGTCATCATACCATCAATGTCTCAAATACTATTTCGATGGTCAAGTTGATACATTGTATGGTGATAAGGCCCCGTTCACGACATGTGAGTCTCAATACATTGAGGCGGAATTTTATCACATGAAGGGAAGAGAAAAATCTACAATGAAGGAAATTACCAAAGTTAATGCTCCATATGGTTTGGAAAAAATTCCAATAAATCCATTTTCACATGTGAGTACAGATTATGTGTTACCTATCAGTCAAATTGACAAAATAGGCCCAAATAAAAACTCTTATTGAAAGATCCATAATGTCAATTACGGCAATCGAGCCAGACAACATGGGAGAAATTGGTAACTTACCAAGCAGTGATGAAAGCATAAGTGGTGACGTTTTCATTTCGTCTGCTGAAATCCAACAAGTCTATACTTCGCTAATCAGGCCAGAAGATGTTATAGCAACACCAGAGGTGAATATTGATGTCGATTCTCAATCCATCATCTCCTCTTTATTTCCCAAAGAATACCCTTTATCATCAATAGGGTCGGAAATGGAAGCTTCTTCTTCAAAATGTGAAAATTTTGACATCTCTTATGATCATGAGAATTTCGTTTTTTCATCAACTTTGCAAGTGGAAATGGAAGAAATAACACATGATGAAGAGGAAGAGGAAGATCTTAGAGATGCTCCTCCAGCATTTGAAGAGGGTATCTCTACCACTGTGGATGAACTCAGAGAAGTAAATCTGGGTACAGAGAAAGATCCACGCCTCACTTTAATTAGTGCGGCCATGACCCTTGAAGAGCAAGAGATGTATATTTCTTTTCTAAAGCAAAATAAAGATATTTTTTCTTGGAATTATACAGAGATGCCTGGCCTTGATCCTGATGTTGCCACCCATCATTTGGGTTTTCCAAAAGAACATCAAGGATTCAAGCAAGCCACGAGAAGAACACACCCAACCTATGCTTCCAAAATCGAGGCTGAAGTGGATAAGATTATCAAGGCTAACATCGTCAGAGAAGTTCAATATACCAAGTGGTTGGCTAATATTGTCCATGTAAAGAAGAAGAAGTGACAGATTAGGGTTTGCATCGATTTCAGAGATCTTAATCGGTATTGTCCTAAAGATGATTTCCCAGTTCCGATTACAGAACTCTTAATTGATGCGATGGCTGGCTATGAAGTACATTCTTTCATGGATGGATATTATGTATATAATCAGATCCAAATGGCCCCAGAAGATGAGGAATATACAGCCTTCAGAGCTCCTCAAGGTGTGTTTTGTTACCGGGTGATTCCCTTTGGTTTAAAGAATGCAGGTGCAACATATCAACGCGCCATGCATCGTATCTTCAAACCTTCTCTAGGAAAATTTGTTGAATTCTATGTAGATGATTTGGTGGTTAAATCCAAACAACGTTTTGATCACTTGGCTGATTTGGAAGTCGTATTCCACAAGCTTCGACAACATAATTTGAAGATGAACCCCTTAAAATGTGCTTTTGGGGTAACCTCAGGAAAATTCCTCGGCTTTGTTGTACGCCATCGTGGTATTGAAGTTGATCCTGAGAAGACCAAATCAATCCTTGGTATGTAACCTCCTCAGAATTTGAAAGAATTAAGAGGACTTCAAGGACACTTAGCCTATATTCGGCGTTTCATCGCCAATTTGGCAGGCAAAAGTTTACACTTTACCAAATTATTGAAGAAAGGAGTCACTTACCAGTGGACTGAAGAATGTCAAGAAGCATTTGATGTTCTCATGAAATACCTCTTGAGTCCACCAGTACTCATGCCACCTGTTGAGGGTAGGCCTCTTATACTCTATGTGACAGCTTTAGAGCGATCATTGGGTGCCTTTCTCGCTCAAAAGAATGATGCTGGGAATGAAAATAGTCTCTACTATCTCAGTAGAACTATTCTTGAAGCAGAAACCCGGTATTCGAGTATTGAAAAGTCCTGCCTAGAATTAATCATTGCAGTTCAGAAACTGAGACACTACCTGCAACATCACGAGGTCCAATTGGTATCTCGTAATAATCCACTCAAATTCATCCTTAGTCGTCTAATGCTTACAGGACGTCTGGCAAGGTGGGCTGTTATTCTACAGTAGTTCGACATCCAGTATGTGTCTCAAAAGGCAATTAAGGGCCAAGCTCTGGCTGATTTCCTGGCTGAACATCCTTCAGTGGAAGACACGTATTTAGATATCGAACTCCCTGATGAGGAAGTTTTCTCTATTCAAGAGAGTCCTCAAACATGGGAAATGTATTTTGATGGTGCTTCTACAAGTCCAACAGGGAAGAAAATGGAAAATCCTAAATTCAACAAAGTTGGTTTAGGAATTGTGCTCATTTCTCCAGATAAGGCAGTGTTACCTTATTCCTTTTTGTTGTGGGAAGGTGGTACCAATAATGAATCTGAATACCAAGCTCTCATTACAGGCTTGGAGTTAGCGCTTCAAGCACAAGTTAATCACTTAAAGGTGAAAGGTGATTCAGACCTGGTAATCAAACAAGTCAATGGGGATTATGCTATCAGAAAAGAAGAATTAATCCCTTTGTATGATTACGTCAGAGAGTTAATGTCGGAATTCCCTTCAAAACCGACATTTTCTTATGTCCCAATATCACAAAATGCTCAAGCTGACGTACTGGCTAATATAGCCACATCTTTAGCAGATCCAAATCGAGATGAAACAACCATCTGTATTGCCCACCTTCGTGCAATTTCACCTTATGTTCAAGTCAGAACAGAGGAAGTTAATGAAATTAGTCCCATTCCTGAACTGTATGGTCATACTACAGGATGGATTTCACCTATCAAGGAATACCTTCAAAATGGAACACTTCCACCTGATAGAGCCGAGAAAGAACAAATTCGGCGACGTGTGGTCAATTTTACTCTTTATGATGATCCAAACCACCTCGAGAAAATTCTCTACAAACGTGGTTTTGATGGAGTTCTCTTCAGATGTATTGATGGGGAAGAGACAATGGCTGTCATAAAAGAAGTGCATGCAGGAGTCTGTGGTGCCCACCAGTCTGGACATAGATTGTCTGATCAAATTCGAAGGCTTGGATACATCTGGCCTTCAATGATACAAGATTGTGTTAATTTCACAAAGAAGTGTCATTCATGCCAAGTATATGCCAACTTCATTCATCTACCTCCAGAGTTGCTTCATACAACTAAATACTCATGGCCATTTTCCACATGGGGAATGGATGTGGTGGGACCTTACCCTTTAGCTACGACCAAGCAGTTTAAGTACATTCTTACTGCTACTGATTTCTTTTTCAAATGGGCAGAGGCAGTACCTCTCAAAGAAGTCAGTTCTAAATGCATTGTTAGCTTCATCAAGTCTAACATCATTACTAGATTTGGTGTCCCTCATACCATATTGACGGAAAACGGCACCAACTTCTGTTCTTCTGAGGTAAAGAAATTGTATCAAGAATACAACACTAAGTCCAACCATTCATCTCGATATCATGCAGTGGCTAATGGCCAGATAGAGGCCTTCAACAAGACTCTTTCAAATATACTGCAAAAGATGGTGGATAAAGATAAGAGGTCATGGCCTGATAAACTCTACCATGCTTTATGGGCTTATCAGACTACCACTCGCAATGCAACGCGGTCTACTCCATATTCATTGGTATATGGAACAGAAGCAGTCTTGCCAATTGAAGTTCAATTGCCCTCACTCAGAATAGCCATTTGTGATAAGTTATCAACAGATGAGCAATCCCAAAAGTGGTTGAATGAATTGGAACAGTTAGATGAGAAAAGATTGTGCACTTTTCACCACTTGGAAATCTATCAGAATCGGATAGCACGAGCTTTTAACAAAAAAGTTCGTCTTTGTTCATTCATTCAGGGAGAATTGGTATTGGTTCTCAGAGCACCAATGATACCAGGAATGAAGCCTCCCAAGATTGAACCAAAATGGGAAGGACCTTATTCAATACATAAGGTCTACTCCAATGGAGCGTATTCAATGATCTCAATGGATGGAGAACACATCACGACTCCAACTAATGCAAGATTTCTGAAGAAGTATTTTGTATAAACACAAAATATTGTTCCCAGATCCAAAACAATCACATTAGATCATATTTTGTCCGAGATGACATTAAACTATATATTGTCCTACATGACATTAAACTGTTATAATGTCCAGCAAGACGTTAAACTGTGATGTCCTATCTACATGACATTAAACTGTACAGAAGATCCTATATTTTGTCCGAGATGACATTAAACTATATTGTGTCCTAGCAACATGACATTAAACTGTGTGGAACTTTCAACGTCCATCATGACGATAAACTGTAAAAAGTCCCCAGAACTGATATCCTCATATTGGTTCACCTTAGTCCTAGCTACATGACTTTAAACTGTACAGCAATGGTCCAGTATGACTTTAAACTGCAACTTCGTCCCACACGACATTAGACTGTGAAAAAGTTCCCTAAACCGTCCAGCATGACCTTAAACTGCATCATCCCTGGTCCATGTATATGACCATAAACTATTTGCAAATCCCTTATGTCCAGCAAGATGTTAAACTGTGATGTCCTAAACTACATGACGCTAAACTGTATAAAACTCCCTCACGTCCGAAAAGACGTTAAATTATATAATCATCAAAGGTCCAGCATGACATTAAACTGCACCATCCACGGTCCATGCATATGACCTTAAACTATTCGCACTTTCGTCCGACATGACGTTAAAATGGTACACTCTTTTGTCCTTACGGCATGACATTAAACTGCACAGTCCCCCTTTCGTCCAATATGACGTTAAACTATTTTATCCCCATCGTCCTAACTACATGACGCTAAACTGTACAGAAAATCCTTGATAGGTCCTACATGACATTAAACTGTATTTTGTCCCTGTTACATGACACTAAACTGTGC
This sequence comes from Viscum album, assembly GCA_963277665.1. Classification (NCBI taxonomy): domain Eukaryota; kingdom Viridiplantae; phylum Streptophyta; class Magnoliopsida; order Santalales; family Viscaceae; genus Viscum; species Viscum album. The sequence continues at coordinate 719,478,078 of OY728152.1, forward strand.
AGCACCAATAGTCCTAACTGCAAGACTTTAAACTGCATAGTCCCTTTTTTATGTCCTACATGACATTAAACTGTGCATCGTTAAGGTTGTTATTACCTCTTGTTTCTCACACCGAGTATGACTCACGTGAGCTTAGAGCGAACATCAACCATAACATTCCCTTTGGGCCACTAACCATGTGTAAGTCCCGACAATATTTTTTTTTTATTGTCCACAAGAACAACTTGATCATTAATTCATTCTTTAATTGAACTACACGGACTTTGATCCTCGCCCTCCAGGCTGGGTATGTAGGCAACCTCCCAGGGTTCAATCCCAAAAACAATCTCTTCACATCGGTTCACCACAACCTCATATGATGTTGATTTGTGAAACCGCCCCTGGAATAAATATCTTTACATTGATTCACTTTCGTCCTTGTTATATGACGTTAAACTATACAACACATTTGTCCGGTACGATAATAAACTACAATATTCTTTGATTTCCTCATTTGAGAAGGAACCATTATTAACATTGATTTTTTAAAATCATGTTTCATTTTCAAAAGACTACGTGCATATATGGTAATGCCTAAACTTTTTATCTCAGGTTAAACCATCATTGCACTAAAGTCCCCTTTCACCCTTCACATGTACGAACCAAATTTGTACAAAGGGTAGTTCTAGAACTACGTAGACTTGATTCCCATCCTTATGGGATACGTAGGAACATTCGAGTGTCCCTCGAATCCAGTCCCAAGTCTTTTGGGCCAAACCCCAAATTTAACTTTCAGTCCCTTGGATGAAAAGTCTTCATGAAAACACACACTGTGTATTCATTATTATGGTCCGAATTCTATGACCTTAAACTAAGATCACTCATACTTTCGTCCTGCACGACGTTAAAATGAATTTCAAGAACTACGTATGGCTTGATTCTCATTCTTATGAGATACGTAGTGAAGTCCAAGTTTCAATTCAGGACCCAGCCACAACATGATTATGATTTTCATTGACCTATGTATCTCTATATACATTGGACAATACCCATATTTATGTGTTATAATCCTAACCTTAAATATTTTCAGATCTTCATAACCCTTTTCATGACTTCTAGTCACAAAAATGTCAAACTTCTGAGAATTCTTTTGCCTGACTATGCAGCACGTGCCCATAGGTGGCCTTGCATAAACAGTCCACATAACAGACTTGTCAGCCAAAAGATGCTATTCATTTGACCATGTAGCCAATGCCCATAGGTGGCCCTGCATATTTCAACCCCCTAACGGGTTTTGTTAAATAATAGTAACTTCATTCTTGGGAAGAATGCCTCTTTTTTCCTTATTTGTCTTAAACGACAATATTTAGGGATCCACAAAAAATAGCCATCCTTAACATATTTGTCCCATATCATTTTTCATGATCTGAAAGTATTCAAGTCTATGGTTTATTCTTCTTCCCTACGTTTGGGTCAGACCTTCGTAGGAGTGATATTCATCCAGTTCTTCGATGTTCTTGTTTGGAAATATCTTCTCCATATTCAAGTACCTATTTCCATACAAGAAAATCTATACTTTAGAAAATTTGAATCTCCATAAACTTTCACTGGCTTTTAGCACTAGGAAAGTAAATTTCTGGGAGTTCTTTTGCCTGACTATGCAGCACGTGCCCATAGGTGGCCTTGCATAAACAGTCCACATAACAGACTTGTCAGCCAAAAGATGCTATTTATTTGACCATGCTGGAAATGCCCATAGGTGGCCCTGCATATTTCAACCCCCTAACGGGTTTTGTTAAATAATAGTAACTTCATTCTTGGAAACTACTTCTTCTAATGCCTTTTAGCTCTTTTTTCATATCATTCCTCAGATTCAAATATTCTTAAGCCATAGTTTACATTTTTTCCCTCATACTTGAGTATGGTAATATGTTTTCAGATAAATTGTCAAGGAATTGAATCCATTTTTAATCCATTTTCGGTCAAAGCTATTTCGACCATAAACATTAGCCCCTTTATGTCTGGCGTGCATGACTTTAAACTGCCCACACAAAAGACAAAGGAACTCTGAATAAAAGTCAAGTTCCAACTCACTAAATATACATTTTTTGTATGATTTAGGTAATATTGAGCAATTAAAAGATTCAAAGTTTGTAGGGTTATTTGTAATAATCCTAGTAAAAATCAAACTATGCTTACTGGGCCCATTGGCTTAAGTAAATTTGAAGCAGGTAGTGAAAAGAATGCAGGTACAAATGATTGAAGACAAAAGTGTTTTTCATTGATGCACAAGAGTTAGAAGGAAATCCACAGACTGGAGTCTCTTCTCTTTTTCGAGAATTACAAGAGGCCTTCAACATAACACTTCATTTGATTTACGGCATCCCGAGCTTCATCAGCAACCACCTGGAATTCATTCATTCAACTGGATACAATAAGAGATGTAGTGATACTATCTCTTCTTGGAACAATTGTAAAAGGATGTTCTTGAGTGCGGTTTCAGAAAATTTTCTACTGATCAAACAGTGACTCTGTTTCTGTCCAAGAAACTTGGAAGATGGATACATGGATTTGATAATGGAGCATTGGAAGTAAAGAGCCATTTGGAGAAAGTACTCTTTTCAGATATTTCTCTAATACCATGTTTGTCTTCTCTCCACCAACCGACAGTGGAAAACATTTCAGCCCATGGGTTTTCGATTTTCATATCTGCAAGGAAATGACATGGAGGAAGAGTTTGAAAGTTCACACCATTGTTGTTTCTCTTAATGCACATCATAACCAAAATAGAGGAGTAGCAGTGCAGCTGCATCTCAGATGTATAATTATTTTCATTTAGAACATTGACTCCTTGCAGATGACCATGACCACACAGAGGCAGATGGATGCTCTGTGGGAAATTAAGATGATATTTCTTCAAGTACTTATCCAAAACTGGGAAAGTGTTGTCGCAGATATCATAGTAATCATGGCCAATAATGTTCATCATGTCATCAATCCGCTTGCTAGCCAGTACATCAGCCGTTCCAATTCCCTTAGGAGCCATTGAATCTGCACAAAAGTTGAACAAATCTAACTCTTAAATGGGTTTATTTTTCATAAAATTTGTGAAAGAATTCGGAAAAAAATGGACAAGGCATTAAGTCGCGCAAATCTAAACAATGGCGCGCAAGTATTTCGTGTGTCGCGCTAGTTTTTGACGCGCAAGTATAAACCGCGCAAGTATGAATACCTTTACAGGAGCACGACAGCGAGGGAACAGTGGAAAAGAGACTTGCGCGGCTTAGGTGACCTGCGCGTCGAGAGCTCGAGAAGGTATGAAGTCCGGAAATCCGGATACTTGTACGGAGGTGAGGCTGTGTATTTATAGGCCAGGAAGCCTATCTGCGCGCCACACCCAGAACGCTTAAGGCATGCGCGACGCAGACTTGCGCGCCGCCCTCTGCGCACTAAAAGACTTGCGCGCCCTCCCTTTTCCTTTGAAGGGATTCGATTTCCTCAGAGTCAAATCCTCATTTCTCTCCGGATCCAACTCTGAGGGGGGACTTTTGTTGACGCTCCTTTCGTCACAGAATCTAAAGATCGTAAAAGGGAATATCTGAGCTCAAAGTGATTCAGCCATTGAAGAAAACATCAAAAATCAACAAAGGAAGGAAGAAAGGATCAACAACAGCATCACCGCGCAAGTTATCTAACCGGCGCGCAAGTGTACTTGCGCGGCCACCTTGGTCGCGCAGGTGACTTGCGCGACCTAATTGGTAACCACCCGGTAACTGCCCGTGGTCTTCTTTTGCCTATAAATAGACCATGTGGGCCCCCCATTCGAGAGGATCTTTTTCCAGAAACTCGGATTGAAGATCCCGACGCCCAAGTCTCTTCTCAATGCTTCCGGAACACTTCTAAGGTAATTTCTTACCTATAACGGAAGATCTAAAGAGAAGAAGGAAGGCCTAAGTGTTGAATCTGATCAAACACTTGCGCGCCGACTTATTTCCTTCAATATAACTTGCGCGTCCCTTTTCTGGAAGAACCTCGAGAACATTCTAAAGGGTTTAAAAAAGAGTCGCTCAAGTATTTCATTGCTGGTTGAAAATCGCGCAAGTACACTATGTTTCGCGCAGGTCCAACACTTACGCGCCCACGGAAGACTTGCGCGCCTTGCAAGACTTGCGCACCCCTATCTTTTTGGGTTCCCATCTTGCCCATTTTTACCCCTCTTAAGCCATTTCACCTTTCCTTTTCAAGATTCAGTCTTCAAGACACTCTTCAAAGCCATTTATGGCATGATTTCTTGATTTGACTTTCTTATCTGAAAGGAATTCTGTGGAATCTCTCTCAAAGTCTACTGATTTAAATATCCTTATGTCACTAAAATACGGAGAGTTCATTCATTCAACCTCATCCTTTAAGATGAGTGAATCTTAACCTAGGTCTCCTTTTTTAGGAATAATCCCCAGTGATAAAACCTTTAACTTGGGCATCCTCCTCAGGAGTAAGCCCCAATCATAATTCATTAACTTGGGCATCCTTCTTAGGAGTAAGCCTCAACCTCAAATATGGTCATCCTCCTCAGGAATAATCCCCAAACCTTAATCCCAACCTGGGTCTCCTTTTTCAGGAATAAGACTCAGTCATAACCTGGGTCTCCTTTTTCAGGAATAAGACTCAGTCATAACCTTGGGCTTCCTTTTTAGGAGTAAGCCCCAAGTCCCCTAACCTGGGTCTCCCTTTTAGGAATAAGACTCAGTCATAACCTGGGCCTCCTTTTTTAGGAGTAAGTCCCAGTCATAATCTTGGGTTTCCTTTATAGGAGTAAACCCCAAACCCCCTTAAAATTTCTCTTAACCAGTCCTAATTTACCCTTGATTTGGGTTTCCTTTTCAGGAGTAAAACCCAATCATAAATCCCCTCCTAACTTGGGCATCCTCCTTAGGAGTAAGCCCAAATATTAGAGTATTCAAATATCCATAAAGCAGATATACCTTTATGGACCCTGTTCCTGGATTTTCTCCCTAAAAGTGAATCCTAAACCTTCATCTATCTGGGCAGTCATCCATACATAAGCCCCAAACAAATTATTATGATTGCATCTTTCATGGAACAATTGTCTAAATTTTACCAATACCTCTTGTTTCTCACATCGAGCATGACTCACATGAGCTTAGAGTGTAAAAGTAATTATGACATTCATCTTTGAGCCATCAATCATAAACATCATACTCCATTTCTCGAACTACGTGGGTTCTGATTCGTTTTCCAAAACAAAGGATACGTAGGAAGCCCATTTATGGGTTCGATCCCAACTTTGAAATAATCCCTGTACTTCTGAATGATGATAAACGTCAAGTGCCCCACTGAGTGGCTTTAAAACCAGCCTGGCCATCATAATGACCAAGATACTTTTATATAAATGTTTTGAAGGATACCATTGACCAAGAATCTCTAAACAGATATAGATGATTCTCTATTGATGAAGAACCTCGAATACATATAAAAGATTCTCTAAATGTCTTGCATATTTAATCATTGATTGTTAAAACTAAAGGAAAGCTCATTTTATAATTGGTAATATAATAAGGATTCACGAACATAACTTAAATCTATAAAGAGAGTCCCGGAGTAGACAATAATTCCCCTAAAAAAGGTGTGATGAGTCCGACCTCCCATCCTCTCGACCAATGCAAATTCCTAAGCCTCATTAGTCCAAAAGATAATGAGCGCCTGTCTTTGGAAAGTAGGTCCAAACGGATGTGGAATCATTGGATGTTTCCGGTTCTACGAACAAACCCGTTAGAAACCAATCGGAACGTTTGAATCTCCCGTCCAGGAGGTCATCCCCGGATTCCGTGCGAAACACACACCTTATCCCAATTGTTACACCTGGGTAGATCTTTTCTATAACCACGTCCACATATAATATCCACAAATGGATATATTTCTTAGAAGACCCGCATAATCTATATCTTACTAAAATTCTACTATACCAATCTATGATTATCCTACAATTATATCTTATAGATTTGTTCCTTAATCTATGTTTTTTAGATTATGTTTCAAATTTTTTTTTCAAAACATGCTCTAAAACCATCAAAATAGTCCTCGACCCATGTATCCCAGAGCCATGGCCTTACATTATTACATTGGTAAAATAAACTACTGTTAGCATCCCAAGCTAACAAATAATTTAGTACCATTGCAATACCATATGAAAAAATTTCCACATTACCACTTTGATGGAAAAAACCTAGAAACACCATTGTAAACACAAATAAACTCTTATATTATCAATGAAATCCATTAATTATATATATCTTCACTTCTTGAGGAAATATTTAACTTAATAAAGGGGTTATCTCAAATGCTCAGTAAGATTAAGAAATAAAATGTATGTTGTTCTAAATAAACAATACAAATAAGGGATTATGAGTAACTAAAAGAATGTTCCAATAAGACATAATCTAGATAATAATATATTATTAGTAATAAGTGATTAAATAATTCTATATATATAATCGTATTATAATTAAACATTAAAATTTATGTTCAACTGGTGGAATAATCACATGGATTGTTAGTTTCTGATATGATAATGACAGAATTCGTAAAGCTAGACATCTAAAACATACAATTGAGGAATCATCCAAGACATCTAAAAATATATGTCTAAGGCCTAATCTAATTGAATTTCTATACCAAAATTGGAATGTTCTTGGAAATTTCCATATTTTTTATGCCTCATTAATCCTTTTGATTCATCAAGGGGTAATAGCGGGCCCCAAAAGTCACAAACTATGTCCCAATAATTCCTCATATTAATGGGTTGAAACATAATCCAAATATAATTCAATATTTATACTGGCATATGAAATGTAAAAGACATTACCTAAACAATAAATATAATAATAACACAACCACTATAATATTGTAAATACTATCAGGATAGTACATCCCCAAATACAATTTTCTAGATTGTAATGAAAGAGAAAAAAATCAATAATTATTAATATTCATAATAGGGAGTTGAAATAGAAAAAAATTATATAATAAAATCATTGAGGAATTCATGGGAGAGAAAACCATTTGCTCATGGAAAGAAGAGTTCTTTTGGTAAATTTATATTTATTTGTCAGAAAATCATACTATATACATTTATATACAAGAAAATAAAGTATAAAGACAATGAAATAAGTTTTTAATGATAAATGATGTGCAACTAAATTGAAAACAAATAAAACGAGTCTTTATGAAACATTAGAAGTGGTAAACATCACTACAATTAAAAATAAAATATAAAAGATTAATTAAATAATAAAGCGATTAATTAAAGAATAAAAAGATTAATTATTTACATAAAACCATAAAATAGAAATAATAGTTTTATAATGACAAAAATAATTATTTTAGGAAAGTAATATTGTCTTATAACATATTATGGACTATAGAAAAAAATGCTTTAGAAATTGGGAAGTATGTTATAATCAGGAATGCTTATCGAGAGGAATTCAAAATAAAAACATGTAGAAAATGTATTTACCAATAAAATAAATAGTAATTGATATAGGTATATACATTTGGAACATAAAACATAATTTATGAGGAGTACATAATCAAAATTAAGAATTACATTGGTGTGTGGAGATAGAAATTGTTTCTTGAAGGAAAAATGTTGGTTCAGAATGAAATCCTTACATCATTGAAAATGATCAAACCATAATCCCAATAAAATTAATGATCATAAAATATAAAATTTAATACCTTGAATTTAAATTGTTTTGGGATATTATAAATCAAAATAATGTTTAAATACACTCAAAAAAATAAATTATTATTGATTAATTGAAATCTCACCAATATAGAAGTGAGGCGAGAAACCCTTTTCCTTTTAACAGAAATATTTATACATAGGTACCCAATTTACTAAATAATGAAATTAGATTCCTTAATATTTTAATTCATAACATATTAAATTTTTATTTTATATATTATAATTTTTATAATTTCATTTATGGCCTTTTTGATGACATTCAATATTCAATTTCATTATTCGAGAGTCTTTATTTCCTTCGTTTTCATGATTGGTACATTTTTGTACATGTACGCATGATCATTTAAAATGGAAATAGATATAAAAAATTTATATTATATGTTTTTAATGAATATAATGTGGAATTAATTGTATTATATGTCATTTTTATAGATATTAGAATGATTTATTAGATATAGTGTTAATGATAACCAGTTAGATTATTTTCACATTTTTTCTATCATCGTGATCTAGTGTTTTTTATCAATTAATATTTTATATATATACTAATTACATAACATTAATTATTTTTATTTAAATATATTAAAATATTATTAAACATAAAAACTGTTTTATTACCAGCCTTGAATGTAGAATTGGAAAATCAAAACTTGACATCCATTAAGCGGTAAATCAGCACCTCATAGATGATGTTTTCATTTTTTAAATAAAAAGGTTACTAGAAGAGAATAATTGGTTGATATTCCATTAAAATAATAACATTATATTATATATATCATAATGGAGTTATCATTCCTATTTCAACATAGGAGGTAAGAAAGGGATAAGAATAAAAAACAAAATAAAAATAATTAAAAGAATAAAAGGGGGTGTTCCTTTTGAATTACACTCCTAGATAACCTCCTTTAATGCACATTAACACGGTATTATTGGTGATAATAAAAGTAAATTGATGTTTGTGGGGGTTTTGGAAAGGAATTGGGATGAAATTGGACTATCATTAGGGAAACAGAGGTGAGAGGGGAATAGTTGGTGAGCAATGGTATTTATAGAGGATGAGATGGGTATATTATTATTTTTATTCATTAGTTTATTATTTTGGCTCATATACATGAATAGTTATGATTTCCATAACTTAATAAATTAAATAGATTATGATTTTTATAAATTATGGTTCTTATATCAATAATGGCAAAAGAAATATAGTACTTAACTTATAATGTATATATATTATAACTAATCGTATTTAACTATTTACTAAAAAAATATTATTGTATGAAAATTCCCAAAAATTCAACATCATTATTTTTAGAAGTAAATAATTACAAATGGAATCCAATTTGGGAAAAAATTCTAAAAATGAGAAATTTATTTTTTATTCAAATCATTATTTATTAATAAATTATCAATTTTAAAATTATAACGCATTTTATAACACATAAAAATAAATTAACGTCTCATAATGTTATATTACAATAATATGACAAAAAAATATTAATTAATGATTCTTTTTTATGTAAATAAATTTTTGATTATGTCATTATATTAAATATTTAATTGTATATAATTATTTTTGTTTCTCAAAAATATAAACACTTAATTTATCATTTATAAAAAATGTATTTACTTATACCATTATATAAATATGTTATATTCAAATTTATAAGAATAAAAAAATTTATTTATACTTTCATAGATAATGTTACTATTTAAATAATACATATATTATTAATATAATAAATATTAAAGGTTTATCAAATCAGGATTCTTAACTATTCAACAAAATATAAATATGTTCTAAAAAATACCAAAATTTCACCCAAAGCTAATTTTCAATCTAAAATATTAAAAATCATGTTTTTTGTTCAAAAACAGTTAAAAATGTCTCAAAATATATATTTAAAAATCAGTGCTCCATTAAAAGGTGGTAAAACTGTGTTTTAAAAAACTCTATTCTTTTGTGTTTAAATTATTATTTGTTACTATATCATACCTATAGAACATAGTATTTGAATTTAATGTAATTTTACTAAATCATTATCATATAAATTTGATTATGTTGTTTCACTAATTCTGATTCATTAAATATAAAATTTCACAGTGGTCATACCAATTTTATTTATAAAAATAAAACCTCTTTTCTTAATTAAATTTTATTTTCATTTCTAATTAATTTTGATCCCAAGAACTAATTTTATAAATAGGGGGAATAATATTTTCATAATTCATATAGTCTATTTCATTTTCGTTATTGCAATGGCTAGGTGATAACAATAACCATTAAAAATAGTATTTAACAATTTCTGAAGCATTGTGTTCTTTGTAAATTAATCTATTAAAAAAGATAAATCTATAGAGAGACATTCCATAATATCATACAGACTTAAAATTATTTTAGTATATTTAAATCTTTTAAGAAATTTCTTGTGTCATATCTACCACTTATAGATGGAAAACCCTCATTTCTCATCATTACAAAACATTGAACAATTAATCTCAACCAAAACCAACCAAATTATCTTCTCATATTACCTATAAATTAATTATTGCATATATTATTCTCAAAATATCATTCTATGTGTCCTTAATAAATAATAAAAAGAAGGTATATCGACGAAGATATAATCGTCCATCTAAAACTCGTAAAATTTATTTCTTCTTCTACCTTTACTATTCTAGAATATTAATCTTAAAATAAAAAAATATGAATCTTAGATGAACCTTAGTTTTACTATGATTATGTAAAAACCATCATTCAACCTCTTTTTTATCTAATGGGATGTGAACGTATCACTTGTGTATACATGCGTAATACCTCCACCATGTTCTAAAAGAATTAAATTTTATTAAAAAACATTTCTAGATAGGTATTATGATAGTTCTAATATTTATAAATTAATTTTATAAAATATATATTATTCTCTAACAATAATATCATATTAACCTTTATACTTTCCAATCTTTTGGAAATGATAATGTCGCTCGACTACCACCTCTAGAAAGCATTGTGATTAAATTTTCATTTATAAATTATATAGACTATAATATGAATATTTTTTATTTATATTCATGATATATATATTATATTAAAATTATTCTAGAAAGGTGAATTGTTAGGTGTCTTCCATTCAGTCTATCTATTGAAATGTGAGAATAATGTTTATGCATAATTATGTCCAATCATCTCCATGAATGGGGTTATTAATTTTTATTTATATATTTATTATTGATGAAAAATAATAAATAAATATAATATGTGAAAATTAAATAATGATTAAAATTTTTTAGATGATAGAATTATTATCAATGTATAATCACGAGAACTGAATAACATAAATTCTCGTCGAAAATAAAATAATTAAAACAAAAAAATAAAAAATTGAATAAGGAATTATAAATAAATGTGTGGTGAAATATTATAAGTTGAAATTATATATGATTAAAATTATGAAATTTATTTTTTATAAAAGTTAAATAAATATTAATTTAATATACAGTTGGATAGAGTTCTTTCTATGCATGTCGAACTTGTGGTTAAAGATTTTATTCTCACTTTTTTTTATAATATAAATTCCATGTTCACCACATGTTTGTTTAATTTGGTGTATATAATAACCATGAATTTATTTTTTGATTAAATTCATGAAAAATATGTGTATTTAAATATATATCTAATTTTTTTATCTTTAATATTTTTTTTATTGATACTAATGTTCTATCGTACTTATGTTACAACATAATTATTGACCATGATTTTTTTTACAATTCCAATGATGAAATGTTAAGAAATATCTATCAAAAATCCCATTAATATTATTATACTATGATTATTTCGGTATATTACATGTTCTCCTTTCACTTTCCTCTCATTATAAACAATAGAGAATAAAATTATTTTTTAATTAAAATCGTTTTTATTTATCAAATCTGCCAAAAATCATTTTATTTTCATATATAAAGTTTTTATAAAAACATAATGAATTCTATTAATAATATCATATGTTTTATAAGATTATTTTAACCCATGTATTATATTTTTAAGAAATCCGTAAAATGAATATTCTTTTTATTTAATGAGTGGGGTAGTTTTTTCATTTTTCCAAAAATGTGAATGTAGGTTTTTTAACATACATGGAATTAATAGAATTAAAAACCTTCAAGAAAAATAAAATATTTTAATCGTCCTTCGATATTTTCCCCATTTATTTTCAAATAAAATTTATTGCGTGATATTTTAAAAGAAAATATTTAAATGTAGTGGTTCCAAAATGGAAATCATATTTTCCTCAAAAATTATTCCTAGTGATATTTTAAAAGAATTTTAATTTTTGAGGAAATTATTTTATGTTATATATGATTTAATAAGGATATGATCATATGATATAATAATTATTCTCTATTTGGATGCTTAGTGATTATTATAATTAAATGTTTATGAAACCCCTTTATTCCCCATGGGTTATTATATGATAAATTTTTGAAATGTTTATAAAACCCATTTATTTTCCATGGGTTATAATATATGATCAGTATTTTATATTGTTATGGATAATATATTATAGTATTGTAATTATGTGATAGGTTTTATAAAAATTATATATCACTCCAATTTATTGTTTTAGGCTTATTATCCCAAGAGATAATTAGGAATGGAAGGGGAGTGAACCTAGTTCGGTAATGGAATATATCATCTATGATGGTATTCAGAGTGAATCATTAATTGTGATATGATAGAATAGGGAGTGAAGCTATTCAACTATAATTTTCTAGCTAGTATATCGTCACTAAGGAAATATTTTTATACTATTATTTGGGTGCCCCAAAAATATTTCTTATGACATGGTTAATTCCTCATTGATATTGTTTATTTATTCCTTTTTGATTATTATCTAATTAAATTTCTTCATTTATTCTATGATTCAAGTTTATAATATATGATTCATTGGGTTTGGTTTTTAAATAATAAGATCATGTTATCATACCATTATACACAAATTATCTGTATTTTGTCATTTATATCTCACTTACTTAATATTATTGTGCTTATAATCTCTCCCTTTCATATGGATCATTTCCCCAGGTTATGAAAAATTGTATTAAGTAGTTTTTTTCAATGAAGAGTACAATGTGGGATGATTTTTTGGAAGATGTTGAATATACATAATGAAATAAGAATATTTTGCGTCCTATCTCCAAAGACACTAAAACATTATGAATATTTCATGATTTTTAATATTATGTAATGGAAAATAATATATTCAGTTATAATATCAATTTATGAAAAGGTTGGATCAATATATAAACCAATTATGATTTCATTACTAAATTTCTTGATATAAATGTAAATATAAAGGACATTGAAAAACATTAAAGGATTTATCCTTAGCTAAAAGGATTTTAAATAAATAAACTAAATTGCTCAATACTAAATTTTCATCATAATAATATACACATTTTAGTCAAATATCTATTAATGTTATAAGAATTACACATTTTCATATGAGATGTAAAATAATTCATTTTTAAAATAATATTATTAATGAGAATGTTATTTTATATAAAGAAATAATAAAACATAATTTCATTGATTAGAATTATGGTTTATCAACTAATTATAATAATTATGATGAATGTGATATATATTATTAGAAACTCATGACAATTTTGTGTAAAAATATGAAAAATAATAGGCATGTATAAGGGAATTTTACCATTAAATGTTTTATGTACATTGTAATTGTATGTTTTAAAAGATAACTATTTATATAATTGGAATACTAATTTTGAATATAAAGAATAATAATAAGATAACTAAATAAAATGGGATATACATATGAATTCTAGGAATGAAAGGAACTCAATTTACAAGAAGAATATATTTTTAAGATGAGAGATAATATGTTTATTAACTAGAAAAGTGAAAGAAATTTCTATAATATTAGGGAATTAGTGGAGTAAAATATTATATAAAAATATAGAAAACTCGAAAATTATGATTAATTATATAATAAAAATTCTTTTAGTGAATAATTAAATAATTAAATATATATTTATAATAATTTAAAATCCACAAAATAATATATTAATGATAAAAATTCAAACGTTAAAAGAGAGAAAACAATGTCTATTAACTCTTATGTGGAGTGGAAATAAAATTAAACAAGGTTACTTATAAAATAAGTCTTCTAACATGAATTAACAATTATTCATATGGTTTATATTGAAAAATGGATATAGAATTACAATAATATAATAAATATTAGTGTCAAAAATAAAATGGTTTAAATTAGGATCAATTAAAAATTCATGATACTAAAAATACAAATAAATAATATGAGATGATATTATAATAAAAACATGTAGGTTATTGTTGGTTCATCATTATCTATTAATGTTATAATCACTAATAAATTTTCAAATTTACTATATCAAGAAAAAATGATATTAAAACTATTACTTATTATATATGAGTTTCTAAAAATAATTCAGAATGAAACTTTTTTATAAAAAAGAAAAAATAATAATATCCTTGCATAAAAAATTATTATGTTAATTCAAAATAAAATTATTTTCCTAAAATAATGGAAATAGATTTATCAATTTTCAATTTTATATAAGGAAAATAATTTTATATTGAACTCATTTTGTTTTAGAAGATGCGGATTTTCGAGAAATTTTTTTTACGCATACTCTATGGGTATAAATCATATGTTTCATAGTATTATATACAATTTTACTATATGAATGTTGTGAATAAATTAAGTGGGTTTCATGTGGGTAATATGTGTTTCTATATTAAAATTATGTAATCTATAAACAAGTATAAGATTTGATATTCCAATAAACAAATAAAATATTTTAAAATTTGGATGATTATTGTTGAAGATGTGATCAATCAAGAATATATAATGATTTTTGGTTAAAAAATATTAAAAAACAATTGAAACTATATATTAATGTCAATAATTATAATTAAGCATTATTTTATATGAGTCTTTATAGGTGGAAGTATATTTTAATTTTTACTAGATAGAATACATATAGACTCTTGGAAATGGTTATTCATATCACATGAATCATAATACAAATAATCTGAAACATTATGATATTATTATTTTGTGATCAATTACATCATAAAATTATAGATTTAATCGAATAATGTAAATATAATACAAGGTGTTCAATGTCAATAATTAACATCTTAATAATTTATTTTTGTTGTGAATACTGAACGTAATATTTTGAGTGTTATCCAATATTATTATTATGTGAATAATATTATTTTCTGGAAAAATAATTTTCTTAGTAACAATTTTAAGTATATAGATGGTATCTCTAATGATAAATAACGAATTTTAATTTATTTCATATTAAAAATAAAAAAAAGTTTTTTTATTTCTGTGTTAAATGTTAGAGTAGACTCTTTAAAAGAGTCTTCGTCATCTTGGAAAAATATGTATCGGTAAAAAATTTATGTTCCAGTTAAATATAAGGATATACTAATATGAAAATTATCCATTATTTGTGAGACTTTTAAATATTGAGAAATGAAGTTATAATAGAGTGTATATATTGTCTAAATTTCCATAATAAGTGATTTATTATTATTCATATAGATATTGGAGATATAAATTTTCCAAATGTGATTTTTACTACATAAAATTTATTAATTATTTCATAAGGATGACTCATATAATGTTTATAATACACAATTATAAGGCCGTTAAAATGTTTGAAATATTTAAAAGAGATATTGAATGATTACATTTATTATTTATTCAGAAGTATGTCATAAATAATTAAAGATGATATATATGAAATAAATTTGATTAATATATATCTCAGTATAGTTTAAAAATGTGTAAAAACCATCATATAAAATAGAATGAAATATAGTTACACAGATAATGAATATAATTTTATAAGAAATATAAAAACATTTTAGATGTATTTTAACTATATAAATTATCATAGAGAGTGGTAGATTAAATAACCATATATATGAAAAATCGATGTTTGTAATGAAATGGATCAAATGTGACTTATTTTGAGATGTGGTAAAAATAGACAATTATTAAATACATTGAAGTGTTTATTTTTTTTGTTATTAAAAATGGAGATATATGAAAACATAATGATAAAGTTGAAAAATGAATTTTATTTTTTATTTAACAAATGGTAGAAGTTTTAAGTGATATATTAAAAGGATGTATAATATTATTTTCTAGTATGATAAAACGGTTATTGATAAAATGGAACTTTTTTATTATAATATTTATGTGAAAATATAATAAGGGTGAAATATATAATTCTAATGAAATGGTTGGACAAGAAACTTCAGGTCATTTATACTCCTAAAATATATATTTAGATCATATCTATGTGGATTAATGTGATAATAAAAATAATATATAGAAGTATATAATAGTCGAGAGGTATGTTGGGGATTATAATATCATCAAAAAAATAATCAACATACCTATAAAGAAAAGGAAGACTAAAATTTGATAATTAATCATCACTAATACCTTATATTATAACCACATTCTACTAAGGAAGTTATTAAAGATCAATAATTTATGGTTTCAATTAATGTGGAGATTGATCAAATTATAAAAAAATACTACTTAGGATTTTTATTATATTCCCTATGGATGGAATATCATTAGATCAAAATAGTTGTTGAGAAATAAACACACTTTTAAATGTGAGGTTACTAGAAAAAAATAACGATTTGTTTGAAAATGATAATCTCAAGTGGAGTGTGTTGATTATAAATAAATAGTTATCTCTATTAAATTAATTTATATATGGTTAAATATAAAAATTATATGATTTTAATTTTGATATAAAATTTATTTCATTAATAATGTCTTTGAGGATAATGTGATTATCAAACAAAATGAAGGATTTATAAATTATATGAGTGGTATAATGGATTTAAGGTTAAATAATGGATTTCTTTTTTTAAAATTGGAACATAAAACATATAATAATATATATGATTGCTTCTTGAATATAATTATTTTTAATAAAAAAAGTTCATAGTTAATTTTATATGAATGTGATGAGTTTGAGTACACAAATTTTCAATTTTTACATTGTTCAAAATATTTTTATAGGATGTAGTGATAGAATCTATGATGATTTCATTCAAAATTGAAGAATGAATTGGATTTTTTTAATGATTTTTGAAATTTTTCCTTATCTACAAATAAATGTTATAAATCAAAATTGTTTTATTTTTAAATTTTGAAAGATATACTCAATATAATTGTGTATTATTTTTGGAATATAAAATTTAAAATAAGTCCACAAAAATATGATAGTTTGTGGAATGTAAAAAAAATAAGGTTTCATGTAATGTACAATTTAAAAGGAAATCATAATTTGTTTAGAATAATATTTTATCTCACATAATTGTCTCAGGAAATAGTTTATACATTGACTTTTTCTGGAAAAAAAATGTTCCTAAATTATTACATATGATGGTTTCTATAACAATTATATGATATATCAAAGGATATATTAATTTTTTTTATGTTACAAATGAGTTATGAAGTTGAATTTATTTTTATTTATTAATTACCACTAGGATAAAAGTGTTGGTTGCTGAAAATTGACAACAACAGGCCCAACATGTTTGGGAAATGTTTTGTCTGTTAACATTATATGAATAAAAATTCATTTACATTTAGAACTATGGAGCCTAAATATATTATTTATATACAGATATTTATATAGATATTCTTTATAAATACATTATTTTAATTATCTAATGATATATTTTTAAAACCATTAATAATATTTTGTAGTAATTTGAGTGAGATCAATTTATTAAAAATAACATTATACTGCTTAAGGTCTCCGTATATTCATATGAAATATTATTTTTTCATGATGAATGTAGAAAATTGTATAATGAAATTTTAGTATATTTTAATACTAAATAAAATTGTAGATAATAAATTATTTATATTCAAAAGAAACATGTTATTAATTATATTATGTGATTATAGGGGAGTATATAGAATAACTCATTTGACATTATTGATGCTAAAAATAACGTGTTATGGGATTTGTTAAGGGTACCCAAGGTTGATTGGAGAATAAACTAACAAAAAAAGACACAAAAATTCCAAAAGGATCAAGATTCGCAAAGGTCAAGAATTACATGATACAATAAGGTTCCATGAACAGGTGTTAGAGAACCACAAAATAATAGAATATATGAAGATGGAAATATTTCATGAAATTAATGATATTAATCCTTCTATTAAATCCCACTCAACTCCCCATTTTATGGGCATCTAAACTTTTTTATGTTCGACTAAATCTCCCAATTCCATAAAATATAATATTCTCAAATTTGATGATTCATGGATTTCGACAGGTATAGAGAATTTATAAAAATCCTATCATGTATTCTCAGCGGTATGTTCTTATTATGTATGTTGTTTTTGGGAAATTTTTATCTATAATGAATTTCATTTATTCTAATTTAATATTCCTTTTGTCTCCTATGGTACCATGATACCTTTATATTTTGGTGGACCCCTTCCATCGGCATTAAGACACCACCATTATACAAATCGCTCATGTATTGAATAATTATCATCATCGTGATCACCCCAATCTTCATGAAACCCACTTCACAAACCCCTATGTGATTACTTTTTATGGTTGACATAACATCAGAAAACTTGAATGAACATTGTCCTAGAACCTATTCAAATGGATTTTATCTATGAAAGCCTCATTCACAAAACTGGTATCATATTCCCTCATACCCAAGACCATGTCTTCAAGCTTGAAATGGGAAACCTCATTACCTTCTACTCCTAGGAGTAGGCATCCCCACATAGAGACCACATCATTCTTCCTAAAACAGGTAGTTTTCATGCATTCTTATCTCCAAAACAATATAAATAGATAACACATAATATATTGTTCATGTGTTATCCAGGTAAACCAAAATCATTCCTATAAATTTGATTATTTTGGATCCCTAGATCATTCACTCCTCCCAAAAAACTAGGAGTTTTATGCATCATGTGTAAGCTCCAAACCACATGCTAGTTGAATGAATTTTAAATTCAAAGAACAAATATCCTAGTCACATGATGGTAAAAAATATATTAATTACCAATTCAAACAACATAAAATTGTTTGAATATTTCCTAGTCACATGATTTTTAAATATAGTATTACATCCTATTGCATAATGTTAAACTAAATGTTAATATTCTGATAACATGGAATTAAACTATATCCATACCATGTGTGATAATCAGAGGTTATCTCATGTGAAGAGAATAAAGAAAAACCTAGAAAAAGGATAATATTTTATGTATAATAACCACACCATTTTATATCATCATCCCTTTCACAGTATAAGTGTCATTTCATTTTGACTTTAAATTGCACGGTATGATTTTTTCAGAAAAACATAAATAGAGCAGTGTAAAATATAATGTTTTTTATACATTTCTCCTCATTAAGTATGTAGGATTTCTATTAAAGGTTCAATTCCCAAATCCCTACATTACCGAAAATCGACCTCCCCGTGAGAGTTAGAAACTCTAAAACATTAATACAACTTAGGATTATACAAACATCTTACCATCTAATCCTAAAGCCCCTGATGGTGTTTATCATTGTTATATGATGCTAACCAAAACCTATCCAAATTCTCAACGGGTTTATATTGGTGGCAACCCCAATAGAATCTAAATCTATGATTGACTCATTCACAATGAGCATTTGTGGGACTGTCTATAATATACTTTTATTGTGTAAAGCATCCCCAATGGACCTTATTCATGGTGATCATATATGAAACCATCCTATATGGAATTTAGATATTTGTAGTTACCTCACATAGAATTAATACTACATCCTCTCATGATGCATCAAAATCTTATACCTATGTGATGAGCCTATTCTCCCTTATGTTAAAATCCTAATAAGTGAATTCGAATAGCATAAAATATCATACCCCCACTCATATGAGGATCATGAGTCCCTAGCTCATGATATGACCATAATATGCCTTAGGTTATGATTCTATGAAGCCTTATGTGGTGAGAATATGTTTCCATGTGTGTTGAGAGTCAAATTCCTTACCTAAAATATTTCCATTCACATGTTGTTATTATAATAGGATTCTTTTGGTGATGAGCCCTCTATTATTTATTCAAAAAACATATGCTTCCTCTTGTTGAACACAAGATGTCTCAGAATTTACACATATTATTACTTATTGAATAAGTATTATATTGCCTCATGTTGAAAACGATGAATAATTTTAGATATTCCCATCATTCATAACATTCTCTTCATGTCCATCCATTGTTATCCACCCTATCTTGGTATCAAGTAGTGTAATTAATCATTTTATAATAGAATATGGAATTATTACTGAGATTCAAAAATATTTCATATATTTATAATGGAGATGTAGATTAGGTGAACAAATACATGTTGAATCCATATAAGGAATTGTTTGCATTCCATAATATATTTCCATTCAAGGATATGACATCATCATCTTGGATGGTAGAGGTCACCCACCATTGGATAGTGTAAATATTGGGAAATGAGGACCCTTAGATGGAATCCACCTCAAAGGATGATGATGTTGGCACCTAGATTGGAAGAGGATCAACGGTTGTCATCTTTTCCTTCAACATATTCCTCATTGGATTTCATCTCCATGTCCAGGTCTCCCTTTAATATCTAAAACATGTTAATGAATCTTATTCCTCACAATATATACCTATGTATGTCTATTAATTACAAAACAGTTTTCCCTAATTTGGTGTCCTCCTTCAGTTAGAGCTGATGGGGATGTTTGGTATCTTAGGAATCATTAAAATCATTCATATTTTTGTATTTTGGGGTTTATTATGATTTTTATATAATTTTTATATGGTATAAAACATCTGTTATCTTAGTATCCCCATGAAGAATATTATTTCAATTATTCAGGAATCCATTACTCATCACCTTATTCATATTGTGATCAAAACATAAGGACACTCACATTTTTTATATTTTATTTGAGTAATCATGTGCTTTTCAAACCATTAAACTTATGTACATAAAAAATAATTCATATAGTCATCACATAAGGAATCCCTTTATTTTCAAAAATGGTAGGGACTCAATTTTGTCACTTGAGTGGGGTAAGGATATAGTATTTTCATTAAAAATAATTATTAGATTTGTAACCTAAGGAACACTAGGATCATCACATAGGCTGGGAAATTGATGAATCTAGATGGGTCACTGTTTTAAATATGATTAAAAGATAATATAAAAATTATTTTTTGTTTGGATAGTCCAACATTTCATCACCGTGTAGTTTCAATCATTGGTTTAAATTCTACTATGGATGCTTCACAAATTTTAATTTGTGTGAAGATGATTACTCATATGCTCACAATATATGGTTCAATGAACGGTTTAATTTCTAGTTGAGGTTATTCATTTATTCACTCCTTATGTACTAGGATAGGTACCAATTACCATCATTTGGAAATATAAAACTGTAGAAAGGAACTCATGTTTGGTTTGTGAGAGGTTTGCAATACTCCTGAATGGGGAAAAGACATTAATGTTTTTTCATCTCAAAGGGATATAGGATCAAGATAATTTTGAGAGGTTGGAATTTAATGAGATAGATTCATTATATGTACCATGTATGCATACATGGATTAAACCCACATAGTTCATATGAATAGTTTAATTTATTCTAATAGGACTATGTTGTACAGTTTAACATCATGTTGTACTGAATCTTTTTTCGTGAAAGTGGTAATGAAAAGTAATATTATGTGGATTATATATATGATCCACCATAATTTTGGTGGTTGTGTCTCATGATCATCCCATGAGGAATCATGTACTTATCACACAGGGTAAGGCTATATTTTAATTTCATATAATGAGGTCATTTTCATGCACATTAAGTTCATGAAACTAAAACATTGTCGTAATGTTTAACATTTTATGACTAGAATATCATCTTATAGTTTAATTTCATGTGACTGGGACATTTTTATATAGCCAAACATTGTGTAACATAGACACATGTGTTATTAATTTTAAATAATTATATCCCATACATGGTTTGGGTCTCACACATGGAGCTATCCACAGCTAGTTATGGTGGGAGGAGATAAGGGTCCTGGGATCTTGTATGTACTCATTGAGGATAATGGTGGTTATTTTCCCTTGATGAAGCTTTCATTGAGACATAAATATCCAGTGTTAATATTATTTTCAAGATAAAAAGGATTCAATGATGAAAATATTTAGTACCATGAGGGGGTTCATATATTAGGATACATATTTATAGGATATGAAATAAATAATTATTCTTTTACAATTCATGATGATAAGTGAATGGGAATGATGGTCTGTAACGCCAATATTGTGAATGGTGGATTTCACAAATAAATCATGTTTTAATGATTTTTGGGGCAATTAGTAGTTAACTATCATGTAAATATATATTTATAAAGGCCGCATAATAAATGGGCATATGAAATGGGATTTATAATGTTTAGAGGCTCTTAAAACTGAGGATTTAGTGATATTTGAGTGCCCCATGCATGGGTGGTCTCATGGTTCCCATATAAGTGTTTTGGAAAGAGTAGGGAACACTAAGACGCATAATGAATATGCTTATATAATGAAGGGTGGTCCATTCGGATAAAAGTTTCATGAAATACATATCTATCATTATGTTATCCTTTCGATTCCCCCTGATTGGTATTTTTCGAAGGATTTATACCTTTGTAAATCCATGTTTCTTCAGATGACCTGGGTATTGAGTTTCACAAATTGGGAGTGTTGGTTGAAGGTCCAAATAACATTTCCCCTTCAAAGGGGGAGTGGATGATGTTTTGATAGGAAGGGTACATGTCAGAACATATTTTTCACAGAATAACACCATCATCATATAAAAATGAGTTTCACAGGGCTCTAACACTTTTATGACAAATTCATGTTCTTGACTAAAGGCTATGCCATTTCTATTTAAGGCTCAATGGTGATTTTAATCCATTCTGGATGATATTATCCATGATCATCCATGGTTATCCATAAAACCTCTCCATAAATGTAATGTTATGCGTTAACAAATCCCCCTCTTAGAATGAGAGCTTACATTTGGGTACAGGATCTAATTTTGGGGACCGCATGCTAAAGATCAGTGATGTGAGATACCTGGTTCAAAATATCAGCCCTACATTGACCTATTAATTAATGAACGAACTTCCTAAAGGACCAATATTAATTAAAAAAATTCATCTTCTTACACTAATTTTGTGAAACTCTATCTTTCTGTGTTTCATGTGACTCAAATACTTAGAGTTCATGATATCATTCCCATCCATGAAAAAATATGTTTGTTTTTTTCATATGTTCTAATTTTTTTATAGTATATTTTCCAATTCCAAATATTTTTGAATTGAACCTTATCAATCCTTACTTAATAATTTATTTAATTAATCAAATATGGATGCTAAAGGTGTACATTAAACTACAACATGAACGGGGAGGCAACAGATAATAACACCATTAGGGATATATTTTGAACTATGGCTGATAATGAAACACTATCTAAACTTTTGATAGTTTATTTTATGTTTTATATTCCAAATTATATGTTTATAATGAATGTTTTTGGATTGAGTGGATACATTTTCATCAAAAGTAAAAATCCATATTCACTCGGTTACTGGTTTACAAATCCTTCAGGGTATTATAATTAGAACAAGGTCACTACTAGTCACTATGTTAGTGACCATGACCCAATCACGTCTCACTCTCATTAGATCCCAATCAAGATGATCGATAATGTTGTTCTAAGAATGAATACATCACCTCCATAATATGATAACATTTTCTTGTTATGCATGATAGATCGAATTCTGGTATGGATTGAAATATGGTATTTTAAATAGGGAAGAAAATTTATCGATAACTATGAATGGGAATACTAGTTATACTATTCATCTGGTGAGTTTTTAGAGGATCTCAAATGTGTAGTTAATTATGAAGTATTGTGGACTTCTCAATTTCATGCGTATCATCCCCCAAAAATCATGTATAAATTATTGAGAAGGTGTTCTTAAAAAACAAACTCATTTGATCTTCATTATGAGGAGGTCGACGCCCGCTTGTGGCGCCTCTATCATATAAACAAAAACACCATTTGGTGGTCGGTAAATTTATGATGACGTTTTCAAATAATAAAATTTATGTGATCAACCAGTGTATTTGTCAGAAATATTTTGGCCACTATTGGATGTCGTGTAAGGGTAATAGTGAATCAAGATTTTCACTAATTTTTTATCATTAATATGGTGGTTTGGAATTTTTCTGAATTATCCTATGATGTGGAATTCATGGTGAGTTAGATAGTTCCTTGAGTCAATTTATCTTGGGAATGAAGGAATATACAAGGTACTCCTGGAGGCAATATAGTTTTTACCACGAGGTTATAGTGTGCACTATCACACCCATTAGGTCATGTTAGATTGGTTTATTGATGAATTTCATTATTCATGACTATTTCCAATTCATCAAACTCACCGATGGTTAATCCCGGAACCTATTCCATGAAATTGATTCTATCAAGGGGGAATAACATCAATCTTGATGTCCCAATTCTTGTGAAAATCACAAGAAAATTAGGCATATCAGTAATAGGAATGCCCCTGTGCATTTGTGGGGCCCATTTCACTTTCACTATGTGAGGATTACAATACACATGGGGGTTGGATATTACCTCAACTCCATATGTACTACTATAAAATTCATGAAATCCATACCAAAAAATTTTGTGATCCACCCCCTTCATTTGTTTCATTTTAGGTTATTCATATGGGTGAGGTTGTTAAATCATTTAATCTTCCTACCATTCTCTCATATTATAAGGATAATTGATGATGAAAACCTAGTAAAAACTGATTTGAGGTCACACCCCCAGACCTTTTGAGATGGGGTAGTTGGGGTGTGCATTGTTGATAAATTTTGTTTTGATCTATACAACCCATACTGTTTTTCCTAATAATCATTTTAGATCATAAAACTAACTTCAAGAGTATAAACTATGGTATTCCATGATATCCACAACATGGATCTTAGAAAATATTTTCATATGTTTTCCTTTATTTTTAAAGGGGATATAATATGGTTACCTTCAATTGATACTCCTTTGGAATTCCTATAGAATAATGTTTAGAGTCAGAAGAGTTACTACTATGAGAAAATACAGAGAAGGATAGAGGACCATAAGAATTATAAAGATTATTTCATTCAACATATCATATTGGAGAATGTTGTGATAGGTGTATAATGGAAATATGGATGTTTCATGTATATGTGTACATTAGTAGTGGTGGATCTTGGAGATCCTTTTCAATTGTGAGGTGTAGCTCATGGGTGAAGATAATGGCAGGCTAGTGATTCACAAGAAATAAAATTTAAAAGAGTGTAAATATTCTAGTGAATCATCAACAGAATCCATATTGGATATAGGAAATAATCAATACCATAGAATATAGATTACCGATGATGTGGGTTTCCCTATGGAATATGTGTTTCGAGACAGCTTTTAGTGGATCACATCCTCTTGGGGGGCATGAAAGAAACTAAAAAGGGTTTGGGTAATACTTCTTGGACTATTAAATTATATGGTAAACATATTAGATCAATATAACGAGGCCATATAATACCTACAGGATATGTAGAATGTAATCCATTCATGTGGCATGGAACAACACCTGACTGATCTGGTTAGAATGCTGCTAGATATTCCCTCTCTTAGAAATATTATGGATAGTGGATTGGATGAAGGCATAGCCAAAGGTGAAATCTGATAATCAGTATTCCTAGGAAATTTATTCCCATTAGGAAACCCATAGAGGGAAATCACCACAATTTATGAGGCAAGTACCCTAGTTTCATATTTAAAAGATTTTTATTAGACCATATTCTTTATTTACAAATTTTATTTGTGAAACATCCCAGGTAAATAAAGAATAAATCATTTTCATATTTATTAATATTTACGAATTAAATATTAATTTTACTTTAATGAGACTTCTATGTTCGATAGCATACCCGATACGCAACAAAGAGTTCCATTGAAATCTTACGTTGCACACAGGTAATAAAATAATATCATTTTAAATAGTAGTTAACACAAAGCCGTTGTATTGGCGGGAATGGATAGAAATAACTAAAATATGATTTTATATGTTTTTAAATGTTTTTACATTTATCCAATAAAAGAAAAGGCTTAAAATATGAAAATAATTCAATTTTCGGCATGTATACCCTAATTTTCACTAAAGGTCCACTTATCGCCTTTTGATGGAGAACCGTCAATAAATATAGTTTTGGTCACTCTTATACATTTTATTGGACCAAATAAAATTCTTCTTTAGAATCAGGACATCAAAATTTACTTTGTGTAAATTTTCTGTATTTTTCGGATAAAGATCATTTTTTCATGAATAGTGAACAATATTGTACTTTAATTCAAAACCTCTTTTTAATATATTTTATTTATATGATTAGATTATCATTTGAATTGGTTTTAAAGTGAAATTAGAATATATTTTTACCATTTAATCCAATAGTGGTCATTGGAATTAATTTCACTTTGAAATCAGACTTAAACTAGTGTCAATCTTTTGATAATTTTTGTTTCATAAAAACACGCTATTTGTTTTGACAGTGGGAATTAATTATTAAATTAATTAATGAAACTTATATGTTTTGAATTTTTTAAAATAGACTTCATTTTTGAATTCAGAATATCAAATATAGCTTAGGGTGAATTTTTGGTATTTTTCTGAAAAACTTCAATTTTTGATGAATAGTGAAACCACTAAGTGGTACAAAAAGAAACTGATTTTTCGTTTAAATGAAATTTTACAACCTCTGTGTTTTGATTTTCAAAAATCCGACATACATGGTTGTCATTAAGATGTAAAATGTGGTTCAATGGGATTAAAATAATATTTTGGTGAATAGTAACTTTTAAGTTTTTAATCGCGATTAGATGTAATTAGTGTAGTTTAAGGTAAAAATAATGTTTTAATAATATAAAATGAACATGACACATGTCATGCCCTTATTGGATGTGTCATGGCAGACCAAGAAAATCCATGGGTCAACTTGGGGACCCCATGGAGCCACTTTGGTAGAAATATGACATTAAAAACTTTTTATTTAATGTTAAAATTAAAATGTCACAAACATGATATGTTTTACTAAAACAATTTTTAAGTGGGATTATAAAAGTCATATTTTTTACTATAAATATTCATTAGAAATCTAAAATGATTTAATACATCATGATATTTTTTTTAATAATTTTATGACATTAAATATATTAAATTATTTATGACACCATGATGATGCAGCGATTACCACATTATTTAACGATTTAAATAAAGTGAGAATATAATGTAAAATATAAGACCTACACTAGTCAAAAACCTATCGGATGGGTGGATTTAGAACCCTTATCACCTTATACTCGAATTATATCAACGTGGGACCTTTTTAAATCCAAAACACATTTTAAAATAACGTAACATTTCTTTACTTTCCAAGAGTGCCTCTCCTCTCCTCTTATAAAAGGCCCCCACCTCTACCACCTTACCCACACTTCCAAAGCCTTTGGCTCGGCCCAACCCTGCCCATTTTATCTCTACACATCCATATATAACTCCTGGAAGCCTCAATTTGGGTATAAGTCTTCCCAAAGAATCATTTGAGCTCAAATCTAAGAGAGTTACCTGATTTTAAGGTAATGTCTTCACTTGTGTTCTTTTGTTTTATTTTGCTTCTCCAACCCCCTAAACTATTTTTATTCATTTCTTTTTTTAACAAATATAGTATCTTCAATATACTAGGATTCTTTTATAAGAATAATTTGTTCTACACATACACACACCTTCATCTAATGGTTAAAGAACATACTGTTTCTTTGGATGGTGAATTTCTGCCTCACGAAATGATGATTGTTCAAAACTCATATCACACCTTCAAAGGTGGACAATAAGATGTCACTATATTTATATATGATATATAATATGTTTATGTTTTACTTAAGCTTCTTTATTTTTCATTTATGGAAATCCTTTATGGTTTCCATTATTGTTAAACGTGATATCTTCATTTTAGGAAGTGCGGACTTCCGCCGCCTCAAAGTGATTTGATTCGTTAACACCATATGTGGTACGTATAAAGGATAAATATAATGATATTATATATGTTACCATACTGGAATTATAATACTATTATGTATCATTATGTTCTAATTCCATTAAATATTAAATATAAATTGAAGTAGCGTTCATGCGTACGTACGGCTTACCATCTCCATGAATGGTGCATTTCATTTCTTACCTCTAAATGAATATATAATATTATAATTACATGTATATGCTGGATATATATTATATATATGATATCAAAATCATGAATATCATTTGGGATATAATTAACCTTTGACCACACGAACAACATGTAATTCTAAGAAGTCCACTTTCGACTTAAGAACCAAATATCAATAAACCAAACATTATTAACTTAAATGATTACATAATGTTTATAACATTTCAATAAGTGATATAAAATGAATAATTAACATGAAAAAGGTTCTTAAGAAAGTATAAATTAACTCAAGTTTATTATTCAGGAGATTAAATAATGATCGAGTCAAGTCGGACCGGAGGTAAGGGACTTCGTCTCAATCTCCTTTCATTGAGGCATATTTCATTTTATACACAACTTTCTTTTATATGGTGTATAAACCCCGTTGAATTTTACTTTTACACAAAAGGAAAATTTTTCTACGAAGTCTTTTACTAAATGAAAAAAAGGAATGTTTCTTTTAATGTATGCATTGACAACGACCTTTTCTGCTGCCGCGAGTATTATTTGATCTTTGCCTTTCTCAACAAGCCATAATGTTTTTAAAATAAAATAAATACCATATACTCTTTTATGTATTTTGGTATTGAAAATGGTTTTGATAAAGGATTTTATTATGTCAATATATTTAAATGATATATTGTGATTGAAATGTAGAAATGTTATCATTCCTTTATATTGGTTTAATGTGTTATAATTTTAAAATGGTACTTGGAAATTTTACGGGTGATTACGTGATAAACCATACGACGGGTGGTGCCGTGAATACCAGGATCGATGGTTACATTATAACCTCCAATGCTTTGGGTATGGAAGTCGGTCGTATGGCTATTCCATTATGTGATATGTGTGGAAGTCGACCGTATGGTTATTCCATTTAAGTATGTTTATGTCCCAAGTTACCTTTATATGTTATGTGATCTTTATAAGGGTTTTATGGTAATCTTTTGGTTACAAAAGGGTAAGTATTGATCTTTTATTCAGTGAAGAGTTTTTACTACTTTATAAAGGTTAAAGTATTACTTTGATGAAGTATACACGGTTTACTTGTTGTTTTGATAAACTTATATTTTCCATTCTTTGTGTATCCCTTACTGAGCTTATTATGCTCACCCCATGTTTTTTTTGAAATCATTTTCACAGGACTTAATATGGAATAGGGTCAAGGATGGGATAAAGGGAAAGTCATGCTCTATAAAACATAGAACTAGAAATGTTTCTTGTAACGCCCTGACCCTAGTTACCCAGAGTTGGTGCATTATTACATAACATTGGCATGATCACAAGAATGATCAAATCTCGAAATACTGATTGGTTTAGTAGCCTTGGAAACACTAGATATATTCATAAGTTTTACATTACATCATAAAATGAAAAACTACTACAAGAACATAATGTCTCCATAATCCACACTCATATCCCTACATAACATCCCTGCAGTTCATTCATAATTTACTTCTTCACTTCCTGGGAAAAATAAAACATAGAAAAGGGGTGAGCTCAAATCCCAGTAAAGATAACAATATAGTGGAAACTTTCATAAATAAGAATAAACATTTAAGGCAATGTATAACTAAAACAAAATCCTTTCAAACATGAACTTTCAACATGGTATGGCATAAATAAAATGAAATAATTCCATTTACTTATTCACATGGATATTCTACTAATCGAATAATCACATGCAAAAATCAATAACCACTTTCATAATGTCGGAATGCATAATGCCAGACTATCATAACCACATAGTCAAGTCCTCGTGCCAAGACTACAAATAAGATTTTTTCAAGGCCTTGTGCCAAGACACTAGTTTGTCTCATGAGACCTACCGATGCATCGAGGAGCTATAGCGGGCTCCACCCGTCACTTACTAAGTCCAATGCATTCCCATATGAAAAGGTTTAAACATAACATAAACATTCGTATTAAAACTAGCATACGAAATGTAAATAATTTCACCATAAACTATGAATGGTATAAAAATAGCACATCCAAAGTCAAACATATCACAAAACCTTCAATACAATATAGAAGTTTTGTATCATAATAAATCAACTTCAAATAATCTTAAAATCCATCAAAGGATGTTGACATAGATGAAATCAATATTCTTTTTAAAGAAATATCTCCTTTTAATTTGAAATCATTTAAGATCCATATAAAATAAAACATTTTCTTTGAAAATAATCTTATAAGCTTGTAAGGGAAGCTTTGAAGATTTTATAACGGCGAAAAATAGCCGCACCCTCCGTATAAGTTAAAAAAACATTCTTACCTTAATTCTGTCGAAAAGGTTAAAAAGGTCCTTGTTTTGAAAACGACCGAAAGATTCCTTTATAAACCACTTTTAAAAGTCAAAAAGGGTATAAATGACTTTAACTCATATTCTAGTAAATAGTAAAAATGTTTTGAAATACATTTTTAAGAAACATGGATGTGGATGATAAAGAGATCCCAGTAGATTATTACGTATAAACATCCTCGGATAATGAAGAGATTGTGAAATAACCCTTACCTTGTACTTTTCCTTGGTTGGGGTAGGTTAACATCCTGTATAATGGTGAAATAATTGTTATTAAATTATACAATAATCATATACATTAATATGATATCATATATGATCTTTTAATATTGATTTGATAATAATATCTTAGTATTATCGTTGTTTCAGGTGTTAACTTACTTGTTTTCTTTTATATGTTTTGTTACGTAAGACATGTTTGTAAAGGATAGGTTTTATATTATTCATATCCAGAATGATATCAAGTCCTTAAACATCATTTTTTAAATCATCAAATGATAATTATACTTGAATGGATACGATGGAGAATGAATCTCATCGCGTTCGTGGAGACGGTAGACCATACGTACGCACGAGCGACAATATCATTCTTTTGATATTAAAATAATATATAAATGGATGGTATATCATATATACAGAATCCTTAACATGTTATATTTATTATTTACATGAGTTACACATCATTATTATACCCATCCAAATAATATTATATTGAATAACAATTACACCACGACGTGGAGACGGTAAGCCGTACGTACGCACGTATGGTGACATGTTATTCAAAGGGTGGATAGAATACTGAATATGGTTGTACCATATTTATAATAACATCACAGTATATATATGATACTGTATTTATTATTTTAGAATGGTAACAACAAATGAAGAAGAAGTGGAAGAAGAAATGAACATAGAAAAGGGTGGTGAAATCATTACCTCTTCTTCGGGTTCTTCCTTTTGATTTGATCAAAAGGGCTCCTTAGGTTGGCTTTCTGATCAAACTAAGGCCCC
This sequence comes from Viscum album, assembly GCA_963277665.1. NCBI lineage: Eukaryota > Viridiplantae > Streptophyta > Magnoliopsida > Santalales > Viscaceae > Viscum > Viscum album. The sequence goes on from OY728152.1 coordinate 719,509,601, forward strand.
TAGGTTGTATTGAGGGAAGTTTGGAGAGTATTTGGGCAGAGTTTGGCCGAACCAAAAGGCTTTGAAGGTGTGAAAAAATGAGAAGGAGGAGTGCCCTTTTATAAGAGGGGTGAGGGGCACCTTTGGAAAAGATAGAAATATTAATTTATAATAAATTCATATTAGGTTTATAATGGATCCAAAGTTGATTATTCAAAGTTTAAGGTGGGGATGGGTCGTAAACAACTCAACCAATAGAATTTAGACAGGTTTGGGTACTTATATTAACCTTATCTTTAAGTATTAACTCTAAGTTAATTAGTTTCACCTTTACAATGTCTCTTTGTATTTTTATATAATATGGTTAATAAACTTACTACATACATCAAAGAGACCCCCAAGTGGTTCATTAATTATGAACCTATCTTGATATAAGTCTCTTGGCCGATCCTTAGATTTTTAGGAATTTAATATCAATTAATAATATAATATTTGTTTTAAGAACTCTTTTATGTCAATTTTGACACTATTCAATAGTTGTTTTTTGTGAAACTCATAACAGATTTATTACTTCGAAAAAAGTAAATTAAATCAATACTAATATATCATATTATCCTAGAAAATTAGTTTAATTCATTAAAAGTTTCATATTATATTTATTTGGGTATTTATAATATCAATTATTTTAATTTTTCACTATTATAGTAATTACTGCATCATCATTGTGTCATAAATAAAATAAATTATTTAAGGTCTAAAAATTATAAATAAAGTATCATTATGTAGGAAATCTTTTTATCTTTCTAATGAATATTTATAATCTAAAATCAAACATATATAACCCTATGTAACAATTGTTTTTCTTAAAGATATATGCTTGTGTCATTTTTGTATTCATTTTAACTTAATTAAAATAAAGTGTCATTATCACTTACAAGTGGATCCATGGGGTCCCAAAATCGACCCAAAGATGTCCATGGTCGACCATATATCAACCAATAGGGTTAAGACACGTTTTGGGGTAATTTAGTATTATTATAATATTATTTTTTAACCCTTATTTACCGGATTTACCCTTAACCATGGTAATTAAAATATTTACCGCAGTAATTATTCAAAATGTATAAAAATAAAAGTTACCTATTTACACAATTTGAACATCCTGATTCCAAATATGGAATGAATTTTACTAAATTCAAAACACAGAAGTGGCAGAAATTAATTTAAAATTAATTCCCACTGTCATAACAAAAAGCATGTTTTTAAGAGATAATAACTATCAAAAGATTGACACTTGTTTATGTTAGGTTTAATTGTAAAATTATGTCCAATGACCAAAATTATATTAAATGGTAAAAATATATTCTAAATATACTTTAAATCTACTAAAATTCATAATTTATCACTATTAATTACTTTGATTAAAAAAGTTGTTTTTAATTAAAATTTAGTAATTTTCACTATTCATCAAAATATGAAAGTTATCCGAAAAGTACCAAAATTTCACCTTAGGCTAAATTAGATATTACGAATCCAAAAATGAATTCCATTGTTAAATATAAAATATATATAATTTTAAAAATTAGATATTACTATTCATAACGGCTAGTTTGATTGGTTGTTAGAACTCGATGTTGCGTACAACACACGCTATCGCATTATTCAAAGAGAAGCGTACCGTAGAACCTTGGGGTGTTACATTCTCCCCTCCTTAAAATAATTTCATCCTCGAAATTTCTAGAATACTATCACATGAAAAGACTCGGGTGGTTCTTCATCATAAGTCCCTCGGATTCCCACGTTGCCTCTTCCATCTTATGGTTTCTCCACAAATATTTTACCAGACGTGTCGTCCGGTTTCTCAGTACTTGTTCTCTCGTATCAAGAATCCTGACGGGCTCTTCACAATAGGAAAGATCGGGTTCCAGTTCTAATTCCTCATAGGTGAGTACATGCGTTGGATCAGGCATGTATTTCCTCAACAGAGATACGTGGAACACATCGTGAACTTTGGAGAGACTTGGCGGCATTGCCAATCGGTAAGCTACAACCCCAATTCGTTCTAGAATTTTGAAAGGTCCGATGTACCTGGGACTCAATTTACCTTTCTTACCAAAACGTATGACTCCCTTCCACGGAGATACCTTCAGGAAAACATGATCACCGACTTGAAATTCCAAATCCTTCCTTCGATTATCGGCATAGCTCTTCTGCCTACTTTGAGCTGCTTTGATGTGATTTTGGATTACTTTCACCTTTTCCACCGTTTCCTCCACTAGTTCTGGGCCTACAAGTTTTATCTCACCAACGTCATCCCAACAGGTTGGTGTACGACATCTCTTTCCGTATAACGCTTCATATGGTTCCATCTGAATACTCGAATGGAAGCTATTGTTATAGGAAAATTCTACCAGTGGTAAATATTGATCCCACATACCCTGAAAGTCAAGTGTGCAAGATCTCAACATGTCTTCTAAGGTCTGAATAGTCCGTTCTGATTGTCCATCTGTCTGAGGGTGGTAAGCAGTGCTCAAATGAAGTTCAGTATCCAGGGATTTCTGAAGACTTTTCCAAAATCTTGAAGTAAAATGGGGATCACGATCAGAAACAATTGATAAGGGTACTCCATGAAGTCTCACAACTTCATTAATATATAGTCTTGCTAGACGTTCCAGGGGCAGATCTTCTCTTATAGCAAGAAAATGTGCTGACTTGGTAAGGAGATCAACAATAACCCATATTGCGTCATTCCTTCTACGAGTCTTTGGTAGCCCCATGACAAAGTCCATCGTAATATTGTCCCATTTCCACTCCGGTATGGGAAGAGGTTGCATGACTCCTCGAGGCTGTTGCCTTCCAGCTTTCACTTGTTGACAAACCATACATCTTGACACAAAATCATAAATCTCCTTCTTCATGTTGTCCCACCAAAAATGTTCCCTCAAATCTCTATACAATTTTGTGCTCCCAGGGTGTATAGAGAAATTGGAACTATGAGCATCATCCAGCAATTCCCTTGTTAGATCAGGTAAATCGGGAACACAAAGTCTTTTCCCGAATTTCAAAATTCCATCTTCATACACAAAGTCTCTCAATCTCCCATCATTCACAGCATTAATCTTCTTTTGGAATTCTTCATCATCGGTCTGAGAACTCTTAATCCATTCTAGTAAAGATGGTTTGGCAACCATTTGAAAAAGCATTGATGTTTCACCTTCCCTGGTTATTCCCATGTACATCTTCACTAGATCCATGAAAATTGGATCCCTTTCAATTCTCATATTGTTCAAAACTCCATGGTCTTTTCTACTCAAAGCATCTGTCACCTTTTTTGCCTTCCCCGGGTGGTAGTGTATCGTACAATCATAATCCTTGAGTAATTCAAGCCATCTCCTTTGCCTCATGTTGAGTTCTTTTTGTGAGAAAATATACTTCAAACTCTTGTGATCAGTATAAATCTCACATTTTTCACTATAGAGGTAGTGCCTCCATATATTCAAAGCAAAGATCACAGCTGCTAACTCGAGATCATGAGTAGGATAGTTTTGTTCATGAATTTTCAACTATCGTGATGCATAGGCAATAACTCTATCATTCTGCATATGGACACAACCAAGTCCTTTCTTTGATGCATCACTATAAATAACGAACCCATCTTTCCCCGATGGTAGAGTCAATATAGGAGCATTGACTAATCTTTACTTCAGTTCTTCAAAACATTATTCACACTCTTTTGTCCAAACAAATTTAACCCCTTTACGTGTGAGCTTCGTTAATGGGTTAGCCAATCGGGCAAAATTCTGGACGAAATGTCGATAATAACCTGCCAAACCAATAAAACTGCGTACCTCAGTTATACTCGTAGGTGCTGGCCATTCTTGGATTGCCTTGGTCTTAGAAGGATCAATAGAGATTCCATATTTAGAGATAATATGGCCAAAAAAAGAAATCTCATGAAGCCAGAATTCACACTTGCTAAACTTCCCATATAATTCATGCCTCCTCAGAGTCTTCAAGATAATGCGCAAGTGATTTTCATGATCTTCGTAGGTTTTGGAGTATACCAAGATATCATCAATAAATACCACCACAAATTCATCGAGATACTCCTTGAAAACTCTATTCATCAGATCCATGAATACATAGGGTGCATTAGTCAATCCAAACGGCATTACAGTAAACTCGTAATGCCCGTACCTGGTTCGAAATGCTGTCTTCGGAATGTCTTCCTTCTTCACACACAACTGATGGTATCCAGATCGAAGGTCAATCTTTGAAAAGTATTGAGCTCCATGCAGTTGGTCAAATAAATCATCAATACGAGGTAGGGGATACTTGTTATTTATCGTTATAGCATTGATCTCCCTGTAGTCGATACATAACCACATAGATCCATCTTTCTTTTTAACAAAAAGAACAGGGGATCCCCATGGAGAAACACTAGGGTGAATAAATCCCTTATTACTCAATTCCTCTAGTTGTTTCTTTAGTTCGACTAACTCTACAGTGGCCATTCTATAAGGGGTCTTCGATGTAGGCCTTGATCTAGGAATCAAATCAATGGAAAACTCAACTTCTCGTTCTGGAGGATGTCCAGGTAAATCTTCCGGAAATACATCTACAAATTCTTTCACAACAGGTACATCCTCTATTTGAACATTCCTTTCCTCACCGATAGTTATTTCATTCTCTTCCTCCCCAATAATTGAATTAAGTTGAGCTACTGGGGGTGGATCTAAATAAGAATTAGGTGGTGACGATTCTGCTCTAAAGATAAGGTATTCCTTATCATTATCATCAAGAATCGTAAACTCTTTCTTCTTACAATAAATCTTCACATCATAGTCCGAAAGACAGTCCATACCGAGGATTATATCAAACTCAATCATAGGTATGACGATGAGATCAGCAGATAAAGAAAATTTATGTCCTCTAATGGGGACTGATTCACAAAACTTTTTTGCAATGATACTTCCCTTAGGAGTTTTAACTGACAACTCCCTTATTAAATCAAATTGGAAATATCTAATTTTCTTTCCAAACTGGGAAGATATGAAACAATGCGACGATCCAGAGTCAAATAATGCATTTGCTAAACTTGAGGAAACCATTAAATTACCTGCCACCACGTCTTTTGGAGCTTCTACCTCTGCAGTAGTGATAGCATAAGCCTGGCCTTGATCCCTTGGCCTTTTCTGAGGTAAGTTCTCCTGACGCTTAGGACATTCATTCACATAATGTCCCATCTCCATGCAATTGTAGCACTGAACATTGGTGGCTTCCTTCTTCCCTTTGCAATCACGAGCTTGGTGGCCTTTTTCACCACACTTGTAACAGACTCCCATTCCCTTCAAGCAAGCACCGAGGTGTTTCTTACCACATTTACCACATGATGGATATTCAACCTTTCCATTCTTCCCCTTATTTCCAATCCCAGATTTATTAGCAGGCCTCTTTTTCTCTTGCTTTGCTTTAAATTCATAAGACTTAGAGAATTCCTTTTCGGTCTTGATAGCACATGAGACAATGTCTTCGTACTATGAAAAGGATTGTGAGACTAACGCTCGATGGAGAAATGGTTTTAACCCATCAAAGAAACGATCAATATTACTTCTTGGGTTGCGAATATAATCTCCAGAATACCTCGCTATCCTTGTAAAGTTAGCCTCATACTTTGTGACATTCTCATCCTCCTTTTGTCTCAGACTCAGAAATTGCCTTTCCATATCTGCTCGATGTCGTGAGGAAAGTATTTTTCTAAAAACAGATCTTTGAACTCCCTCCATTCCATATTTGACACTTCATCATCTTCCTTCATGTTTTGAATCAATGACCACCATTGATCAGCATCTCCAGTGAGGCGGTAAACTGCCATGATAACTTTTTCCCTTTCACTGCTCCCCAAAGCCTGAAATATTTTCTCTAGGGAATTTATCCACTGCTCAGCTACTAAGGGATTTGTATTCCCATTGAACGTTGGTGTTTTTTGCCTCATGAATCGATCTAACATTGATCCTCCATGCTGCTGATCAGGGTGCTCCATACGGGTAAGGTTATTATTCATAAACTGAGTAAGTTGTCCCAGTATGGTGATTAGCTGATCGACTCCAGTTGCATCACCAGCTCCACTATAATTATCTTGAGCAGGAGGAAAATCCCTACATGGAGTGCGTGCATTGAGATAGTTTCCATTTCTTCCACTAGGTGCCATTTCTAAACAATGGCATAAACTAGATCAGTTTATGAATCAAAATACATAATCCCATACTTATAAAACACTTAACATAAATTGAACTATTTATGGATATAATCCATAATAATAAAAATGTCTCCTTTGGGGATGTATATACTCATAAACCCTTCATAATGGTTTGTAAAGAAAATGAGAATTATCCTAAGCATATCCCCCGGGAGTGTCGTAACCAAGAGTGCAACAAGGCCCGTTGTCGTGCACCAGTTCCCGTTTGAGTCTAGCTCAAAGCGGTGTTTTCCGGTTTTACCCCTAGGTACATTTGTGCCAGAGGCGCCTCTACTTGCTCGTATCTAGACAGGGATGTATTGCTTGGAACTCTCACAAAATCCCTACAATACCAAAATTCTAGGAAGTTCATCTACACTAATCTTCAAAGTTCATCTTAGGTCTGCGTGCTCTAATCAGAGTTTATCTAAATCTAGCTTCCAAGGTTTGTACTAAACTTCCTCTGATACCAACTGTAATGCCCCAACCCTAGTTACCCAGAGTCGGTGCATTATTACATAACATTGGCATGATCACAAGAAAGATCCAATCTCGAAAGACCGATTGGTTTATTAGCCTTGGAAACACTAGATATATTCATAAGTTTTACATTACATCATAAAATGAAAAACTACTACAAAAACATAATGTCTCCATAATCCACACTCATATCCCCACATAACATCCCTGCAGGTCATTCATAATTTACTTCTTCACTTCCTGGGAAAAATAAAACATAGAAAAGGGGTGAGCTCAAATGCCCAGTAAGGATAACAATATAACGGAAACTTTCATAAATAAGAATAAACATTTAAGGCAATGTATAACTAAAACAAAAGCCTTTCAAACATGAAATTTCAACATGGTATGGCATAAATAAAATGAAATAATTCCATTTACTTATTCACAAGTATATTCTAATAATCGAATAATCACATGCAAAAATAAATAACCACTTTCATAATGTTGGAATGCATAATTCCAGACTATCATAACCACATAGTCAAGGCCTCGTGCCAAGACTACAAATAAGATTTTGTCAAGGCCTTATGCCAAGACACTAGTTTGTCTCATGAGACCTACCGATGTATCAAGGAGCTATAGCGGGCTCCACCCATCACATACTAAGTCCAATGCATTCCCATATGAAAAGGTTTAAACATAACAAAAACATTCGTATTAAAACTACAATACGAAATGTAAATAATTTCACCATAAACTATGAATGGTATAAAAATAGCACATCCACAGTCAAACATATCACAAAACCTTCAATACAATATATAAGTTTTGTATCATAATAAATCAACTTCAAATAATCTTAAAATCCATCAAAGGATGTTGACATAGATGAAATAAATATTCTTTTTAAAGAAATATCTCCTTTTAATTTGAAATCATTTAAGATCCATATAAAATAAAACATTTTATTTGAAAATATTCTTATAAGCTTGTAAGGGAAGCTTTGAAGATTTTATAACGGCGGAAAATATCCGCACCCGCCGTATAAGTTAAAAAAACATTCTTACCTTCATTCTGTCGAAAAGGTTAAAAAGGACCTTGTTTTGAAAACGACCGAAAGATTCCTTTATAAACCACTTATAAAAGTCAAAAAGGGTATAAATGACTTTAACTCATATTCTATTAAATAGTAAAAATGTTTTGAAATACATTTTTAAGAAACATGGATGTGGATGATAAAGAGATCCCAGTAGATTATTACGTATAAACATCCTCGGATAATGAAGAGATTGTGAAATAACCCTTACCTTGTACTTTTCCTTGGTTGGGGTAGGTTAACCTCCTATATAATGGTGAAATAATTGTTATCAAATTATACAATAATCATATACATTAATATGATATCATATATGATCTTTTAATATTGATTTGATAATAATATCTTAGTATTATCGTTGTTTCAGGTGTTAACTTACTTGTTTTCTTTTATTGGTTTTGTTACGTAAGACTTGTTTGTAAAGGATAGGTTTTATATTATTCATATCCAGAATGATATCAAGTCCTTAAACATCATTTTTTAAATCATCAAATTATAATTATACTTGAATGGATACGATGGAGAATGAATCTCATCGCGTTCGTGGAGACGGTAGTCCGTACGTACGCACGAGCGACAATATCAGTCTTTTGATGTTAAAATAATACATAAATGGATGGTATATCATATATACAGAATCCTTAACATGTTATATTTATTATTTACATGAGTTACACATCATTATTATACCCATACAAATAATATTATATTGAATAACAATTACACCACGACGTGGAGACGGTAAGCCGTACGTACGCACGTATGGTGACATGTTATTCAAAGGGTGGATAGAATAATGAATATGGTTGTACCATATTTATAATAAAATCACAGAATATATATGATACTGGAATTATTATTTTAGAATGGTAAAAACAAAGGAAGAAGAAGTGGAAGAAGAAATGAACTTAGAAAAGGGTGGTGAAATCATTACCTCTTCTTCGGGTTCTTCCTTTTGATTTGATCCAAAGGGCTCCTTAGGTTGGCTTTCTGATCAAACTAAGGCCCCTAGGTTGTAGTGATGGAATTTGGGAGAGTATTTGTGCAGAGTTTGGCCGAACCAAAAGGCTTTGAAGGTGTGAATAAATGAGAAGGAGGAGTGCCCTTTTATAAGAGGGGTGAGGGGAACCTTTGGAATAGCTAGAAATATTAATTTATAATAAATTCATATTCGGTTTCTAATGCATCCAAAGTTTATTATTAAAAGGTTAAGGTGGGGATGGGTCGAAAACAACTCAACCAATAGAATTTAGACAGGTTTGGGTACTTATATTAACCTTATCTTTAAGTATTAACTCTAAGTTAATTAGTTTCATCTTTACAATGTCTCTTTGTATTTTTATATAATATGGTTAATAAACTTACTACATACATCCAAGCGACCCCCAAGTGGTCCATTAATGATGAAACTATCATGATATAAGTCTCTTGCCCGAACCTTATATTTTTAGGAATTTAATATCAATTAATAATATAATATTTGTTTTAAGAACTCTTTTATGACAATTTTGACACTATTCAATAGTTGATTTTTGTGAAACTCATAACAGATTTATTACTTCTAAAAAAGTCAATTAAATCAATACTAATATATCATATTATCCTATAAAATTAGTTTAATTCATTAATAGTTTCATATTATATTTATTTGGGTATTTATAATATCAATTATTTTAATTTTTCACTATTATAGTAATTACTGCATCATCATTGTGTCATAAATAAAATAACTTATATAATGTCTAAAAATTATAAATAAAATATCATGATGTAGGAAATATTGTTATCTTTCTAATTAATATTTATAATCTAAAATCCAACATATATAACCCTATGTAACAATTGTTTTTCTAAAAGATATATGCTTCTGTCATTTTTGTATTTATTTTAACTTAATTAAAATAAAGTGTCATTATGACTTACAAGTGGATCCATGGGGTCCCAAAATCGACCCAAAGACGTCCAAGGTCGACCATGTATCAACCAATAGGGTTAAGACACGTTTTAGGGTAATTTAGTATTATTATAATATTATTTTTTAACCCTTATTTACCGGATTTACCCTTAACCATGGTAAATAAAATATTTACCGCAGTAATTATTCAAAATGTCTAAAAATAAAAGTTACATATTTACACAATTTGAACATCCTGATTCCAAATATGGAATCCATTTTTCTAAATTCAAAATACAGAAGTGGCAGAAATTAATTTAAAATTAATTCCCGCTGTCAAAACAAAAAGTGTGTTTTTAAGAGATAGTAACTATCAAAAGATTGACACTTGTTTATGTTCGGTTTAATTGTAAAATTATGTCCAATGACCAACATTATATTAAATGGTAAAAATGTATTCTAAATATACTTTTAAACTACTAAAATTCATAATTTATCACTATTAATTATTTTTATTAAAAAATTTGTTTTTAATTAAAATTTTGTAATTTTCACTATTCATCAAAATATGAAAGTTATCCAAAAAGTACAAAAATTTCACCTTAGGCTAAATTAGATATTCCAAATCCAAAAATGAAGTCCATTTTGAAATATAATATATATATAATTTTAAAAAGTACTTATTACTATTCATAACGGCTAGTTTGATTGGTTGTTAGAACTCGGTGTTGCGTACAACACACGCTATCGCATTATTTAAAGAGAAGCGTACCGTAGAAGCTTGGGGTGTTACATTTCTTTTTAAGAGTTTTTATTCTATGGAAACTTCGTAGAAGTGTCTACTTTGTAATCTTTTGAGATGTAATAGTTATTTCCTAATTCTCTAAAACTCTAAACCTGAAAAGATCGTCAATGTGAATTATTCATTTAATTCAATATTAAGTATGGTTTAAGGACAGGGCCTTATAGTTGGTATCAGAGGTCGGTTTAGACAACTTTAGGAGTTAGAAAATTGTTAAACTATAAATTAATTTATGGTATGACTGAAACGATATAGCATTTAAAGATTACCATGTTGCTTCGCCTAATATATTTCTGTGTTCAGAATGGTTTTCCGTAGAGGAAATAAAGCAGCTATGTTGGGACGACATCAAGAGGAAGAAAAGCTTCCAAATCAGCAACCAGAGATGGTCGGAATTGGAACTGAATAGTTTGTTGCGATGATGGCACAATAGACTCAGGCTATAAATGGTGGTGGTATCCATGCACGAGATCAGTCTGATCAACTGTAGAGGAACATGTCAGTAGTGGAACATTTCATGAGGCAACATCTCCCATCATTCAGAGGATCATCTGACCCCATGCAAGCTGAAGGGTGGATTAAATCACTAGATAAGATTTTTTATGTCATGGGGTGTTCAGAACATCAAAAGGTTAGTCTTGATGTTTACTTTTTTGAAGGAGAAGCTGATTAGTGGTGGTCGATGGTGAAAAATACCAGGGATAATGATGATATTGATGATCTTCACTGGGACAAATTCAAAGGTATGTTTCTTGAGAAATATTTTCCTAAGGTGGTTCATCTTAGGATGGAAAAAAAGTTCCTAGAATTGAGGCAGGTGGATGACTTAGTGGCTGCTTATGAAGCAAAGTTCACTCGACTGGCAAGGAATGCTCCAAACATTATATGATATCTTGATAGTAAAATCAACCATTTTTACTAAGGGTTAACGCAAAATTATCGAAGGGCTTTAGCTTCTCGTGAGTTCAAAAGTTATGAAAAACTTGTTCGATGTGCGGAGAAGTTGGAAATAGAGTTTGCCGATGATCAGGTGTTCTTTGACAAAGAACAGAATCAGAGGTCCAGTTGGCAGGAAAAGGGGAAGAATTCATCAACGATTCAAGAAGGTAAGAAAACCAAATATTCATCTAGTGAGATGTGTGGTAAAATGCATCTTGGAGAATGTTTATCCAAGTCTGGTAAGTGCTTTCAGTGTGGTAAGTCTAGTCATATTTCTTGTAACTGTAGGGAAGATGATCAAGCAGGCAATTAAAAGCCAGTGGTAAGATGTTTTATGTGTAATGAAATTGGTCATTATTCCAATGAGTGTCTAACGGAGAACTCAACTGTGGAAAAGCAGCTAGTCTACAAGCAGAAAGGGGTGGTGAAATCCTTTGCAACTACTTCAGCAGATGTTGGGCCATCGAATGAAGTAGTATCAGGTACACTGTTCATTTGTTTAGATTATGCCAATGTGTTGTTTGATTCAGGGTCTACACATTCTTTCATTTTTGAGAAGTTTTCTAGTAAATTGGAAATTCCATCTCAAGATATAAATCCTGAACTTATGGTAAAAACACCTGGAGGGAACATTGAGACAAAAAGGAATTATAAGGACCTTCCTATTATTGTGTGCGGAAAGAATCTACTAGCAAACCATATTGTTTTGCCTCTAGTAGAGTTCGATGTTATTTTGGGCATGGATTGGATTTGTGTTTATCATGCTTAGATTGACTGCAGAACTAAAATGGTTTCTCTTCAGAATGATTTTCAGTTTGTGTACAATAATGAACCCTTGATTTTGATAACATATCAGGATGTTTAGAAACTAGTAAAAGATGGAAATGAATGTTATCTTGCACATATTTTTGAAAACAAGGTAACTGTTCAGATTAATTTTGTGCCACTGGAAAATGAGTATCTTGATGTTTTTCCTGATGAGTTTCCTGGTATTATTCAGGATCGGGAAGTTGAATTTACTGTTGACTTAGTTCCTGATTCTAAGACAATTTCAAAACCCCCTTATCAAATGGCTAAAGTTAATCTTTTAGAGTTAAATAAACAGTTGCAGGAGTTATTAGATAAAGGTTTCATTCGACCTAGAACTTCACCATGGGGTGATCCTGTCTTGTTTGTTAAAAAGAAAGATGGTTTAATGAGACTTTGTATTGATTATAGAGCTTTGAATAACATTACTGTTAAGAAAAAGTATCCTTTGCCTCATATCGATGATTTGTTTGATCAGCTCCAGGGAGCTCAGTATTTTTCAATGATTGACTTGAGGTCGGGGTACCATCAGTTGAAATTAAAAGAAGAAGACGTTCTGAAGACTGCGTTTCATACTAGATATGTCCATTATGAATTTGTAGTTATGCCTTTTGGGATAACCAATGCACCTGCTATATTCAAGGACCTTATGAATAGAATTTTCCATGAGTTCTTGGATAAGCTTGTGGTTGTTTTCATTGATGATATTTTGGTGTTTTCTAAAAGTAAAGAGGAGCATGAATGTCCTTTAAGGGTTATCTTGAAAACCTTAAATGAAAAGAAATTATATGGAAAATTCAGAAAGTGTGAGTTTGGGTTACAACAAATTTCATTCCTGGGTCACATTGTTTCAAAAGATGGAATAATTGTTGATCCTACTAAAATAAATGTTTTTAAAAAATGGCCAAGACCCACAAATGTAACTGAGATCCGTAGTTTCCTTGGTTTTTCAGGTTACTACCGATGGTTTGTTGAAATTTTTTCATGGTTATCTAGTCCAATGACTAAGATAACTCGGAAGGGTGTTAAGTTTATCTAGACAAAATAATGTGATGATTGTTTTCAGGAGTTGAAAAGAAGATTGGTGAATCCTCCAGTTTTGGCACTTCCTTTTAAGAATGGTGAGTTTGTTATATACAATGATGCTTCGTTGAAGGGACTTGGTTGTGTCCTTATGCATAATGATCAGGTAATTGCATATGCTTCATGTCAGTTGAAAAATCATGACGAAAATTACCCTACACATGATTTGTAATTAGCTATTATTGTTTTTGCTCTACAAAATATGGAGGCATGATTTGTATGGAGTAAAGTGTGAAATATATACTGATCACAAAATTTTAAAGTATATATTCACTCAGAAATAATTGAACAAGAGACAGAGGAGATGGCTATAATTAATCAAGGATTATGATTGTATAATTCATTACCGTCCGAGAAAAAAAAAAGTGGCTGATGCTTTGAGTCGAAAAATTAATGCTTCATTAACCATGTTATGTTTGGAACGAGATCCTTTGGTTTTTTATTTGATTAAATTTGGCATGGAAGATGTTTGTGCAAGAAGTCCTGTTTTGTTTCAGGTATCAGTGAAATATTCTCTATCAGATAGAATCAAGAAAGCACAGAAGCAAGATAGTGAGTTGCAGAAAATGGTAGAGCTGGTTCATAAGGGTAAGTTTCCTGAATTCAACATTGATAATGATTGTGTTTTTATATTTGGGAAGAGATTGTGTGTGCCTTGTGATTCATAGTTGAAGAGAGAGTTGTTATTTGAAGCTCATAGTTCTCCGTTTTCAGTTCATCATAGTAGTACTAAGATGTACAAATATGTACGAGAGTATTACTAGTGGGATGGAATGAAAAGATATATTACTGATTTTACTGTGAAGTGTTTGAATTGTCAGCAGGTTAAAGCAGAGAGACAGTTACCGAAAGAGATGCTTCTTCCTTTACCAATGCCAGAGTGGAAATGGTAAAATATATCCATGGACTTTGTTGTGGGAATACCGAAGACATCTAGAGGTAATAACACAATCTGGGTTATTGTTGATCCCTTAACTAAATCTGCTCATTTCCTTCCTATTCGAGATACATTCTCTCTAGATCAACTTTCTCGATTGTATCTTAAAGAGACAGTTAGGTTGCATGGAGTTCCCCTCTCCATTGTATTAGATCGTGATCCCAGGTTTACTTCTAACTTTTGGAAAGTCCTTCAGAAGTCGTTGGTACTGAATTAAATTTTAGTACATCTTTTCATCCTCAATCAGATGGGCAGTCAGAACGAACAATTCAGACCTTGGAGGATATGCTATGAGCTTGTTCGATGGATTATCAGGGATGTTGGGACCAACATCTTCCTTTGGTTGAGTTTTCTTATAATAACAGTTTTCATTCTAGTATACAGATGGCACCATTTGAGGCATTATATGGGAAGCAGTGTCGAACTCTGGCTTTTTGGGATGAAGTAGGTGAAAGGAAGCTGATGGGACCAGAATTGGTAGAAGAGATGGCAGAAAATGTTCAGTTGATTCAGAAACACATGAGAACAGCTCAGAGCAGACAGAAATGTTTTGCAGATAACCGGAAGAAGGATCTATCTCTTGAGGTAGGTGATCATGTTTTTATCAAGGTTTCTCAATGGAAAAGTGTGATGAGATTTGGTAAGAAAGGAAACATGAGTCAATGGTTCATTGGACCATATGAAATTCTGGAGAAAGTTGGATTGGTTTCTTACCGAGTGGCTTTACCTCCGAGTTTATCTCAAGTACACAAAGTTTTTCAAGTTTCGATGTTGAGAAAATATATGCCAGATCCATCTCATGTTTTGAGCCCCGAGGTAGTTCAGTTGGAAGAGAATATCTCTTATAAAGAAAAACTAGTCCAGATTCTTGACTGAAGAGAGCAAGTGTTGTGAAATAAGGTAATTCACAAGGTAATGGTTTTGTGGAAAAACCATATGGTTGAAGAGGCAACGTGGGAATCTGAAAATGCTGTGAGGGATAAATACCCCCACCTATTTAGATAAGTGAATAAAATTGCAAGGACGCAATTACCAAAAGGGGGGAAGGATGTTACATCCTAGGTAAATAATGAATAATACATTTTCATAGTTATTAATATTTACGAATTAAATATTAATTTTACATTAAAGGGGTTTCTATGTTCGATATCGTACCCGATACGCAATAAAGAGTTTCATTGAAATCTTACGTTGCACACTAGTAATAAAATAATATTATTTTATATAGTAGTTAACACATTGTTGTTGTATTAGCGGGAATGGATTGAAATAACTAAAATATGATTATATATGTTTTCAAATGTTTTTACATTTATCCAATAAAAGATAAAGGCTTAAAATACGAAAAGAATTCAATTATAGGCATTTATACCCTAATTTTCACTAAAGGCCCACTTATCGCCTTTTGATGGCGAACCATCATTAAATATAGTTTTGAACACTCTAATACATTTTATTGGACCAAATAAAATTCTTCTTTATAATCGAGACATCAAAATTTACTTTGGGTAAATTTTCTGTATTTTTCCGATAAAGATCATTTTTAATGAATAGTGAAAATATTGTATTTTAATTCAAAACCACTTTTTTAATCTACTTTATTTATATGATTAGATTATCTTTTGAATTGGTTCTAATGTGAAATGAGAATATATTTTCACCATTTAATCCAATAGTGGTCGTTGGAATTAATTTCACTTCGAAATCAGACTTAAACTAGTGTCAATCTTTTGATATTTTTTGTTTCCTAAAAACACGCTATTTGTTTTGACAGCGGGAATTATTTATTAAATTAATTAATTCAACTTATATGTTTTGAATTTTGAAAAATAGACTTCATTTTTGAATTCGTAATATCAAATATAGCTTTGGGTGAATTTTTTGTATTTTTCTGAAAAACTACGATTTTTTATGAATAGTGAAACCACTAAGTGGTACTTAAAGAAACTAATTTTTTGTTTAAATGAAATTTTACCACCTCTGTGTTTTTATTTTCAAAAATCCGACATACATGGTTGTCATTAAGAAGTAAAATTTGGTTCAATGGGATTAAAATAATTTTTTGGTGAATAGTAACTTTTAAGTTTTTAATCGCGATTAGAGGTAATTAGTGTAGTTTAAGGTAAAAATAATGTTTTAATAATATTAAATGAACTTGACACATATCCTACACTTATTTGATGTGTCATGGCCTACCAAGACAATACATGGGTTAACTTGGGGACCCCATGGAGCCACTTTGGTAGGAAAATGACATTAAAAACCTTTTATTTAATGTTAAAATTAAAATGTCACAAACATGAGTTGTTTTACTAAAATAATTTTTAAATCAGGTAATGAAAGTCATATTTTGTACTATAAATATTCATTAGAAATATAAAAATATTTTCTACATAATGATATTTTTTTATAATTTTTCAACATTAAATAAATTAAATTATTTATGACACCATGATAATGTAGCGATTACCTCATTATTTAACGATTTAAATAATGTGAAAATATAATGTAAAATATAAGACCTACACTTGTCAAAAACATATTGGATGGGTGTATTTCGAACCCTTATCACCTTATCCTAGAATTATATCAATGTGGGACCTTTTAAATCTGAAACTCATTTTAAAATAAAGTAACATTTCTTTACTTTCCAAGAGTGCCCTCCTCTCCTCTTATAAAAGGCCCCCACCTCTACCACCTTACCCACACTTCCAAAGCCTTTTTATCGGCCAACCACTGCCCATATTCCCTCTCCACATCCCTCTATAACTCCTAGAAGCCTCACATTGAGCAGAAGTCTTCCCAAGGAAGCCTTTGAGCTCAAATCTAAGAGAGTTACCCGATTTTAAGGTAATGTCTTAACATGTGTTCTTTTGTTTTATTTTTCTTCTCCAACCCCCTAAACACTTTTTAATCATTTATTTTGTAACAAATCCAGTATCTTCAATATTCTAGGATGTTTTTATAATAATAATTCGATCTACACATACACACACCTTCATCTAATGGTTAAAGAACATACTGTTTCTGTGGATGGCGAATTTCTGCCTCACGAAACGATGATTGTTCAACACTCATATAACACCTTCAAAGGTGGCCATTAAGAAGTAACTATTTTTATATATAATATATAATATGTTTATGTTTTACTTAATCTTCGGTATTTTTCATTTATGGCATACCTTTATGGTTTCCATTATATGTAAACGCGATATCTTCATTTTAAGAAGTGCGGACTACCAACCCCTCAAAGTGATTTAATTCATTAACACCATATGTGGTACGTATAAAGGATAAATATAATGATGTTATATATGATACCATACTGGAATTATAATACTATTATGTATCATTATGTTTTAATTCCATTAAATATGAAATGGAAATGGAAGTAGCGTTCATGCGTACGTATGGCTTACCATCTCCATGAACAATGCATTTAATTTCTTACCTCTAAATTAATATGTAATATTATAATTACATGTATATGCTGGATATATATGATATATATGATATCCAAATCATGAATATCATTCTGGATATAATGAACCATTGACCACACAAACAACATGTAATTCAAAGAAGTTCACTTTCGACTTAAGAACCAAATATCGACAAAACCAGCATTATTAACTTAAATGATTACATAATGTTTATAACTTGTAAATAAGTGATATAAAAGGAATATTGATCTTGAAAAAGGTTCTTAAGAAAATAGATATCAACTCACGTTTATTATTCTGGAGGTTAAAGAACGATCGAGTCAAGTTGGACCCGAGGTAAGGGACTTCATCTCAATCTCCTTTCATTGGGGCATATTTCGTTTTATACACAAATTTATTTTATATGGTGTATAAACCACTTTCAATTTTACTATTACACAAAAGGAATATTTTTCTACGAAGCGTTTTACTAAACGACAAAAAGGAATGTTTCTTTTAACGTATGCGGTGACACCGACCTTTTCCGCCGCCGCGAGTATTATTTGATCTTTGGCTTCCTCAAAAATCTGTAATGTTTTTAAAATAAAATAAATAACATATACTCTTTTATGTATTTTGGAATTGAAAATGGTTTTGATAAAGGATTATATTATGTCAAAATATTTAAATGATATATTGTGATTGAAATGTGGAAATGTTATCATTCCTTTATATTTGTTTTATGTGTTATAATTTTATAATGGTACTTGGACATTTGACAGGTGGTTATGTGATAAACCATATGACGGGTGGTGATGTGAATACCAGGACGGGTGGTTACGTTATAACCTCCAATGCATTGGGTATGGAAGTCGGCCGTATGGCTATTCCATTAAGTGATATGTGTGGAAGTCAACCATATGGTTATTCCATTTAAGTATGTTTATGTCCCATGTTACCTTTATATGTTATGTGATCATTATATGGGTTTTATGGTAATATTTCGGTTACGAAAGGGTAAGTAATGATATTTTATTCAGTGAAGAGTTTTTACTACTTCATAAAGGTGAAAGTATTACTTTGATAAAGTATACATGGTTTACTTTTTGTTTTGATAAACTAACTGTTTTCATTCTTTGTGTATCCCTTACTGAGTTTTTTATGCTCACCCCAAGTTTTTTTTACATGTTTTTCACAGGACTTAATGTGGAATCGGGTCAAGGATGGGATCAAGGGAAAGTCATGTTATATAAAACATGGAACTAGACATGTTTATTTTTAAGAGTTTTTATTCTATTGAAACTTAGTAGAAGTGTCTACATTGTAATCTTTTGAGATGTAATGGTTATGTCCTAATTCTCTAAGACTCTAAACATGAAAAGGTCCTCAATGTGAATTATTCATTTAATTCATTATTATGTAAGGTTTAAGGCCAGGGCCTTATAGTTTGACTTAAAATACATGTGAAAATTGTAGGATAAGGATGGGTTCATGATAAATCTTAAACGGAAGAAATAAATCCATATCCTTAATGGGTCAGATGTAGAACCACCAAATAATGTCACAGTTGTATGTGCTAAGTCTTCCATGGATGATAATCTATATATAGTCAAAGAGGTGTCCCATATGCCCCTAGGATATGATTGTAACTCATGATGCCTCTCTCAATTTTAGGTACCCATATTCTATTTCATTTATACTATCATGTATACTCCCTCATAGTGGAACAAAGAAATATGATTCTAAGTGAACCTATAGTGGGTTTTGAATCACTAATTTAGGTGGATACTCTAGTAATGGTGGAGACTGTATTCGACGCCTCATAAAACTAACTAGTTCTATAGAATAGAATATGAGGTCCTCCATTGGAAAATTTCTAGAATTTAACGTGGTGTAACACTCAGGGTAGCATCTCACAAATTCTATCGTCACTACATTTATTCAACCATTTCTGTCATGTGTAATTAATTTCCACAACATTTTTTTAATGAACAATGAAATGGATTTTAATAACCTTTCAACCCAATGAAAGTGAAAATTGCATCGAAGAGACATCCATCTAAGATGGTAACATTGAAAATGTATCCCATATATTGGGTAGTGAACACTGGAGCTGATCCCTCATTGGGTGTGATTGATGAGGTTATGAAAATTGATCTAACCCTCAAGTGAAATATTATCAGGATGCTATTGATATCCTTACAGTAACACTATCTTTGGGTGATATTGTTATTCTTAGGATGTCATCATCTAGGGTCAGAAATTACTTGGTTGCATTTTTTTTAAACATGAAACTATAATAGATTCACCATTCTCATGTAGAGATGAGGATGGAACCCTCAATTAAATTGAAAATATATAATCTCAAATAGATGGTGGACTAGGAAATGAAACCTCTATGTCTTTGGCTAAAGACGTTATCCTCTTAGACATTTATTTTATCCCCTAATTTCATATTTGTGAGACTATTGGAAAGATTCATTTGGCCTTCCTAGAATATGATCCTTCCATAATGAAAGGGATTACCTTGGTTCAGATGTGGTTGAGTAGAACCATATAACCTAATGAATATAACGAGTAAATGTTCAAAACATAATAAGTTGAACACAATAAGTTGATTTTTTAGGTCATCAAGGATCTATCCACCATTTTTTATAAACCTAATGATTGGAAGACAGGTTAACCATGACCTTAATTCTTTGGATTGATATTTCTTAGTTGAAGAGGTGTAGCTGTAGTGATCGCAGGTCATCATTTCATGTTATGAGTCAATATCAATAGTTGTTTCCACTATTTAGGTGGTAGAGTTTGAGTTCGCATCAGGGAAAGAGAATCTATGGCAGTAGTTGGTCATCCATTCCATTGTGGAGGCTATCATATTACACATGGAAGCACCTCTAGAAATATAATATGATGTGAAATAACATGACATATAAAATGTGACACTATACAGTGAAAGTTCAATGTACTAATATTCGAGGTTTATATTTTGAAAGAGGAAGATCTCAAAAAATTGACCAAATGGAATGACATTGTGGACATGGATTAGTGGAGGCTATATGATCTTGATTATTCAATATCTCATGTAGATCCACATGGTAATTACACTTATAATAATGCATATTCTATCACATATGGATGGACCATGTAATTGTAATTAAATTTTCATGATATGTAATGTTGTTGTGTGCCTAAAATCACTATAAAAGTTTCATTCCTTTCATGTCATTCATATTATTAGGATGTCCAAATATACAATTATAATCCCACATGAGTAATTATTACTATGAGAAAAACCTTACCAATATATGACTAAATGTTACTATGAGAGTTCTAGACATTGGATTAAGTGTTGAGAATATTTTTCTTCATTACGTACCTCAGTGTCCAACTGAGTTGGGAACTAGGCTAGGGTGATTATATTGGATTGATATTCTTTACAAAATCAACAGATTCAGGAGGAAAAAACACCATGAATTTTATAATTAAAAACAACTAAGAAGACTATGTAGAAATGAGTATTTTGATCTCTAGATTTTTCAATGTTGAATAGAGATAGGTTTTTAATTGATACAAATTGTCCATGTTTGAAACTTGGTTTCTCCAGTTGTTCTAATGAAGATGTCTATTCTAGTAGGTAATTCCTTGAATGGATGGAGATCCCATTGTTTCTGTGTGTTATCACTTCATGGGAGTCCATTCAGTGATGATGGAGAAGCATCCTCTATGGAATGTACTATGGAAGATTGGTGATAAAATCTGGGACTAGAACCATCATAGTATGGGATCCCATTATGACCTAAAATATGCGCATCAACAAAAATAAATATGGATAAATGTTTGTCGATAGTAATTTTATGATGCACAAGAAGATTTTACCGACTACTATTTTTTCACCATTACTGTTTATACTTACCAATGCTATCATACCAAGTAAGAAGAATTCTCCCAAGTCATCATGGAAAATGAAAATTCCAAAAATGTGAAACATATGACGGGGAAGCCCACTTTTTCATCATTAAGGATACTGAAAAGATTTTATTATTAATTTCATATGGAATTATATATTTAAATATAGAGTACTAAATTTGTTTTAATTATTCTAGAATGAGTTCTTGGGGTGATATACATTCATAATCTAGTAACTAAGAACATGATGTGAATGAAGTCCGTGAAGGAGGGAGGTGTGAATGTGATTGAAAATGTACTAACATATGGGGAAGAGTTTGTACATGGGACTAATATATTGAGTTTTGAAATCACTGTGTATCACATGAAATGAGAATCAAGTCATATAAAGATCCAAATTGTGTCCTAGTTAAAGACTATCATTGGAAATAGTGTTAAATCCTCTTAAGAGAGGAATATGATCCAAATTAATAGTTAAAAACATCATATTGAGTGAAGCTGGATAAATATTTTATGTCTATGATCCAATGACTATATTCTTGTGACATATTTGTATGAGGAAAATATTTTTTTAATAGGGGGACCTAGGTTGTTCTAATGTCTGAACAATCCAACTCATCAGTGAAGTGGATTTTCATGACTGGGATTGATATAGAATGTTTTACTATAACTATGTATCACATGAATGGTAATGGTTTCATATATATATTTTAATGAGGCTTCTTAAATGAGATGAACCATATTTGGAATAATTATAGAGGCTAACATGATACCAAAAATTTCATATTTTGTGAGGACTGAGATATCATGTATCATGAAGAGATACGACTAGAATATAAACCACGTATATTAACATCTTGTATAAATGACATTACACATATGAATTAATGACATATATAATGAGTAAATTTTGGGATATGAGAAAATGGATATATCTATATTTTCCTCCCACATAGGGTTTATTAAGAATGGAAACCCTTTTGGGGTTTGGTGAGGCTACCTGTGGGCTTTCTACCAGTTCTAGTTTCACATTTACTTTTTTCCAAGCTATAAGAGTGACTAGGAAAATGAAAATGAAAACATTTATCTGGCATCCAATTGTGGGTTTTGAACCTTATTTTCATTTTCCCTCATTTATTTTTTAGATTAGGGTTTCACTAGTCATTCCATTATGTTAATAAATTTTCAGGTCATAGAGTTTTGACCAAATATATAAATGGTTTAACGTTTCAAATATTTGAATTAAATGTGGGGTGATAAAATCCATAAGGAAAGGTAAATATGAATATCATTGTGAATGGATGTAAAAGGGGGGATATGTATTGAATGTAATAGCATAGGAAAAGTGGGGGTATTCAATTTATAGTGATGATGCTTAGACTATGGAAGGCAATTTCAGGTTATACATCTTGGATAAAATTTGTGATGATGTGTCTATGTGGCATGGGAGGAAACATTAACCTAATTTAAATTGAATTAAATTTATTATTACTAAAACAATAATAATCCCTTAGATAGGTAACATATATTTTATTTTCATAATTATTAGACCACTTCCATCAGATCATAAATCCATCCAAATTCATAAGGTAGCACTAATATTTTACAACAAAACAAGAATTAAAAAAAACAGAGAGAGTGATGGGAATTCTGTGTATGAAACTATGATATGATATACATTCATCCCTACATTTCTTTTAAAATGGAAATCATGACTCACATTGTTTTAAAAAATAGTGTTGTAGGTGACCGTAATCGGGAAGGGGGAATCATCTCGAGTGAGGACTAATGGTGGTGCGTAGTTAACACACATTTTACTAGGAAACTAAAATTTAGTTTATCATCATGATTTTATTTTTAAAAGAGTATAATTTTTCTATATATCTTGTATATGAACCCATAATTGAAATGAATGGAATGATAAGATATTAGGGGCTTCACAGACATGCAATTCTTTTGAGAGTGTTTACTCAGCATAATGGAATAGTGAATGGTCCGTGGGTGTTGTCTGTAATGTGATGTTATAGATCGTAGAATTGAATGGTAAGATAGATTATCTAAGTAATGGGAATCACAACCAACATTAATTGAAGTGATGAGGGTTTCAATCGTCGTCGTTGGGAGAGTCGGTCCGATATGGAGTGGGGTATACACATTAGTTTTTACATGAACCATGGAACACAGATAAAGGTCATGATGCTTGGGGGAGGAATTATAAGAATATTATTATGATAGGGGAGAGTCTAAAAACTATGAAAATTGATGTAAAAAGAGTCCTTGCACCATAATAACATATATCTAATTAGTTGAAGAGATATTAATGTCTAATGCTTGGACCCTTGGGATGTACTACTTTAGAACATTTTTCACCTCAACCATGTTGGGGAAGACCCATCATGAGTCCTAAAACCATGTGATATATTATTAGTATCATAAATAACTAATGTTTAGGGAAAAACCTTTTGACATTGGAGAACAATACATGGTGAAATTAAATCCCACATGGGAGTGTCCTAGAAATAATAAATTTCTTAAAAACCATGAAAAAAATGCATTTAGAGAAAACAAAGAGTGTGTTAAAACTATTACAGATATAAGGAATGTATATATGAAGTAAATTATAAATTTTGGGATCTAAATAGATAGGGGTGAAAAATTAGTGGGAGATGAAAACTGATCTTTTTTGAATCATATGTTGCAAAACTATATCGGTCCTGGATGGGGTGAGAAATTGTGGGATCAAATATTGGCTATGTTCAAAACATTTGAACTTTAACCTGTCAAAAAATTTCCATTGAGGTGTAATCCTTGGATATATAAGAGCTTATTATATAATTACGCCTTGTCCATAAGTGAATATTCTCTATCCTAGTGAATGGTGAGGATTCCAATCGGGGAGGGATCAATGTTTCGAGGTGACCATAAGTAGATGTTTGGTGAGAGTTTAACTCAATATGGGATATGTCACATTATGTTTTAGAAAATTGAATAGCATTATTTTTGTGTGAGATTTGATCCTTCTCTCAAGGGGAAATTTCCTAATGTGGGTTATTTTCTTTTCCTATACCTCGAAGATGTTATTTAATTATATCTATGAATATAATGAAATTGTAATAAATTTATAGATAGTTATATAAAGTGGTTTGGTGGGACACCAACACCATAAGTGAATGTCCTATCCGATGTAGGAAAAATAAATGTTAAATTTTGATCCCAAAAAAAGGATGTTGACCATTTAGTTTATTGACTTGTGGGAATGATGTTGGACATGTTGATTAAGGTTTTAAGGTGAAGAGTATGTTCCATAAAAATTATCATCCTACGATCGAGATGTTTCCTTATGTATAAAGTCATGTGACCAATTTGTGTGATATGTTTTTATATTTTTTGAGCCAGATTGTGTGCCAATGTCAAACATCTTGTAACTGGTACATTTTCTTTCAATTTAACATCCTGATATGAGTGTGTTCAGAAAGGTATTTCAAACAAATATTTTAGTGACATTTCATCAGTGGGAGGATTTATTTTTTCTCTATACATATTTATTAATGAGAATCTAATATTATAGAATAGAATATGATTAAGGAATGGTTGCTACCATATAAAATCCATCATTAGAGGATTATTTCCATGTATCATTATAATCTTCTATTCAGAATCCTTGTTTCCTAGAATGAATGAATTGTAGATGACATTTTTTTGAATACATGTGCTACATAGTTCTAATGAACTTTGTGGTTTTGGAATGCATAAAGCCTACTCTCTTTAAGGGATTTAAATTTTTCAAATATAGATTAGATCCCTTTCTAGATAATTCTGATCATTAATGGTTTTATGATGTGATAGATGTTCAACCTATATGGTTAATACTTCTTATATCTCATATACCAAAGGGTATGGGATCACCTGGAACGAATTTTGATTCATCACCCGACTCGCTTAGGGGTATGTGAAGTGATTTTGAGTCTATATCAATTTATTTTCACTCATTGTATTATAAAGGATGTTATATAGGGTTTTTATACTTCCTCTATCTACTCATTTTTCTCTACATGGTAGTGGGAGGTTTTATTGGACCGTGTGCCTCACAATCCATACATATTCTTAATCATAGAAGCTTGAATGTTTGTACTGTTATCCATGAGAATGGTTTATTGAATCCCAAAATGATTTATGATATGGAAATTCACAAACTGAATCAAAACTAGGTTTCTAAAACATTTAAAAGGCTTCCCAAATAAAAATACTTTGGTAGTAATAAATATGACACTTATTTTCGAGATATCACTAGCGGATAGGGTCCCAGGAAATAAATTCCCCATGTAGTAAAGGGATCATTATATTTTGTGTCATGGTGGATATCTAGCGGCTAATTCATTCAATTAGAATGGATCTATAATGCATGGAACTTCAGGGATAATTCAATTCATTTTCCCACCATGTTGTTAAAAAATTACCCTAATCATAATATCATGTGGGTGAGCGGTAAACATTATTCATTGGCCCCTTACAACATGACTTGTAATTATTATAAAAACTTGGGAACCATCCATCCATTAATATAATGGAAAATTATTCCACTGAGGACACACAAATAAATATTCCACTTTAGGTTGGGTGCACCTCTTTGCATATGATTCACTACACACAGATTAATTTTATCAATCTTGACCTAATAAGATATGAAGATATTGTAATAGAGGTACAACATGAAAGGCATTATAAATTTAGATGATTCATCAGTTATAAGATAATTTTTATGCCCTTACATGTAATTATTATAGGAAATTTAGATTCCAACTTGTTCCTAATATTAAGAAATTAAGAAAGAAATTAATATCTTATATTCGACATGAATGACTAATTCATCGAAGTTAGTCTCTATAGGTGATGTGTAGTGGATTATATAAGAATAATAATGATCATTCTAGGGGCAGAAAACATGGGTCATCTTTGGCTTAGTGGGGAATTACTCCATCAACACGCAATAAATCAATAGCAAGTGAAGAAGGTCTTGTTTTTTAACAATATAGTCACTTTATCTACATAATGATAATATCTCAATAACCATTCACATTCATCCTCAAAATATGACAAACTAATCAGGATTAAAAGTATAACATTAAAAAAATGTCATAATAATCACCAAATGAAATGTCTCAATGGAATAACAAAATTTATCAATTATAAAATGATATTATCTCTTGTTGGTGATTATCAAAGAATGATAAGGAGGTCATATAATATGGTTTAATGTATAAATTTACCGACTAATGCATCATCCACACTTCAATGCTTGGAATTAATGGATTTTTGAAATTCTACAAATCAATTACTTAAATATGAACTAGTAAGTATAATAGGAATCACTGAGCTCCTCGACCAAAGGAAAAACAATTCCATTGAATGTAGGTTATAAAAAGAAAGGGTAAAAGGTCAACTAACTCTATGCATTATTTTTATGGATACTAGAATCTGTTAACTCCATCAATACAATCCTAGGATGTTTTATAAGAATTTTGAATCATCACCCAAATTTTTTTACTATCGAAGAAAACTTATAATTGTATTAATATTGTATCCATTGTTAATTATGGTGAAAATGTTATTCAAAAAAATATTACTATTATTAATTTAGATAAATTTAATGAAATTTTAGGAATTGAATATTTCATTGCACTAAGTGTAAATATTAATTTTAATTACCCTAACAAAATATATATTAACATATGATTTTATATTTTAGGATTATTATGAACAACCATTGGATGAAAATTAAATAATATTGGCAATGATACTGAATAAATATCAGTTCTTAACATAAATGATTAAATAATAACTAAATATTATTAATAATACTTTTTAAGTGGAAAATAAATGCCTCCAACTGTCAAAATTTTGACATCTATATGGTAATTATATCTTGGTCTATTATTATTTTTGAATAACCTTATGTGTTTTTATTAGTAATTAATCATTAATATTTCGTCGATGATGTTTATTTAAGAGGGGAATGTCAACACTGACAATTTAGAATATACTTTCCATTTAAGAAATGTTGAGTTTTATTGATTAAACAACACAGAAAACTAATCCTTACCATACCATAAATGTTTTTAATAAAATAGTGTTTTCCACTCTTAGGTAGTCATAAATAATTTGGTCTGAATAATTTCGATCTTATTGTTTAAATTATGTAACTTTAATACAGTTTAAACTAGTCCAACTAATTTTGTAATAAAATAATTTTCTGTTAAAACTTAATTTAAAAAGTAAATAATTTTGAATTTTGATATAGATCTTATTAAAACCAATTTTATATCCAAATTTAATTTACCAAAAGTATGGTTTCCTATAAAAAATGTTTTCCTCTATATAGTATAATTGTACTTAAAAGTAATATTTTTTAATTTAAGAACACGAATTTGATATAATTAAATTAAATTTTGGAAATCCCTTGAAAATAATATATTTTGATTAAAAATTTTATTTATATATGGAAGTTTATTTTTAACAGAATATTGAACAAAAAAGTTTTTAGAAAAAATTTGGATTTTATTACATTATTAGTATATATGTTTGAATTTAAAAATTATTAAATTTTATTCTAAATGAGGTATTTATTTTATATGAAAATTTATATTTTAGAAATAATTTTTTTTAATTTAAAAACATATAGTTGAAATTTTATAACATATGTAATAATTTTAAATAACATGTTTTAATGTACTACACAATTATTATAATACATCATATTTCCATTAATTATTTGAAAAAAAAATAAAAAAAAATTAATAATTATATTTAGAAGGTTTAAATTATGTATGAAGTTTTATTTTTATTATATTCTATAATTGAATTTTACCTTATTAAAAACATATTTCCATAGTAGAAATCTATAATGGAAACAAGGACTAATATAATGAGTAATGAAAATAATGTGTTAATAATTGAGTGTTAATGATATATCAAGATAAACCATATCATTTCTCAATTTTCATAACTTTTTGGAGCCACATGACATTCATAACATGTTCTCTCCTAAAATTTACTTTTTGTAATTTTAAAAATTCATTTCTCACAAATTTCAAAAGGGGCCTCTCACCACCCACATTAACAATACTAAAAGATTTATGTTTCCACGTGAAACTCCAAATAATTCCTTCCATTATAATACAATTCATTTTTATTGAGCCTCTTTTAAAGAGATAATATATTAAGACAGCCATTTCTCAGGAATCCTTCTATGAAAACACTATGATTTCAACATGATTACTCATTTTTTACCAACATATTTCACTATTTATCATACATCTTCAATTATAATTTTCACAATATTATACAGTGAAACAATTATTTTTTTAAAATGAAAATTTATTATTCTTATGGTATTAATATTTACTAGCTTTCAAAATTTTATTATGTAAAACAATAGAGTTACTTTGGTCATTTATATAACAGCACGTCCGTGAAGAAAAAACTCTTGTTTCTCACCATGACCCCTCAACACTAATTAAATGGGTGGAATTAATGACAAAAATTGTATCTATTTTTATTACTGTTATTATGAAATAAATTATTTTCCTCCTTCATTCATTCAAAATCATCAATAAATAAACATGTTAATAGTATGTTGTGTTATCTACTGCCTTAATGAAGTAATGTATCACTGTATACATGTAGTTTCTTTATTATTTATTATAAAGAGAAAAAGGTTTAAAACCCTAAAATTTATCTATATAATATCACTATGATTATATAATAAATAAAATTATCCAAAATAATGTACAATCAAATTCATATCCAAATATTAATTTATATCTGTTCATGTTTGGGTCAGTTCAACTACCTTCAGGAACAATGTGGTAAAATAACTTCCCAGTTAAAAATGAGAAATTATTTACTAATTATATGTGATAAAAAGAATTAAATAAAGATTTTATTTATTAATTTAGTGGTAATGTAAATATTAAACCAATTAATTTTTATACCAGTTTAAATTTTCAGAAATAAAGAAAAATATGTTCATTGTTGATTTCGTCATTAATGATCATAAATAAAACAACCACAGAATGAAATTATATGGTTTTTATAATAATAAGAATCAATTATTGTTCCTTTCATGATCTATTAATGATTTAAATTTGGGAATTAAATAATAAATAACCCATGATTTTAAAGATTGTTCAAAATAATCAAGATTACTCACAAAAAATATTAAAAATGGGAAATAACTAACTAATATACAAATAGAAAATAATTGTATATTATGTTTATAAAAAGTTATAAATATGAATATTTTTAAAACAATGGGGTTAATATAGATTTTTTGTTCTATAGTTATTTAAATTACTTATGTGGAAGTCAATATTATTGGTAAGGGTTTCTTGTCTCATATATTCACCCCTCAAGACACTTTTCATAATAAACAACATATTTATATAATAATTGAATATATAATACCAACTTTCATATTTTGTTTCACTATCATCACATTATAAATGTTATTTAGTTTAAAATATTATACCTCAGGTGGTTTGGACAAAGATACTTCTAATATCATAAGGGATTTTGAAACTCAGACATCAACAATTAATATATATTATTTATTCTTGAATTTCATTCCAATATTTTCACTATATATTCACCATTAATTAATATTCCATTTTTTTTCTTTAGAAAAATATTGATTTTAATTCAAATTTAATTCCATTAATTGATTTACTTTAATATATGTTCATGAAAACAATGGTTATTTTTTGAAAAGATACACTTAAATATGACTTTTACATCGATCATTACCAATATATTTTGTAGAATTCTATTTTTTGGATTTGATTTCTATTTCATATATGTAGTAAAAATATTTTATCTTTAATAGTGAAATAATTCATGTTTCACCATCTATGTATATTATATTATATTATTATTATTGGTGATCATGTTTTTTGTCTCAGCCAATTTAATTAATGGTGTTATTTTATATCCTTTAGAAATATTATTAAACAATTTTTGTTTCTATTGGTCTTTTATGCTATTAAAGGTGAATTATTTTTATTTTTATGCTTTTTGGAACCTATTTTCTGTTTTATGTGTTCTGTTACAAAGATAATTTTTTTAATTGTATTGTTTTATACAACTTATTTTATTTCAATGGAATCTTCATGATGTGAAAAGTAAAAAAATTTCAAGTGGAATGCATAAGTATATTTGGACGATGGGTGTGGTCCAATTTATCCCATTAATTTGTTGATTAAAATTAGATATTTCATGATAAAATTATTCATTATTATTCTATAGTTTCTTGCATACACGGGAACTGATGGTGAGTCTCATGAATGTACGGTTTCCCTATGAAAATATTTGTTCCATAACTAATTTATGTTATGAATTATTCTAGTATTTACTCATGATTCAAGGATTATGTAAAATTTTTCTAAATCATGTAATGCATATTATGTTTCCAAGTTGATCTATTATTGATTTATCTTAATATTCCTTGTCCATAAAAGCTCTCTTGTGTTATATGATTTTCACTCATATAACATGATTTCTATATTATTCTTATGTTTTATTGTTATTCTTGTGAAATATTCATTGAGGAAATATTTATTTATTCCATACTGAGCATTTGAGCTAACCCATTTCTTATGTATTCATTCCCAATATTATCAGGATTAGTTTAACAAATGACATATTTTGAAGAATTCCTAGTATATTTCACTTAAAATTAAATTATTACAATCTTTGTAAGACATGTATTTATGTTTTTAATCCTACAATCCACAAAACCTCTAGTCTATTGGATTTTTCAAGCCTTTTATAGATTAAAAATTAATCAATATAAAATAATTATATGATCATCTTTATTTATCTTGTGTCAACATATATATAATATTATATAATATATATTATCTTCTCATAGATCTACTATCAATGTTATATTATCTATTTATTACCATTTTATTATTATCATAATTAGTTACCATGCCAAAATTATCCCTTAAATGAAACATTATTTATTTAGTTCCCAACGTATGTGATGATGTAGATAATAAATTTCATAAAATATATTAATCTATAACTATATTTTTCTTTATATTTAATCAACCATTCATGAGTTTAATGTTTTATACTAATACATTATGATTTAATTTTATCATAATAGCAAAACCATAGTTTTTATAATCATTACAAATCACTAAGGAGGTATTTTTAGAGCATATAGTTCAGAAGGAAAATTTCAAGTATGTTAGGTTTCATGCAACCTCTATGGTGTTTTATATCTAGATAAGACATTTATTCCTTTCTTCATTCTGTTCCAAATATAATAATGACCCTATATTCTCTATCCATGGTAATATACATAAATATTACCAAAAAATACACTAAAAAATTCCATTTCAAAACTATTATATATATATTTCCTTTTTCATATAATATAAATTATTAATACCCAATACTCCCATATTTCAATTTATGTGTATTCTACAAGAATAAATAATTATCCTTTTATTATGAATTTTCCATAGTGTAATTCCTTACTTAGAGGATATTGTAAAATGTTGATATACAATATTAATGATTTAAGTTATTGTTGAAGGTAAAAAATTTATGTTATGAAATTTATACAAGGAATTTTATCAAATAGTTATTCCCAATTACAAATCCCCCCAATTAATTGGGTAATATTTTTTTCTCTTTGTATTCTAATTAAATAGAATGATTATTAAATAGTGACCTAGTATATGAACATGTAATAACCCCCCCAATATAATATATAAATAGAATGATTATTTTACTATAACCATATGACTATCCCTGTAATAGTCCCAATAATGTAACTATGACATTGTTTAGTATCCATATTGTACACTATCTTTTAACACATGTTTATCATATTCTCCTTTACATGTATTACATAAGTACAATACATTACATTTGAATCATACATTACATATGAATCTTGTATCACATAATTATCATTTATTACATATGTATCAAGATTTACATGAATATCATTAATTACATATATACCATGAATTACTTGTGTTTTATGATTTCTAGATATCTCTCTCTATCGTTATGTTTCATTCTCAATAATATGAATATTTCATTCTTTATTTCCATATCTTATGAGAATTTATACCATTCTTACTATTACCCTTACTGAGTATCTAAACATACCCTTTTCTTATTCTTTACAAAATCCCTAGTGAAGAATGAATTCTATATAAGATAGACAAATTATATATTCATAGGAATATTGATGATCTATTTTAAATAATTCATTACATATTATATTATCTGTTATATATTAGTTCCTAACGAAAAAAAACATTCATATTTATTGTGGTCATTTTTATGTTATAAATTTAATTTTTTTTAATTATTTTTTCATGGTTATTTCACCAGATCAAAGGGAAAATATTCATGATATTTTAGTTAGTGTCATAGAATCTTATAATTATTTTATGTAATGTGGGTAATAATTTTAGGAGAATGACTTTTTTCTTGTCAATGATCATAACAATATAATATTTGAATTTCATATTCATCATTATTTTATTTTATGTGTCCTAAATGATTTTTATTATATTTATATGATTGTTGGAGGAATAATATTTGAAAATGGGAATTCATAATATAGAGTAAATGGTCAATGGGAATTAAAGGGATAAAATATAGGTTAAGGTAAACAAAAAGATTCAAGGAACTCACCCAGGTCGACCAGTACAACCCACCCTCTTCTCCAAGGGGCACACACGAGCCCGGTCTGCATGGCATGGAAGGAATAACCCCAAATATGATATTAAGTTATGTCGAGAACCTACATGGTGGACATATGTGAGTAAATAACTTCTTCCATTGCCTTGAAATTTCCTATAAATGGGACTTAAGGGCTCTTCATTTGACGTAACTGGAAGATTAAAAAAATACATAAATCTATGCTCACCCTAAGCCTTATTTCTAGTCCTCAAAACCAACCCTGTAGATATCTAAAACATGAGACAAGAGTAAATTGTGTTTAATAGATAGTTTATAGTTCTACCAATCTTTACAACACAAGATACATGTGTGAGGTGCCACACCCCCTAGTTTAACGGTAATCGAGAAAAGGTCTCCTCCAAAAGTGGATTTTGAGGGTTTGTTACCTAATAGGGGGGATATATATAAAGTTCTTGATTATACATTCTCATGGTAATAACGACTCCATCCATGGTGTAAATTATATTAATATCCATATTTCATACAATGAGGGGAGACACATGCCTTACCCATTGATGAGGGATAATTCCATATCCCCCTCTCATCATCTCTGTAATCATTCTAGGGAATCCCTTCTGATGTAATCCAGTAGTAGTAATTGAGGTCCATATCCACATTGGTGAGTAATTTCCATCCATAGGGCTTCAAATAAGAGAGGATGTGGGAAAATAAGGGACAATTCTCTCTCTCTCCCTTGTTGCCTTGGTCTCATCCACCAGCTCATGAATGTTGTAATGGTTTGTCAGATCATCAACATCATCTTATTTCCTAAAAAAAGAATGAATCACATGTGATTAGAGAATATTGATGATCATGATATCCAAAACATTAAGATATATATCTCGTAATGTAATTATATTCCATATTTTCCTCTCACCAACATTCTTGGGGCCTAAATAGGTATGAATCCTCAAATCCATTTATCCAACTCAAAGGGTCATATCACATATGATACCGACATTCTAAGGTTCTCAACTGTTTTGGGTCCCCAAATCCATTTATCCATATCGAAGGATCATAAACCCAACTAGAAAACCCATCAGAGGGCCTCTAGATGTGTTGTAAATCAAATCCATATATCTATCTGAAAGGGATATAACCCCTGGTAGAAAACCCATTAGAGTATCTCCACATGTTCAGGCCCTCAAAGCCTTGTATCCATCTCAAAGGGATATACATCATATTAGACAACCCTTCTGAGGTCCTCCCTGGGTTTGGGTCCTCAAATCCAGGTATCCTTCCAAGAGGTCCATATCCTCTATGATACAAACATTTAGAGGACCTCTGTTTGTGTAGTACTTAATCATCTGAACTACACGTTCATTGATTTCTATTTTAAATAGATACATTGGAATACTTCTTAATGTTTGAATCCAATAATAAAAACTCACCCTAATCATCAATGGGACACATTCCCACTAACATTATATACATCCAAGGAGGATACATCCCATCAATGTTACTTGGGATACTTTGGAATAAGTTACTCATTAGTCCCTGACTAGGAATATTGCATATTGATGTATAGGCCTCAAGAAGATAAACTACCTGGTTTGGTCCTTGTCACATTGATATAAAGGTATGAGGTGAACCAATAATTATTACTAAAATATGTGGGTTTTGATTCCTTTTACAAGGATTATTAATAATCCCATAACATGGGCCCCATCCAAATATCATAACAACTCCCATCGTCAAGGATGATGATAAACTCTAGAGCAACCCCACTTTGTGACATAAAACCAATATCATAATAATAAATGAAATTAAAATATCTAATATATTTACAAAATATTACCATCAATGGAGAGCCATAGATATATCCAAATATATATATCAATGGTGAAACATGGATATATACAGATGACTCTAAATACAATAAATGATGAAAAAATTTCATTATCATGAGGGTGACTCATGTTATGTTATGAATCTAATAAGAGATTCATGAAAAAGTATTTAATATATAATAGAGTCCAAGAGTAGGAAATAATTCTCTGTAAAGGCTGTGATGAAAATGATATCACATCATCTTGACCAATGTGAGTCCCTAAGTGTCATTGGAGCCATCTCCCAATGACCAAATGCCTTTTGAAATCAGGTTTTGGTAATATAATGTATAAGGGAATCATTGTCTATTTTTACATATTCTAACAAAACTCATGGAAACCCACCCAAATATGGTCAACTAATTGTGAATGACTGTGAAGCATTCATACCCCAACAATAAACCATCTAGTTCCATATTTTCATAAATAATAGTTCATAATCATTATCATCAGAAGCATAATACATTTGGAAATTCATACTTATGTCAAGCCTCTTTGTAATCTTAAAAGTCATAGTGTTTTATTTGTTATAATAAATTCACTATAAGATATAAAATAACATTAGTTAGTAGAAATACAAATGGAGGAAATTAATACCCATATCCATTCCATATTAATCCTAGAGTCATCTGTTCGTGCTCTTTATACTCTCCTTGATTATTTTGTTGTTTCATAACAACATGAAAAGAAGAGTATTTCTAATAAAACTATCTATACAGATTAGTTTTAATATTTTTATATAATTAATAATGGTTTTTAATATATTATGGTGAAATAATTATAGGAGTTAATAGTTGATATAAAGGATACTTTAAGAGTCATAAATGATTAGGAGAAAGGGTAATTTCAGGATGAGGTGGCTAAGTAAGTATTTTTTCAATTCTATAAAATTGTAATCTCTATGATGGTTGATGAGTTAATTTGATATAATTAAGGGTCCACAGCCGATGAGCCTACAGTCATTCTTTTAATAGACATAGTTTTGTCAGAATCTTGTAAGGTGAAGGTCATCCATTCATATCTATTAATTAAATATTTTCCCAATATTAATCTAAATAACAAAATTGAGGTATTGAGGGGAGATGTCATGGATAAATATTATGTTTGAAAATACATATGTTCTCGAAGCATGAAGAATCATATTCAATATCATTCATTTAAAGAAATAATACTCTATATCCCTATCAGGAGGAGAATGGTGTTTAGTATATAAATTTTGTTATCGAAATAGACACTGCTTCTTAGTATTTACCAAAGAATGAGGCGTACACACATGATAAATAGTATTTTCAATCTGGTCTGACAAAATATGTGAAATCAATGTTTGATGCGGTGTTCTATAGAGTTACTCAAGGAAGATTGAATAAAAGAAGCATGGATTAATCCAACTTATATATAGTTTTTATAACAATGTTTGTGGGTTTTCTAAGGTTTTAATGGATTATGAGAACGAGGTCACTAAAGAGGTTGAGTTACTACCATTAAAACCAATCATAGAATAGCAGAAACTGGTAATTCTAAATCAAGAGGATTGTTTATGATTAAAATAAGGTGCAGTCTAGGAATTTGAATCAATGATAGTTTTTTGTTGTCACTCATATATCACATAAAGTATGAAATTCATGAATAACTATTTTTGTAAGGTAGTAAATTATTTAATTTATTAAAATTATTAAAGAAAATCATGTCTCATGTTATCATTGGACATTCTTTGTAAAGATAAAAAAATTAATATAAATCTTCATGAGGCATAATTAATGAGCTCAAGGACTAGGTTTTCCTTGAGGATGAATCAACAAAAGTGAACATAGAACAAATTGTTTTATCCTATAAATAACACCTCGTAGCCTTGAATTTTGTATAATCCTTTTTGAAAAATAACATCCTAGACAATCCCAATATTTGCATAAGGTATTTATTGTAGAAATATTATTGACCATACCCTGAATTAATATGTGATGAATCTTGATATACTATTAAAAACTATTAGGATATTATTTTTTATTTTTTATGTTATAACTCATTCTAACTAAACCAAATTGAATCATTTTTTAAAAAAATATATATATTTAGGTTAATAAATGCAACCATCATACTAGAAGATCATAAAATAATTAGATAACACATGTAAAAAATATTGAAGAAAGATAATGGGAATATGACTACATGTGATATGTAAATGCTCTGGGTATGGAAAGGGTGTACATTAAGGCATAAAATATATAAAATAAATTATTCAATGGAAAATATTTTTCTAAAATAGGGCCCTAGATGAATAAGGGAATGTTTTTACAAATCGATATCCCATGGTTCATTGTTTAAATTACAACGAGGTTAGTGTATTAGTCAAATAATTGTATAATGGTGAGGATGGATGAAGGAAATAATTATTCTCATCCCCCAAATCATAGAGGCCAAGACTCAGTTTTTTACTACAATAGTGGTTTTAGATTCACCAAATTAAGTTTTCACATATACTATTCCCATTTTATCAGGAGATGGTTAATCATTATTTGATTCTGGATTACAAAATTCAATCATATCACACAACATATTAGTTCATATCAACTCCTCACATTAATGGTTAGATTTGTACTTATCTGTGCTAACCAATAATGGTACATTGATTCGTACCTATATATTTAGGGAAATAACTATAATGATATTTAGTAAATTTTTACGAATGAATCTAGTACATCATTCGTATGTTAAGTTAGATATAATTCTTCCTATTTACTATATCTCAACATAAAAATACAATTTTTATATTTTTGATAATTTTTTTATCTTTAATCCCTTGGACTAATAATGAATAGTATTAAATTACAATAAGGGGAATGAAACTCATGATTTATAATTTCCACTTGCCAAAGATGGAAATATGGGTAATTCAAAAGTAATTATATAGAATAAAGGGATAATAATGGGTGATATAATAATTTTCCATGGATTCAAATATTCCAAAACATAAGAATTTAGTGGACTTGCACTATGTTGGGAAGTGTATTTTTCTATATATATAATCACTATATATCATTTCAAATCAACTAACATATATATAATGGATATTGTTTATCTATAGTTACTGAAATAGTCTATATTATATTATTATAATTGGGTATTATGTATAAAACTATGTCAATATGGGTTGATCAATTATTTTTTCTAAAGAAAGGATGGAACAATGAGATTATGCATTGATTATCATTAACTCAATACTATTAAAATTAGGAGTAAATGACTATATTTGGGTATTGAAAATCTATTTTATCATCTTCAGGTGGTTCATAAATTTTAAATATTTACTTGAGATCAAGATAATATCAACTAAATATAATCAAGGAATGTATTTCAATGATAAAATCTTGAACAACATATGAACTATATGAATTTATAGCAAATTAATTTTAGTTATAAAAAATATCTAGATTTGTTTAGGTATTTCCAAGATATAATATTTAATTATAACCATCATATCATTGTGGTAAATTTTATTCATGATATTATTATTTATTTCAAATTATTGTAGGATTATTATGATCATTTGAGTATTATTTTAGAAACCATAGGGATGATATAGATATATTCCATATATATTATGTGGGAATTATAGTAAAATAAAGTATATTTTTAGGATTGGTGGCAACCAAGGATTTTATTTCAGTAGACCCTTCAATGAACAAGGTAATAGAAGAATGGTATAGGCCTTAGTTAGTGGCTGTGATCCGTAAATTCAATGATTTAGTTGGGAACTATATGTTATTTTTAAAGAAATTTTCAGGATTAGTCAACCAATTGATAATGTTTACGGGGAAGGGGCTTAAATTTAAAAGGACAATGTTATGTAAACTATTCCTCAAAGAACATAATATAATGTTTGATCCTATAAAACTACTAAACTTACCTTCTAAGAGTGAATAATTTTTCAACTTTATTGTTTCTATAAATAAGTTACATGGTTGTGTCTTGATAAAAAATAAGTATGTGATAACATTTAATTTAATTATTTCAATATTCTTAAGCTAAATCATCCGAATCTTGATTTTGAAATAGAATAAGTAGTATTTTCGATTAATATTTTTCATTATTATATTTAACAAGAATTTTTTGATATATATATAGACACTATAAAATAGTAAAATACATATTCAAGAAAAAAGAGATATGATTTTAAAAAATAAGAAGGTTGGAGTTTTTAAATGATAAATATTTCATCATCCATTGAGATCCTATATTGATGAACAAGTCATATAATTTCTTGACTCAAAAAATATATACAGCTCTTTTACCTCTATGGATAGAACAAAATTCAACATTTAAAAATCTATTGAAATATTGTTTTTTGAATCAATTAGATGTATTAAAATTATATTACTCCCATTTTGTGGATAAAAATAGTTTATATAAACGATCAAGAGAATTCATTCAAATTGTAAAACAAATTTATTTTATATATAATTTTATTTCGGATAGTATATATAATACGCTACATCGATATTAAACAAACCATGAAATATTAATATTCGAATATCATAGTTATAACTAACATATTATATTTTTAATTTGAATTTGATTAATTATAATATGAAATATATATTTTCTAATTTATAAATTTTTTTGATTAATTATTAGGAAATATGAATTTAATTTTTCATTAAATTTATTTTATGCTCCAATAATATTTTTTCTTTATAAAAGTGTTTTATTAAATTTATGAGAAAATTTGATAGTTAATTATTGAAAATTTTATAAATTTTACATAATAAAGAAGATATCATTTTTTAATAAAACCTGTAAAAATTATTTTAGTATTAATATTTTTGATTTTTTTGAAAATAATTATAACCATTAAATAGTTAAAATAACTATTTTTTATTAAATTGTCTTTTATTTTCATGTAAAAATAATGAAACATTCAATTTTGTAATAGATTAAAAATATAATTATTTAATAATTGTAATTGATATTCCAATAAAATTTATTTTAATCAACAATATAATATGAATTTATAGAAAAACATTTTCCACATAAAAATCATTTTACTTAAAAATCAAATTTCCGTATGTTTTACATTTATAATTTTAAATAATATTCATCCACTTTGAGGAATTGAATATTAAGAAAGAAAAAAAAATATTTTCAATCATGTTGTTAATTTTTTTTAATTAATACCCTTTTTCATTGTGAATAGTAACCATATAAATTTTTGTTACCACTGTAATGGTAAATCAGATAATTAAGGGTACAAATATTATGAAAATGTATCAAATTCAACCAAAAACATTCCTATTTTTCATTAGATGAAAATAGGTCATCCATAATCATCCATGAAATCTAAAATATTGTAATTTATATCTAATTTAATATGATTATAACATTTATTGTATTAAATTTAAACATAGATACCAAATGCCACTCTCTTTCTTTTGAAATCTATAATATTTTGTGACATGGGTAATAATAACATGGGGTTAGATATAAATATTTTTTGAAATATAAATTATTTTTCAATCATTATAATTTACTTTTAATTTTTATTGGGTTAAAAATTATCTTAATTTCTAACACCATGCTAATAGAGTGCTTGTCCTAGAAATTAAAACTAACGTGAGTTATTTTGAAAACCCTATAATTAATATTATTTCAGTGTTTTAATGTTTATTAAGAATTTATATGTTTAATATAACATATTATATATGTTAAAAATATTTATATTCTAATTAAATTTTATTCATATTATTTCAATATTGAATTATGTGAATGATTCAAAAAATGAAATTTATGATATTTAACGGAAAATAATATTTTATTTAATTTTTTAAAATTATTAAAAAACAATAATAAAATAAATAAATTAGATATGGGTTATAATATTAACCATGGTACATTAATTGGTAAATTTTCCATTTTATAGTAATATTCATTCCCATTCAGTGTAAAAAACATTCGTATCATGGTATTTCTATCAAGGATTTACATGGGTTAAAACATAGAGATAAGAGTAAAAACAAAACCAAAACTTATCCAATTTTTAATATATGATATTATTTTCATCTTTAACTAAAACTATCATACAATTATATCCATTTTTATCCATTTCTGAATTGAAAATTAATTTATTTTAAGTTAATAATAAAATTAATTCAATGAGATTCCGTACCATCACATATAAATGGGTACATCCTCTCTGATTTTCAACACAGTTTATATAATTATTTGGTTCAACAAAACCCTTAAATATAACATAATTGAATATATTCAAATATTACAGAGGAATTATTTTATTCATAATTCCATATTTATAATTATTATGATTTAAATAATTAGAGGTAGTCTAAGGATGATGTATGGTTCCTAATTGAGCATTTTCATTTTATTTCTTATTATAACTCATTAAAATATTATTATACTGTGATAAAATAATAACACCAGAATATTACAACTAATTATATGCTATAATTAAAATTTATTTACAGATATACATGTCCTTCTTCATTCAAATTTTAAATTAATCCCTCTTTCATTTATACGGCGGACTGCCACCCCATGAACCGTTGTAATTTATTTTCGTTCACCACTTATCACATAAGGTTATAATGACAGATTTGATATATATATATATATATGATATTCATGAAATAAGTATAATTATTTAAATATAATATATCATATTTCATACCATTAAATCCATTTAAATATCATAAATATTATTCAAATCTGTGGATTACCAAGATCAAGATGTGATGTGATTCATTTTTCATAACTACATAAAATAAATGATATATATATACATGATTACATAAAGAGATAATATTTTAGTTATCATATAATATTTATTTTTTATTAATAAAATAGTTCTTACATTCATTCCATCATGGTCATTGAGAAATGGAAGAGTTGCTCCAGCGTTAGTATGGTTTGTTGTCTTAATGATTTTAGTGTAATTTATTTTTAATAACCATATTTCATTTTTGGATTTAAATTTATAATTGAGGTATAAAAATTATAAATATTTAATTATTATTATGTTTAAAATTATATAATAATGATTCCTCTCACTATTATCAACACAATGAAGCTGTTAGAAATTAAAAACCATATATCCTCAAAAACATTAGTTTGACATAATTGTTTATGTAATTATATATGTCATTAAAATAAATGAAATAATTTTTAAAGGATAAGTGATTAATATTTTTACATTTTATTAATAAACTAAATAAATGATAAATGTTTATTAAATAGGTTTTAAAGGACAAAAATGGTTGTCATGGATCAAGGTAAGGTATTTCATATTAGTTTTACTTTATTGAGGTGTATTATATCATTATTAACCTAATTTAATTTATATTGTGTATATGTGGCCATTTTACATATTATATCATGAGTTATTCATAATACATTGAATATTCAGTTTTAATTTAAATTATTTCATCCATAGATATTTCACATAAATGTTACCAGGGAGTAAGGGTTTCATAAATCAATTTCATTTATTAGGTTATATAACATATTAATTGATTATATTATTCCATGATTATGTTTGAAATGAAATATTTTTTTTATGTTTCGTCAAAGAAAATATTATTTGGATTCACATATGTTATATATAATCCCTAAATTTATTAACTCTCAATTCAATAATATGTTCTTTATAGTGGATATTCATCTCAAATTATCTTTCTTAAGGACATTCATTTATGTTATGCAACTAATTTAATGGTTGGGGATGAAGCCTCATTTTGTTATTAATTAAATGACCACTTTTGATTGGGTAGAGGGAGACATGTTACATATCCTGAAGGCCGAATGCCATGTGGTATGAATACTAGGTTTGGAAGCCCATTTATGGCATAAAGGACCCTTTGGTGAATAGTACTATTACAGTACCTGAGTTGTAACTGTCCATGCTATAGCACAGTCATTACTACAGTGTCATCACTGCCACAGTTTCGCCACTACTACAGTGCTGCTACATTGACCTACTACAGTACCTGCCCATCATATTTTGGGTGTTCTATGTTAAAGGTTCCCATTACGAAATCTCATTATCATTATTTCATAAAACAATTATCTTTTATTATACTGTAGTTATTAATTTTATTTACATGAAAATTTTTAGATTCCTCCATCATTAATTTAAGAGACATCATGAATTCTATTTATGAGTGATATCGATCTTATATAATAATTTAGATAATGAATAATTCATATCCATTTACTTGTTTTCTAAAATAATAAAACTATGTTGTATTATAATGATATTTTATTTCATAACATTATTTTACATGGTATTTTTTCTTTTTTGAATAGTTTTAAAACTGAAATTTCTTATTGTTTTACTTAGAGGTAACTATTAACTATATTTATAAATGTTTCAAAAAAAATGAATATTTTAAATAGTTTACAACATAAATTGATTTTATTTCTATAATAAAAATTATTGAATTTGAATATTCTGTTATAATTTTACAGACTTTTATATGGATTTTTTTTCCCAGTAATTGGTGAATTTTTTGTTTCTAAAAGTTGTTTTAAATATAAAAAAAATCTTTTCCATGGGTCTATTATTAATTATATTTCAATTTTAATTCCCTAGGATTTCATAATATGATATCTCTTTAAAGTAATTTAATAGTTTGGGCCACACGCAACAACGAGTTCGAACGCACCACGACTTACCAAACATGTCGTTCAAAAAGAGTTTATGAATAGTATTAACTGCATTTTGAATTTTATATATTTCATATAATTTTATCATCCATATTATGTGTTTCTTTGATATAATATAATATCAAATTCTATTTTTTAGATAAAGGAAGTATTTGTCAAAAAATATAATTTTACCACCATTTTTTGGAAACCCCTTTTTATATCCAATATCTGACACTTTTGTATATTCAAGTTGACAAAATAAACTTCTTCTTTAGAATATGGTCATAAAATGTTAGTTTCGATAAATGTTTTATGTTTTTCGGATAAATTTCATATTTTGATGAATAGTGAAAAATAGTAAATTTTAATAATTTATAACAACTTTTTTAATCAAAATAATTTACAGTGATAAATTATACATTATAATGGTTATGAAGTATAATTATATTATATTTTATCATTTAATCCAATGTTGGTCAGTTGAAGAAAATTTCCCTTTAAATTTTATATAAGCACATATCATTCTTTTAACAGTTTTTACTTCTCAAAAAACCGCTTTCTGGTTTTGACAATGGGAATTAATATTAAATTAATTAATGAAACTTATATGTTTTAAATTTTTTAAAATAGAAATCATGTTTAAATTTGTATTATTAAAATTATCATAGAGTGAATTTTTTGTATTTTTCTGAAAACATTCAATTTCTGAAAAATAAAGAAAAAACACTGTGTTATTTTTTATAACTAACTTTTATTTAAATCATTATTTATTTTATTTAAATTTATTTTAAGTATAAATATATAAATAATACAAATATAAGTTTAATTTTAAGGAAATTAGAAGTATAAAATTTCATTGAACCTTTTCATGTCTTCTACCCACCTTCTGGGCACATTTGAAAATTTTCATAAAACTCAATATTACCACTTTTGTGAATTGAATTTAAAAAATCCTAGAGACACAGTAGACATAAGTAAGTAAAATTTTTCAATAGGATGAAAATTATGATTTGTAAAT
The DNA here is from genome assembly GCA_963277665.1 of Viscum album. Taxonomy (NCBI): domain Eukaryota; kingdom Viridiplantae; phylum Streptophyta; class Magnoliopsida; order Santalales; family Viscaceae; genus Viscum; species Viscum album. The sequence goes on from OY728152.1 coordinate 719,554,440, forward strand.
AATAACTTTTAAATTTTATTTAACCCTGTTAAAATTAAATAGGGTAACTAAATGGAAAATGATATTATAATTACCCTAACATATGTCCTAATTCTATTGGATAAGTGTATTTCGGCCAAATTAATCCTTAGGAATAAAATAGGATCCCTTTGGTCCACTTGTATTAGATTTGGACATTTATTATTATTTAATTTAATGATGATTTAAAAGTGTAATATTCAATGTTTAATAACTAAACCATTTTTCATATTGGGTTATACATAATTTAAATTTGACTATAAATATTCTTTATAAATCTAAAAAAATTCCAACATTATGGTATTTTTTTTATAATTTTTAGACTTTAAATAATTTAATTTATTTATGACACAATGATAATGCAATAATTACCTTATTATTGAATGATTAAAATATGTGATATTATAAATATTAATATAACAATAAATTCATACTTTTGATGTATTCCAAAAAATTTCTAGGTTAATATGACATTTTATGTTTGATTAAATAATTGTTTTTGACATGATAAGGTTTTTATGACATTTAAAAAAACCAAATACTAAATTGTGTCAAAATTGACATAAATGAGTTTTCAAACAAATAATATATTATTATTTGATATAAAATTTATAAAAATAAAAGGATCATCCAATTGATGTAGATAATTTTAGATATATCAATAATGAAAATCATGGTGTTCTCCTGGTTGATTTTGTAATTTTATAAACCTTCTATTATAATAATACAAGAATACATAGTAAAAGATAAACTATTTAACTAATCATTAAATCTAAAAGATAAGGTTAATATGGGGACATAAACTAGAATAAAACCTATTTGTTGATAGGTTTTCGACCTATCCCCACCTTGTCATAGAATTAAATCCTTTTAGTGCAATTATAAAGAGAATATGATTGTACAATAAAATAATATTTCAAATTATTCTTAAACAGATCATCACCTCTATTATAAAAATTATATTCCCTACTATCAAAATCTCACCTCCAAAGAAATTTTCATATCCCATCCCTATAAAAATATCTTCCCAACTACTGTCACTTCAACCCATAGGCCTTACATTGATTATAAATCCCACCTAATGAACCATTTTGATCAAATCAAAAGGAAGAACCCGAAAAAGAAGTAATAATTTCACCACCTCTTACAATGTTCTTTTCAACTTCCACTTCCTCATTGTTTATTGTTTTCATACTAAAATAATAACTACAGTACCTTCTACATACTTAGATGATATTATATATATATATGGTGCAACAATATTTATTTTTCTATCCATTCTATTAATGACAATGTCACCATAAGTGTGTATGTACGGCTTACCGTCACCACGCCGTGGTGTAGTCTTTTATTCAACACATCATTTTTTGGATGGGAATAATATGGAATATAATAGATTTAAATAGAAAATATAACATGTTAATGATTATATATATATATAAAATAACATCCAATTTAATATAATTTCTCCATCAAAATAATGATATCATCTCTTGTGCATATGTAAGGATTACTGTCTCCACAATGTGATGAGATTTATTTCCACGCTCACCATTCAACGATGATTATAAATATATATTATTAATAAAAATTTAACAAATTACATAATAATTCTAATATAAATATATATATATATATATATATATATATATTTACATACATATCATTCACTTACTTCTTTTCAGAACGATACGAAAATAGATACGGTGTTTATGCATACATACGACGTACCATCTCCATAAACAGTGTTTTTCATTTCGTATATCAATCAATTATACATACCTATATTATGAATATATAATATATTTAAATAATTTTTTATATTCATTAATCAATTAAATAATGATATAAGTTATACGATCAAAATAACAAGTTAAAACATGTATGATGAATAAACAGATTATTACCCGAAATGTTATTTTATCATTGAAATTATTATTAAATGGGATTCATAAAGAAATAAATGAATCAAGTATGATATCATAAATATGAATATGTTTCTGTTATAATTCAATAACAAACTATGGTCATAATACATAAGGTTAAATGTACCCTCGACTAAAGGAAAGTACAAGGTAAGGTAATTTCATCAATCTCATTATTATCTGAGATTACATACCTGTAATTATCTACGGGGAAATATTTGTCATCTATATACATGTTTCTTTAAAATATTTTAAAAATTAATATTCTAATGTTTTATAGAAGGGACCCTTTAACTAGATCATCATTTTAAATGTTTTTAATGATTTATTTTTCGGAATCATTTCAATTAATTTCCATGTTTTCGAAATGATTTTAAGAATTATTCATGTAGACATGATTGTTATAAAGTGTTAATTTTATTCAAGTATCAAAGTGATATAGGACACTTTGATTCAAAAATATCTTTTAAATGAATACCATTATAAATAATAAGACATTTAAATGATTTCGTGACAATGTGTATATCTCTCAATGATTTTTATTGATTATTTTTAACTATGTCAACATCCTTTATTGGATATTATTATAGATTGAGGTTGAATTATAATAATAAATTTTCAATATTGTATTGAATGAGTAATGATATGTTTGATTGTGGATGTGCTATTTTTATACCATTCATGGTTTATGGTTAATGTATTGACATTTTTTATGCTAGTTTTTTGTACAAATTTTTATGTTATGTTTCACCCTTTTTCCTATAAGGAATGCATTAGACATATTAAGTGATAGGTGGATCCTGTGATATCTCCTCGATGCATTGGAAGGTCTCATGAGACAATCTAGTGTATTGGCACATTGCCTAGACAAATTTTTTACATGTAGTCTTGGCACAAGTCCTTGACTATGTGGTTATGATCTACGACATTATGCATTCCCTCATCATGAAATTAGTTATTACATGTGATTATTCGACTAGTAGAATATCCATGTGCATTTTTATAAGGTAATGTTTGATTTATTATGTTCATGTTTATTTTTAAAAAGGCTGTTGTATTTTTAAACAACTTTCCCAAAATGATTGTAGCTTTTTCTAAATTATTTACCCTTACTGAGCATCTGAGATCACCGCTTTCTTATGTTTTATTTTCCAAGGATTCCAAGAAGTGTATTATGATTAATTTGTAGTGTAATGATAAGGGAATAATGGTGTTCACAATGGTTTATTTATGTTGTTTTGTATGTTAGAATGTGAAATGTAACATTCATGTATGAAATCTGTATTATGAGACTACTAAAATGATATGTCCTTCAGTACTTGATTCCTTGTAATCATGCCAATGTATTAAAATAATGCACCGTCTCTGGGTAACTGGGGTCGAGTTTTTACCGTTGGTATCAGAGAATGTTTAGTACAAACCATGTAAACTATATTTTGATAAAATCTAATTAGATAACATTACCCTAAGATAGGCATTGAGGATTAGTATAGAAGAACATTCTAGAATTTTGGTAATGTAGATATTTGGTGAATTTTATAATTAATATATCTTTTTCTGGATATGAGTAGGTAGAGGCATCTCTAGAATAGATTTACCAGTAGTTAAAACTCCAACAAGGAGTCTCATGCTTGACCTCGGGTATCCTAGTACATCACAACGGGACTTGTTGTACGGTTGGTTATGACACTCCCATGGGATATTCTTAGGATTATTAACATTTTATTCAAAAACCATTATGAAGTATTTATGATTAAATACTTCCTCAAAGAAAACATTTTTATGATTATGGTTTATATGAATAAAAATTTCAATTTATGTTTTGTATTTTATAAGTTTGGAATTATGAATTCTAATTCATAATCTAACCGAGTGTATGCTATTGTTTATAAATGGTTCCCAGTAGAAGGAAAACCAACTTTAGTAATAAAAATGATCCAGATAGTAAGAAGCATAATATATTTCATGGTATTATGCCAAAATTTAGAAGAGGAATAGTCTCCCACATATCTGCATCATATGAATGAAATTTTATCATGGTTGAACATGTTAAGTAAAGAATTTATGAGTCATATGGCTTTGAAGATAAGCCAGAAAAGAAGAGGATGACATAGAGAATGATGGATAAAAGTATCAAGGTAAATAAGGATATTCCCACATGTGTTAACTGTGGAAAGAATCACCTTGGTAAATTTATAAAGGGAATGGGAGTATGTTATATGTGTGGAGAAAAAGGACACCACATTCGTGATTGCGAGGGTAAGAAAAAGGTTTCAAATGTAAAATTCTTTACCTATATGGAGTTGGGAAAATATGCAAATCAATGTCCAATTCATCAATGTAAGGCCCAAATGATACAATAAGATAATAATCAAGTTATGATACTACCACAGTTTAAGCGGACTGACTAGTGTTTTCATTTTGTTATTACAGAATTATTTCATTTGAGTGTTGTATCAAAGATGTACTGGTTATATGAATTTTGTAAATATATAAGTATTGTAATATAGTACTATTTCATTGAGTATTTGAGATTATATGGTTCTAAGAAAAGTGACTCAATGGTAAATTAATCTTTTTGGAAAATACATGGTTTACGGAAATATAAATATCAATATTTTTCTAATATTTAAGTAGTGATTTTTGAAAAAGATGTGATTTATTTGGTTAAATTATATTTGATATTCTTGACTACCTCGAAACAAATTAATTTTTTGTTTATTCCATCTTTGTTGGATTTTACCACATTTTTGGATATAATGAGTATATCCAATATTCTAAATGGATAATGGGATCATGAATGTAATCAATAATGTTGTATGGTAATTCATGTTTTTACTACGTTTTAATAGAATACATGATGAAGGTATTCACAAGTTATTACGTGGGAAAAAATCATCATTATGTTTACCTTCCTTATAAATTTTGGACTATGAGTTTGGAGAGAAGTATTATGGATAAGCCTAAAGTTTGGAATGGATTATGATTTACATTGGATAATATTTTTATGGATAATGTATTTTTTCAGATTATTTTTTTATTTTTATAAAAAAGACAACCCAGAGGTTGGGTGACAACTAGTCGTGTTCGGTAAGGCCACGAGACTTGAACCCGCTACCGATGGGTGACAAGGGCACATCACCTACCATTAGCCTATGTGATGTCTTGGTCTGTATAATGTAATTATTTTAAATTGTATGACTAATTGATTATAAATTCAATATTTTTGGAACCCTATACGATTATGATAAATAGGATATTTTTTAATTCTATTATCTTTTGGAATGTAAGATGAGTATGTGGTAGAAGTTAGTTGAAGGATGGAACTCTACTTGTCAAGTATTTTTTTCTATTATTCTAAAGAGATATTTATTCTTAAATTTAAGGTAAGGGATCATAAAACCTAGATTGTGTTATCTTAATACATTATTTATTGTTTAATTTATGATATTTAAATCATCAAATATTTTTGTCTTTGGGGCCCTAAATATCCCAATTATTGGTCACTTGTTTGTGATTGATAAACGCAATCAATCCATATAAATGATTATGTTTTTCTTCCAATTATGTTTTTCTAATTTCCACCAATGTTTTCCTATTAAAGATCATAATTTGGTGGTGAATGTTTCATTTCCCATTCCCTATTATTTAGACTAAATTTTATAAAACTTATTTCTAATGTGTGCTTTCCACAAAAGTATTTTCTAATTTTAACCAATTATTTTCGAAAAACAATTTCAAATTGTGTGAACGAAATTTATTTAAGAGGGGAGAATGTAACACCCCATGATTTCATAATACGTTATCTCTTTAATGTAATTCAACAGCTTGTGCGACACGCAATACAGAGTTCAAGTGCACCACTACTTACCAAACCAGCTGTTCAAAAAGTGGTTATGAATAGTATTAACTGCATTTTGAATTTTATATACACCATATATTTTTAACATCCATATTATGTTTTTTTAGACATAATATAAGAATAAATTCAATTTTTCATATCAAGGATGTATCTTTCAAAAAATACAATTTTATCGACTTTTAATAGAGATCACTTTTTAAGTCCAATATTTGACACCTTTATATATTTAATTTGATAAAATAAACATTATATTGACAAGCTGGACATAAAAAATTAGTTTTGATAAATTTTTGGTGTTTTTTTTTGACAACTTTCATATTTTGATAAATAGTAAAAAATACTAAATTTTAAATGAAAACAATTTTTTTAATCAAAATATTTTATAGTGTTGAATTATAAATTTTAATTTATATGAAGTATAATTAGATTATATTTTTATAATTTAATCTAATATTGGTTATTAGAAGTAATTTTACATTTAAATTGGCTATAAATACATATCAATCAAATGATAGTTTTTACTTCTCAAAACCTGAATTCTAGTTTTGACAATGGGAATTAAATTTAAATTAATTAATTAAAATTTTATGTTTTTATTTTAGTAAAATGGAAATAATTTTTTAAATTTGAATATAAAAATTTTTATATGGTTAATTTTTGGTTTTTTTTCAAACAACCATTTTTTTATAAATTGAGAAAAATGTTGAATTATTGTTTAAAACCAACATTTTATTTAAATAAATATTTATTTTATTTAAATTTATTATAAGTAAATATAGTTTCATAATACCAATATAAGTTAAACTTAATTCATTGGTTTTATATTATAATAAAATTAGATGTATAAAATATTATATAACTTTTAATCATCTTTTACCCATCTTCTAGGCACATTTGCAAATTTGCATAAAGCACAATTTTTCTACATCCGTGAATTGAATTTCAAAAATTTTAGAGATAGGGTTGATATCAGTAAGTAAAATTTGGTTCAATAGGTTGAAAATAAATATTGGTGATTGGTAAATTTTGGAATTTATATACCACTTTTACAAGTAAATAGGGTAATTAAAGACAAAATGATATTATAATTACACTAACACATGTCCTATTTCTATAGAATATGTGTATTTCTTCCAAAATCAACCATATAAAAAATTGGATCCTTTTGATCCACTTGGATTAGATTAGGACATTTATTATAATTTTATTTAAAAAAGAGTTAAAAGTGTTAAATTAAATGTTTAATAACTAAACCATTTTTAATATTGGGTTATACATAAGATAAATTCCACTATAAATATTTATTATAAAGATTAGAATATTTCATAAATAATGGTATTTTAATTATAATTTTTAGAAATTGAATAATTAAATTTATTTATGACACAATGATGGTGCATTAATTTTTTTATTTTTGGATGATTATAAAAATTGATATTATAAATAGTAATATAATTGTAAATTGAGACTTTTGAAGTATTTCATGAATTTTCTAGTTAAATATGAGATTTTAGGGTTGATTAAATAAATATTTTCTAAGTGATAAAGTTGTTATGACTTTCACAAAAACCAAATACTAAATAGTGTCAAAATTGACCGAATATGAGTTTTTCAAACAAATACTATATTATTAATTGATATAATATTTCTAAAAATCTATTGTTGGGAAAAATTATTTAGATAATGTTAAATTTAACAATAATGAATCACTTGGGGTTCTCATGTCTTTTTATTGTATTTTTTTAACAAGTTATGATAATAATACAAGAATACAAGGTAAACATTAAACTATTTAACTAAGAGTTAAATCTAAATGATAAGTTTAATATGGTGACATAAACCTATCTAAAACCAATTGGTTGAGTGGTTTTCGACCCATCCCAACCGTATCATCAAAATAAATCATTTTGGATCCATTATAAACCGAATGTGATTGTATAATAAAATAATATTTTATGATTTTCCTAAAGTGACCATCACCTCTATTATGAAATTGTACTTCCCCATTTCTGAAAATAACACCTCCAATGCCATTTTTCACATCCATAAAAACACAAATATCTTCCCAACTAAAGTCAATTCTTCCAAGAGTCCTTACTATGATAAAAAATCTGAACTAATGATCCATTTTGATCAAATTAAAAGGAATATCCGAAGAAGATATAATAATTTCACCACCTTTTTCAATGTTTGTTTATTCTTCGACTACCTTTTTCATTGTTCTTTCCGTACTAAAATAATAACTCCAATACATTCTTCAAACATAGATGTTATTATAAATATGGAACATAAATATTCATTATTCTATCCATCCTATGAATGACAATGTCACCATACGTGTGTATTTACGGCTTATCGTCTCCATGTCGGGGTGTAGATTTTTATTCAACACATCATTATTAATATGGGTGTAATAATGAGTAAAATATTCGTAAATAATAACTATAACATGTTAATTATTCTTTATATATAATATACCATCCAATTAAATAGTATTTATCCAGAGAAATAATGATATCATCGCTCGTTCGTACGAATGGCTTACAGTCTCGATGACGCGATGACATTCATTTCCATGTTCACCATTCAACGATGATTATAAATTTATATATTATTAATATGTATTTAATATATGAAATAATAATTCCATTGGAAATATATATGTATGTATGTATGTATGTATGTATGTATTTATGTATGTATGTATGTATGTATGTATGTATGTAGGTATGTATGTATGTATGTATATATTTATGTATGTTTGTATGTATGTATGTATGTATGTATGTATGTACATATATCACATTCACATACTTCCGTTAAATACGATATGAAAACCGAATTAGCGTTTATGCGTACGTACGGCCTACCATCTCCATAAAAAGTGTTTCCCATTTTATATATCAATCCATTATACATACCTATATTCTGAATATATATGATACCTAAATACTTTTCTACCATCTGGAATCAATTAAATCATGATATAATTTATATGATCAAAATAACAAGTTAAAACATGTTTGACGATGAAAGGAATTATTACCCGAAATGTTATTTTAACATAGAAATTATTTTTAAATGGGTATTATGAAGCCATAAATGAATCATGTATGATATCCTAAATATGAATATTATTCTGTTATAATTTAATAACATACTATCATCATTATACATGAGGTTATACGTACCTTCGACCAAAGGAATGTACAAGGTAAGAGTTATTTCCTCAATCTAATTATTATCTGAGACTGTTTACTATAAGTATATACTAGGACATATTTATCATCTATAAACATGTTTCATTAAAATTTTTA